>OX402057.1:9125133-9725133 GCA_947859365.1 Archips crataeganus | reverse complement strand
GTGTCTGTACATTGAAAATATTTGAGAAAAACTGTCACTAGGGCTATTTATTAGCGCAATAGAACCCGAAACAATGATTTTTAGAATTATTGTCTGTTTGTCTGTTTGTCTGTGCGTTTGTGCGCGCTAATCTCAGAAACGGCTTAACCTAGAAGGATACGGTTTTCACTAATATGTTGGTATTTTCTTGGATTAACATTTAGTGTTTGTTTCATTTGAATCGGTTCACAAATAAGAAAGATACGTCTATTTTAAGAATTTATCGAACAGGTTTTTTTGTTTGAACGCGCTAATCTCAGGAACTACTGCTCCGATTTGAAAAATTCTTTCAGTGTTAGATAGTACATTTATCGAGGAAGGCTATAGGCTACATAATCATCACGCTAACACTAAAAGGAGCGGAGCGGAGCGGAAGAATGTTTCAAAATCGGGGGTTTTTGAAGTAAAACTTCTATAGGCACGCTTGACTTGGGAGTACGGTGGTGAATGTGAACGCGGGTGTGCGGGGAAGTTCGGTGGGGGGGTGGGGTTAGGGGGGGTTTGCGGGGGCGGGTAATTTTTTTTATATCGAGGAACTAAGGAGAGCCATAATTGATGAAAAAGCAAATTTGATAAAAAAATAAGCTGCCCAAATTACTAATTCCACGCGCACGGAGTCGCGGGCAAAAGCTAGTTCTCGGAATAAAAGTTTGATAAAATCCAGCCTAAGTGGCCAACTTGGAGGTAAGTATACAACTTTTTTTTCATCTCTCCTGTTTGGAAAGTTGAATTTTCATGGGTAGATAGCCGGGTGGAAAATTGCATTTTCATCTCTAGGGTGGAAAGTATTTTTTTTTTTAATTTTTACGATTAGCCTCGGAGTCGAAGATAATTCAGTTACGTCAGTGACACTTTTTTCACGTTTCGGCATAGCCATCTAGATGCACGTCGTGACCATAGAGCTTATAATACAACACTGGAGGTTGTACGCCGAACATCCGTTTGAAACAAGAAATTTGATCTAACTTTTTAAATTTGCTTCCTAACATTAAACTGACAAAGGAAAAATTACATACAGCCAACTCTAAGCATTCTTACGACATAAAAAAATCTCTTTTTTTATTATGTATATTTTATTTTTATTATATTATAGATGGATGGATGGATGGATGGATGGATGGATGGATGGATGGATGGATGGATGGATGATTGGTGATGGTGATAATGTACTATTATTATTATTCTCATTTTTGTTGTAGTATTTTACTTTCCTCACAGTCGAAATGAAAAGTAGAGTGTCTAACTCGGGTGAAATTACCCATTTCCCCTCGAACTATTGGCGCTCTCACTTCGTTCGAGCGCAAGAAATATCTCGGGTTCAGTGGGTCACTTTCCACCCTTGGTTATCAATCTACTATTGCACTATTTTGTTTTGGCTGCAAATATGACAGTTGTTGCATGAAAATTACTTTGTGTAGCTACGGCAAATTTGATATGGAGCGTTTTACGCCTGAACAACGTGTTTTAATTATTGAAACGTTCTACTCAACTCAATCATGTATTACGGAAACTCTCAGAAAATTTATTGAACGGTGACACGATTGGCCCAAAGATCGCCTGATTTAACAGCTCCTGATTTTTTTCTGTAGGGCTATTCTAAAGGGACGTGTCTATGCTATCAGGCCAATGAACCTTCAGCAATTAAAACATTATATTCGAGACACGGTCACTGTGATAACGCAGTGATGAAAAACGTGATGAAAAGGGTTCACATCTGCCATGCTGATAGAGGTAGACATTTGTCTGACATTACTTTTCCATATTAAATTGCCAGCCCTAAATACTATATTCAACAAAACATACATAATAATTTTTACATTTCAACGAATAAAATTACAAAAACTAAAGTGTATACCTGTTACCCTGTACTTGCAAAGGTTTGTAAGTGTGTATGTGCAATTGTGTGGTTGTTACTATAAAAACGTTAGGCACCACAAAAACGCTGGACGGATGCATGACATAGGTACTAACTTAAAGCATGTTTTTGTTGGGATCAACGTTTTTCCCTGAGAGAGCCTAGTGTTTTGACCTTCGCCCTCTCAAGCAGAAGGTCGTAGGTTCAAGTCCGAATTCACACATTTGAGTTTTTCGGAATATACAGGTGAAATCAATATGGTGATACAGAATGAGTATTTCTTACTCAGTTAATGCTGCACAATGGACATCTTAAATTTAGTAGGACTATTAATAAATAGTCCTACTAAATTTAAGATGTCCATTCCATACATTGAGTTCATGATCTCATTTCAAATAAGTATAACATCCTAAATTTGAACAATCTAGTTAATGCATTATGTTGTCCAGCATTAATTGAGTAAGAAACACATTTTGATTTCACCCTGTATATGTGCCAAATTACATTTAAAATTGACCATGTGCTTAACACTGAAGGGAAACACCGCTAAGAACCCTGCACACACCTGGGAAGAAAAAATTTTGTGTGTGTGTATGTGTGTGTGTGTGTGTGTGTGTGTGTGTGTGTGTGTGTGTGTGTGTGTGTGTGTGTGTGTGTGTGTGTGTGTGTGTGTGTGTGTGCGTGAAATTCCCAATCCGCATTGCTCCCGCGTGGGCACTACGGCCTAAGCCCTCTCGTCCTATATTATGTCGGCTGAGATCATGATTGACAAAATAAATAAATACGAGATATGAGGGACTTTGAAGTAGGACGACAGGAGGAGGCATATTTTATCGCTATGGCTATGTATTGTATTGTATTGTACAAGTTACAATCTAGCTGCGTGCGATGGTCTTATTCGCGAAAGATGGCGGATACGGATTGAATATGGAACGACACGTCTGCGCCGTGCGTCCCGAAACGTGATAAAACTGCGTTGATTTATTGTATGCCTTTGAGCATTAATTATGAGTGAATCCTACTACGGACTGTGGGTAACGGAGATGGCGGGATGATATGGACCGTTCTGACCCATTTTGGCAAGATTATGCGAAGAAAACGGGTGTAAAGAAAAAGGGGAGGCCTTTGCCCAGCAGTTTGCTTTGCCCAGCAGTTTGCTTTCAAAAAAACCTACTTGTAAATCATTTTCCATAATTTATTGAATCAGGCGTTACTTTGCGGAGGTCCATATTAATGAACTAAAACAATTACTTTGCTCACCCGCGACCTTACAATAGTTACGTTTATGCAAGAAATGTGCGTTCATGCAGTTCCTCCACCTCCACACTGTACGAACACACACAAATCACATAAACCCAACCATCACCACCACCAAGCTACACTGACGCGTTTCGAACTCAACCAGAGCTCATCTTCAGAGTTACCACAACCGTATGCTATGCCACCAAACGTTAAACTAACAAACCAAAACAAATGTTTTAACTTGTCACTGTAACTTCTCAAGTACCCACTTTATTTTTCTTATTCTCAAACTACCCCACAAAAATTAACTTTTATTGACATATTTAAAACTACCTTGAATTTTTTGTTTATTTATTTATAAGGCATATTTAATTAATACTAACTGTTCAAATTCGACCCAAGCCGCAGTAAAGGAGAAGATACTAAATTTACCTGTTCATTAATAATAGACCCCATAGTGTTGTACCTAATTATTTCCATGCATTCCAGAGCATCCAGACGCAACCCCTTGCCGCAATAATGTAACACTTCATAAGAATCTGAATCTAACAATGAATGATTTGATTCCAACAAATGTTTTGCAAAATTCGATCTATCTGGATGCTCATTCCTATATGCCGAAACATGCTCTTTAAATCTAGTATTAAAACTTCGGCCTGTCTGTCCTACGTATATCCCATTGCAGTCATTACAAGTAAGCTTGTATACCCCCGATCTAGTTCCCTTATCTACCTGTTCTTTGTGGTTACATAGCCTAGAGTACAAAGAGTTGTTAGTCTTAAAGGCAACATTAATATTGTTTGATTTTAAAATGCCATAAATCTTATCAGACAAACCCCCGACGTAAGAGATGCTAGATCTATATTTGTTAGTAGACTGAGAAGGTAACGCAGCGTAAAGCATGCTATTTACTAACCGTGCCTGCTTCTTTTGAACTAAACTATCTACCATTGATTTTGTATAACCATTTGAGATCGCTATCTGATAAATAGTACTCAACTCTAAATCATAATGTTCCTTAGAACTTTTTGGATTTAACGATTTCAAAATTAAATGGTAAACATCAATTTAAAATATACCGTAAGCCCACGTACACAGATGCTGTTATACCAGCATCTTCTAATCATCCGTGGCAGCATAAACTGGCTGCTTTCCATTGTTATGTTAATAGATTGTTGACTGTGCCTCTTTCTAAGGAACATTATGATTTAGAGTTGAGTACTATTTATCAGATAGCGATCTCAAATGGTTATACAAAATCAATGGTAGATAGTTTAGTTCAAAAGAAGCAGGCACGGTTAGTAAATAGCATGCTTTACGCTGCGTTACCTTCTCAGTCTACTAACAAATATAGATCTAGCATCTCTTACGTCGGGGGTTTGTCTGATAAGATTTATGGCATTTTAAAATCAAACAATATTAATGTTGCCTTTAAGACTAACAACTCTTTGTACTCTAGGCTATGTAACCACAAAGAACAGGTAGATAAGGGAACTAGATCGGGGGTATACAAGCTTACTTGTAATGACTGCAATGGGATATACGTAGGACAGACAGGCCGAAGTTTTAATACTAGATTTAAAGAGCATGTTTCGGCATATAGGAATGAGCATCCAGATAGATCGAATTTTGCAAAACATTTGTTGGAATCAAATCATTCATTGTTAGATTCAGATTCTTATGAAGTGTTACATTATTGCGGCAAGGGGTTGCGTCTGGATGCTCTGGAATGCATGGAAATAATTAGGTACAACACTATGGGGTCTATTATTAATGAACAGGTAAATTTAGTATCTTCTCCTTTACTGCGGCTTGGGTCGAATTTGAACAGTTAGTATTAATTAAATATGCCTTATAAATAAATAAACAAAAAATTCAAGGTAGTTTTAAATATGTCAATAAAAGTTAATTTTTGTGGGGTAGTTTGAGAATAAGAAAAATAAAGTGGGTACTTGAGAAGTTACAGTGACAAGTTAAAACATTTGTTTTGGTTTGTTAGTTTAACGTTTGGTGGCATAGCATACGGTTGTGGTAACTCTGAAGATGAGCTCTGGTTGAGTTCGAAACGCGTCAGTGTAGCTTGGTGGTGGTGATGGTTGGGTTTATGTGATTTGTGTGTGTTCGTACAGTGTGGAGGTGGAGGAACTGCATGAACGCACATTTCTTGCATAAACGTAACTATTGTAAGGTCGCGGGTGAGCAAAGTAATTGTTTTAGTTCATTAATCATTTTCCAAGCTTAAAATCTGTTTTCCAACTGACTTCGACTTATGGCTTGTGAGTTGGTAATTGTTAAATAATCAGTGATACTCTTTATATCTTTTCCATACTTCCATTCGTATGAATGTCAATTCAAAATATACCGTCTTAGTTTGTGTGGTATCACACAAACTAAGACGGTATATTTTGAATTGACACGGGATAGGATTTTAACTTTTCCACGGAAGCAAAGTTGCGGAATAAAAGTAGTTTTAAGATTAAAATAAAAAGGCAATGGTTTTTGGTCTAGAAACAAAAGTATAATAATAAAATCATGTCAAAAAACCATAGTCTACAATAAAAAATCCATAAAAACGTCTAAAAAGGTGTGCAATCTTGCACAAGTAGTATACTATAAAAACATAAATATTTGAAACACGAGGCTATAATTATAAAAGTACCTAATGGTCCATTTTTTCTAAGTTTAGCTTAACTTGCTCTTTGCTGTTAATGAAGACATCAATTCTACGCGCTGCAATATGGCCATTTCTCATTAAAACGACAGCAAACAACCTTATTATTAAAACTAACTAAGTATAACAAAATTCCATTGTAAAGTGAACTTTAAGAAATTATAAATTCGTCATAACAAATATTATTATGCGCAATGCAGCAAACGTAGCGCATTTAAAGTGATTTGTTTGGTTTGCGAATGGCGTAAAGTTTTGGTCTAAGGCAAGAAATATGGGCGGGAAACTGTCAGACCGTTAGCAGGTACGGTGTCATGAAAAGGAAATAATTTAGTTTTGCAATAACCGACACAAAATTTACATAAAAAGAATATTCTGAATTATTCGTTGACCCATTAACATTCAGCTTAAAAACTTCGACCTAGTAACCTTCAATTTTGCATATAGGTATCATTTATGATGTAGACAAGGAATAAGGAAGGTCTTTTTTACCTTCCTCACAATAGGTAGGTGGTTTTTGCAATAGGAGCGAAACCGCGGGTGCAAGCTAGTATGAGTAAGTCGTCCAGTTATCGTAGACTAGAACATCACTTAGGTATAATAAGACACCATTTCAATGTGTTAGTTAGGCTTTCATTTTGTTTTTAGAAATTGAAACCAAAATTGCTTTAGTCAATTTTCGTGTTGACTGGTAACATCATTGTCTTTGAACTGGACAGAAGTCAGAAAGGAATCTTAAATAGATGAACACAGATTACAAAATAGTTAGTCCGTAACAGATTCGACACACGCGTTTGACAGCCGCTACATTCACCTACCATCCGGTTCACCGCCAACTGTGTTATAAAAGTCACAGAAGACATTTTCGAGTGACAAACTGCCGTATAGAATAGAATCACCATATTGTGTTGATAGTGGGGACGAACTCTATTGAATGAAGTGACAGTGCACTCATGAGACATGAGTGTTAACTCGTGACCACGGCTGCTGCAATGTGACCGAAACGTCGAGGTAAATATTATTTTGCGTGATAAGTCCCGTTTAGTAGTTTTAGTACAGTAATTATGAGAGAAAATCACGAAAGTTTAAAACAGTACGAGTATCCGATACGAATAGGTAATACTACGAAACACCACAGCTAGGTATATACGTGCAATATTCATGTGTTAAGGTACTAATACCAATTCCTAAAAGGGTCGGCAACGCACCTGTGCTCCCTTCATGTTGCGGGTGTCCATGGGCGACGGTGATCGCTCTCCATCAGGTGACCCGTCTGCTCGTTTTCCCCATCATATAAAAAAAAAATCGCGGAGACCAATATCACTTGGTTTGCTTTTTTACGCGATACAAGTGTCTAGAAAACAATGACAACAGAAACTCGAGATTGGTTATAACGAAAGCTACAAGAAGCTCCTTAACTGACGACCCCATAGTGCGCTAGCAACTCCTCGCTACCTCTCACTACTCGCGTCCTGTAATTGCTACGTTCTAGAGGAAACTGTTCGGGAAGCAATAAATGGCCGCGGTGCTTGTTACACTCACTCGAAACTGGCTAACTGTGGACCGAGTTAATCCTTCGCGGATACCTCCTGGAGGATATGTCTGCCTGTCACACCGATTCCAAGCGGTTTTGTTGGCCCCGCGCTTAATTGTCTTGCAGGAAATTTGGATGCCTGACTTGCTATTTGCATAACACCGTTACTACCAGCAAAAGTAAAGAATAGAAATCTTCATACAATCGGAACTCTTTATTTTTACTCGTCAATAGTTAGAAATAGAATCTTATCTTAATTACTTGGCAATGTTCCGTAAGATTTTATTTATATGAATCCCAACCAAATGGGAAAAAGTACTCGCCTGAATTATATCTGGCACTGGTAATGAAGTCGACAGACGCGTAATTGGGTCATAAAATTGCTTTCTTTGATTTTGTAAACTAACCATAACAGAGATATACATATTAACACATCGCTGCTTTAAAGCAGCGACATGTTTAAAGAAATCTGAATGAATATACAACTTACTGCTAAAAATATATACAAAACAACCGCATATCTGGAATTATGCTAGTGACCTACGTCCGCATTTGGCGTCTAGACATTTTAACTATGTATTCCAAAACACTGATCAAAAAGTTTACCTACAGCTAAACACAGCGACGAGCACAGACATACAACCTTTAATTGAACGTCATCCGCCGAGTAAAAGTATTAGCACGTCTCAGGATATACTTAATTTTAAGAAGACATTAATTATGGAGTCTGTTCGAAGCATCGCCGCACGAAAGCGAAACACGCAATAAACGAGCGATAACTAAACCTAACAAACGTCTGGTGTACTGTTTGTCTTCACATGCTTTTTTGAGGAAATAAATAATGCATTTTACTTCCAACTTAGCTCACGGTGGAGTGAAGGGTATTGATAAACATAACATTCAAATACTACGAGTTGACGCGCCTTTTGCCGTGGGTATACAGGGATAACGTGAATAAATACTGTCAAAAAACACCACAAAACGTGAAAAAGTAGGCGAAATTTTTCATAGGAAAAGCGTTTACTTTTTTCGCCGCTTTCAAGTTAGATTTTTTGTGATGTTTCTCGTGTTTGTGTTAATTGTAAACGAGTTTTTAAGGACAATTCGCATTGCGTGTCAGAAATACGAATGTTGTCGTGGTGACTTGCTTCAGATCGTTCGACGTTCTAACTAAAGGATTCAGCTGTTGACAAGCTACTCTTGGAGATGGATGTAGAGAAACTTAATTACAGTTTCTCGTCAAAAAATTATTGCTCTCTTGGACCGCTAATACTATCTAGCCACCTAAGTAAGTAGCTCTACTTTATTAATGGATGCAGACACATTACAAACATATACCTACAGATTTCAAATTTTTAACAAACTTGTTTGAAAGATGCGGTTCTTCTTCAACCACAGCAACACTTACCAAATACCATAGATAGACAAACCAAAATGAAGTCTTGATAAATAACAACATCTTTTTTTATACACATCCCAATAACAAAATCAGACATGCTATATCACAAAAAAATCATTTAGTACCCCTCGTTAACTCTCACGCATTAATAAAGTTAATATTTGCGTTTTGTACACGCTAGGGCTAGGACTCAGGCAAAGCAGTGGGACGGTGCGGTGGTTCCTTATATTCAGAGGACAGAGTGTGCGCGTGCCCTGAATAAGTTACCGGCGGAACCCGCCCGGAGATCCCGTCTACATAAAGATTTATTCCCATCTGTAACTGAGAAGGCGACGCGACAGTTTTTCCCAATTATAAGGTGTAAGCGCCCCATTTATTAACATCTCGTCAAAGAAATCACGGACCTTTTTCCCGCCCTCTCTCGGTCTGTTAAATTAATGTACTTAGGGACTAAGTTTAATGATCTTTAGGGCTTATTTTTGTGTGAGTTTCGAGGGCGTTATTTTAGTTGGTGTTAAAGTTTTTGAGTACTATTACTGCTAAATCACCTTAACATTGGAACGAAAAACAGTGACGGAATCATCGCGGTTTGTAGTTTAGGTACGTAGTAAGGCTCGAACATTTTTCGTAAAATGACACAGATTGGTAGAGATACTTAACTTTACGGGCTACATTTTGATATATATGTATTTAGGTAAATAAATACACAATTCACAATTCATAATTGTAGATGGCGGGTAGATTTAAGTCGAGCACCCAATTTGCAACATACGTCATTACTGTTAACTGCTGTTTCTTGTGCTGCTGAAATCCTTTGTCTCCTGAACATTATACGTTTCAGGCATTTTAAACTATACACCGTGAAATTTTAGTGGTTGTTTTCCCTAAACGAGGTGATTTAGTTTCGATTGTACAATCGATTTATAATTACTATTTTGACTAGAGTCAAAAATCCAATTGTGAAAAACGAAAGTCGAAAATGACCGCAAACCAATAGTAACTCTTCGTCGGTACAAGTAGCGTACGATCGTACGATAGGTTAGGTACCAACGAAGCGTTACTATTGGTCATTTTCGACTTTCGTTTTTCACAATTGGATTTTTGACTCTAGTCAAAATAGTAATTATAAATCGATTGTACAATCGATACTAAATCACCTCGTTTCGGGAAAACAACCACTAAAATTTCACGGTGTATACTGACGAGCAAAAATAAAGGGGCCAAAGACTTTGTATTGAAAGTGTCCCGCTATTTTTTGGTTTGGTTAACAGTGTTGATGGAATTGGTCAACTGGTTTTAAAAATTACCCAATAAGGCGGACTTTCATAAACCATAGTTAACAATATAATTCCGAGTTTAGTATTAGAGTTAAAGATTTAATTTTTCAACCCTAGATGCCCCCTCATTCTAACAGAAGGCCCTAAGTATGTTACGGTATAATTCTTTATCTGCAACTAAAAAGGCAATTTTTGTTCGTATAGCAAGACAAAGGAATAAAGAAAATAATAAAAGATAAAAAGTCCATGTAATTAAACCCATATTGCATAGTTTCCAAGCCTGAATGTTTCGTCTGTATTCCTAGATACCCTACGTAAGTACACTAAAACGTTTTTAAGTGCGGCATTAACGTGTACCATGCTATAATTGCGCCCATCCGCACTATCGCTAAATATTATTTCACACCGAGGGTACCTTTTTATGAGAAAAATTCACAATCGCATACTCAACGTCATCTTTAATGTGATTTTCATAAAAAAGATTTTTAGTAAAAGTATTGACCCCTGCATGGCACGCGGGCCTCCTCTCAGATCTGATCTGATTCTGAGAGGAGGCCTGTGCCCTGCAGTGGGACGTATTAGGCCGATGATGATGATGATTGATTCCGTACAAAAGTTAAACGGTAGGTAAGCTATGAGCCTGAAACCTACGTCTGTGTGTTTCTAACTGATTTGTAATCGTATAATCTCAATATGGACGCCGTTTCTTGTTCGGACAGTTACGATAATTTTATTATGATAGGCCGACTCGGTATAATCAACTAAGAAGTCCTTTTACCACCCTAATGTTCAATGTCAGTTGTACGGCTTAAAACTTCATAGACTATTCAGATAGAGGTAAATCTGACAATTATTGTTTTTATTCTGATGTAGGTGTTATCATTAAACTAGTAAAACACTTACTTGATTGATGGTAGGTACTTACTTGGTTCTTGATAAAATAAAATAAATATCACGGGACAATTCACACCAATTGACCTAGTCCCAAAGTAAGCTAATAAATAATAATAATAACATTCGTATTTTTCATTCAAATATCTGCCCCGACACGGGAATCGAACCCGGGACCTCAATCTTCAAAGTCAGGTTCTCTAACCACTAAGCCAGTCGTCTAATTTTTCTGGTCTGGTTCTTCAAATAAATATCTACGTTTGCTAAGAACACTGTATCCGTAACATTTCTAGCTACCAGATTATAACCATCTTCACTTTAACTATCCTTATACACTTATTGAGAGGAGGCCCGTGCTCTCCAGTGGGACGTAGGTATATAGGCTGTAATGCTGATCCAGAACTTAACCCGAGCTGCTACTCTACCATTTTTAGCGATAAATTTAGCATTTTAGTTGTTATTTTATGTTTATAGACGACCAGACGCGCGGCCTAGTGGTTAAAGAACCTGACTATGAAGCTGAGGTCCCGGTTTCGATTCCCGTGTCGGGGCAGATATTTGTATGAAAAATACGAATGTTTGCTCTCGGGTCTTGAGTGTTTAATATGTATTTAAGCATGTATCTATATAATTATGTATGTTTGTCCGTTGCCTAGTACCGTACCCATAACACAAGCTTTGCTTAGCTTACTTTGGGACTAGGCCAATTGGTATGAATTGTCCCGTGATATTGAATTGTTATCTAGGTGCAATAAAGAGTTGACGTACATAAATATAAATCTTGTTAAATTGGAATTTGTATAAATTCAAAAATCCTTCTTTCCCGTTATTTAGCCTAAGACAGATGGCAACCCTTTCTATCCCGGACGTAATAAAAGTTCCGACGAAAAAACGAATTACCGCGGCCAACAACAGACTGGATGAAATATTATTAGCCCTATACTAACGCATACGCTTTTAAAATGTTTTCACTTCTCATGCTCTTAAAATGTTACTTTAGTCTCTGCATGTCGGGACTAAAGCTCTTTTTTGATCTCTAGGGATTAAAGTATTTTTTAGGGTTCCGTACCTCAAAAGGAAAAACAGAACCCTTATAGGATCACTTTGTTATCCGTACGTCCGTCCGTCCGTCCGTCCGTCCGTCCGTCCGTCCGTCTGTCAAGACCCTTTTTCTCAGGAACGCGTGGATATCAAGCTGAAATTTATATCAATTACTCAGGTCTACTGTCCCTTGGAGCTGTGAAAAAATCAAACTTCTAAGCCAACGCAATCAAAAGATATAGCCGTTTATGCCGCAAATTTCCACATATTTTCGAAACTGGCAAGGGAATCAAAACCTACAGGGTATTCCCCGTCAACTCAGAATCTTGAAATTTGGTACGAAGCAAGGTCTTATAGCACAGATAAAGGAAAAATTGCGAAAAGCATAAATTTTTTGTCTGTCTGTCTACTATATCAGTAACCAATCTATTTATGCCGCAAATTTTCGACACTCGCAAGGGAGTCAAAACCTACAGGGTACTCTCCGTCAACTCAGAATCTTGAAATTTGGTACGAAGCAAGGTCTTATAGCACAGATAAAGGAAAAATTGGGAAAAGCATAAATTTTTTTGTCTGTCTGTCTACTATATCAGTAACCAATCTATTTATGCCGCAAATTTTCGACACTCGCAAGGGAGTCAAAACCTACAGGGTACTCTCCGTCAACTCAGAATCTTGAAATTTGGTACGAAGCAAGGTCTTATAGCACAGATAAAGGAAAAATTGCGAAAAGCATAAATTTTTTTGTCTGTCTGTCTACTATATCAGTAACCAATCTATTTATGCCGCAAATTTTCGACACTCGCAAGGGAGTCAAAACCTACAGGGTGCTTCCCGTGAACTCAGAATCTTGAAATTTGGTACGAAGCAAGGTCTTATAGCACAGATAAAGGAAAAATTGCGAAATGCATAAATTTTTTTGTCTGTCTGTCTATATCACTATATCAGTAACCAATCTATTTATGCCGAAAATTTTCGACACTCGCAAGGGAATCGAAACCTACAGGGTACTTTCCGTGAACTCAGAATCCTGAAATTTGGTACGAGGCTCAGTTGCATTCACGCTACATACTTACCTGTTAATTGCTATCCAAGTACGAGTCCAAAAATAAATGTTAAAAGTTTTCGAGAAAAGCTGTTCTATTCCAACTATTAGTTTCATGGTTTACTTACACTCAATAAAGGGCTAAAGCCAGTTTTCTTCGCAAATCGTATGTAATTTGGTTTAAAAGAAGTAAAAAGCGAGTGTCCCAGCTGGGAAGACGCGGCCAGTAAAGTTGCAACTTGCAAGGAGTGGCGACGAACTTTACCCTGCACACGAAACAACATGATAACTGATTTTTAACCCCTAAGGCATTTGATAAAAAAATTCGTGTTGTTATTATGTGTGTAAAGCTTTTGTGTAACTCATTTTTGTATAAGACAGTAATTGACCCATAAGAATCCTTCACTATACCCTGTCCAAGTTAACGAGCTGGTACTAAGAGAACAGAGCCGCATATGATACCTACATTAGCCTATTTATTGATTTCTGTATAATTGGCTGTCTGGCAGAGATCGGTTTTTAGCGATAAGACCGTCTATTGTCTGCCTGAATTTTTATTTTTGTAATGTCACTGTACTGTTTTTGGTGTTCAATAAAGAATTTAAAAATACGTTGCCAAAGCCGCGTAAACCAATCAGCATCTTTAGCGGTGTTTCTCGAACCAATCACGTGTAGCTGCGTTTCTTCATTACTAGCTCGTTAACTTGAATAGAGTATACACTCTAATCCACAATTGAATCCTTACTAATATTTATAAATGCGAAAGTAACTGTGTTTGTCTCTGTCTGTTACCCCTTCATGCCTGACCCTCTAAACCGATTTACTTAGATGAAATTTGGTATGGAGATTGTTTGATACTCTAAGAAAGGCCGATGCCCTATTAAACTGCCCTATTATACCTATTAAGTGAGGTGCACCTTTGGCCTCATCTTTACTTTACATCAGGTGAGATAGTGGTCAATCACGGGTCAGTTTTATGTAAAATTACATAGTTCCCGCGGGATAGCGATAAACAAATGTTTCGTAGGCGGAGTCGCGAGCTACAGCTAGTAAAATATAAACCGTACGAAAAAAATGTACACTTTGTATCTCAACTAAATGCGCTACCAAATATTCAATTTAATTTAAGTAGGATTCAATTTTTCTCAACAAACGTCAGATATCAAGGTGCAGAATAATTATTCAGAAAGCTTTTAAGTCATGATATTGCTATAAAACCCATGTGATGCGCCGTAAAAGTGAAATAACAATAGACGGTCGCGATAGTAATTATTACAATGCAGCATAACTTCGTATTGAAACTCAGGCACAATGTAAAAACGGGGCGGCAGTCTCTGTAGCCTTAATATCCGCTGTTTCAGACTCGTAACCGGCTAACAATATTGCGTTGCGTACGGCCGTACGGTACGCGCTAGTTCCGTACTTATCGCGAAAGTTTCAGCCCGCCGGTGGGGCCGCGGCCCGGTGGGGGCGGGCGCTGCAGTATCGATCGCGTCTGCTGCACGCTGCACCGCTGTCTTCCGCAGATCAGCCCTTATCGTGCGCCGGAACGAGCCTCCGCCAGCTAAAAAGCCTTTCCGAATGCTCACGCACGGCGCTCCGAGCGTATCGCCCGCGCGGCCGCAGACCGCGGAGTCGCCGTTGATGGATTAAACTCTATTTTTCGCGCGTCGCTGTAGCTAATAAACTGTATTTTTAAATCCAGTGCTTTAATTAACGTACCTAGTTTGTTCATGATTTTATTTTCAACTAGCTGCCCGCCCAGGCTTTCCACGGGTGTACCTACAACTAATTAAAAAAGAAATATTTTTATGACATAGGTAAGCCTTCTCTCAATAGTTAATAAAACAAGAAATAACACAACAAAAAAGAATTAGATGATAAAAAAATTCTTCCGTTCGAAAATTAGACGCGTACATACATATTCTCCTATTGATTTTTGGGATTTATGTAGAAGAATACTTATAATGTACGTTTATGAAATTGTACACAGTCTTGTATTCTTTTGGCTGGGCCGTGTTATCAAAACAACAATTAAATGATCGCTAATCAACTTGAGATAAAGTATTTAGTTGTATTTACTCTCCTCCGATCCTAAAGCAGCGGTGAGCGAAACTTTAACCGCAGTTCCTAATTGGATTAATTTCAGGGAACAAACAAAAAGATGACAAATAAATTTAAGCTGTGCAATATCTCGTTACAGTTTAGTTCGGGTCGCACAACACTCGAGCCCAACTATGAAATTTATAACGATGGGGTAAGTTGAGAGTTGCCGGCGTTGAAAATATTGTAAGCCGCACTCGTTTCGGGAGAATTAAATGAAAAACGAAGTTTCTGCCCGTGGCCGGCAAAGTTGGCCACTCAAGTTTCCTCGGAGCGGGGACGCCGCCTTCGTCGCCCGTCTATTTACATTGCTACGTTCGTACGTTACACTTATTCCCACTAATCTACATTAGAGACCGAGATTTGTTGGAGAATTAGAGGTACAACAGATTACAGAATTAATTAAGTTGGTAGTCAATTAATTTAATTAGTATTAGTAGATTGTTCAACAAGGGACTAAAACAAGTCATAATGACACAAGATATTTAGCCACCCGAGCACAGCGAGGGTGGCTATAATTCGCGTGTCATTATGATTGTTTAGTCTCGTGTTAAACACTCTACTTTTCACTTTGAATGCGAGGAAAAAAAACGAACGCGTTTCATACAAAATTACAATACTACTTTTTTACAACGAACGCTCAATACGAATAATGGACATCTGTTCTAAATTCAAGTACTATATGTATACTTAGCAAAAAACTTTATCCCGCGGTTTTTTCTTTTCTTTTATATAATTATTTTGTAAAGTGACTAGTGACGCTTTAAATGCTTGCATAATTCAGCCAACAGATTCAAACTAGAAAACTATTTTAAAACTAATTGGACTAGAGGTCTGCATAATAAAATTAATTCATCCTTAATATAATTAAATAGATTAATATTCATAATCACTCATTTATTATGTTTCACGAAATTAAATCTTTTTATTTTAAATATTATTGCACTGTTGTCATTTTGAGGTTATTTCCACGCCCTTAAAGGCTTCCACAGACCGAAGCGCGAGGCATGCGCGCGATGTCACGGAGCGTCCGCAGCGCGCTTCGGTCTGTGGAAGGCTTTACAATAGTCTATGCCCAGTCACTGAAAATGGCTATAATCCTCCATTCACAAACACTGTGTTTGGCAGTCTGAACAGTTTCCAAAGTAAATTAAAAAAAAATACTTTAATCCATAGAGATCAAAAAAGAGCTTTAGTCCCGATATGCAGAGACTAAAGTAACATTTTAAGAGCATGAGAAGTGAAAAGTATTTAATTCGCTCTATAAACACCAATGACCCTTTGACATTTACACACTCATCGAATCAAACGTGTTAAATGAGAAATTCACAACCAAATTTGCCTACACTAAGTAGCACACTCTAGATTCGCCCTAAACCTATAAAGAAGAAACAAGCAAAGTTATTTCAATAAAGAACTTTCCAGACCTAGCCAACATCCAACATATCGTTACTAGAAATTACAGTTTCAGTGAGTCAAATCGATACAAAGCGACAAATATAAGGATTGAACGGCCGCTTGGAACTGCGCCAGGGTCCTCGACCTCCAACAGTTAAACACCGCTTGCCCTCTGCACTGCTGTTTGATGGAGACTACTCCCTTCACACGACGTTCAGACGGGCATATCAATTTGAGTGAATTTGTTCGCGTAAAACTTACGGAAATACATGCGTTTCCGACAAAGTTCTGTGAAGAAATGTCTTTACGACTTCATCAACTAGACTCAGAATGTGATGATGGATAATTTACCTATTACATAACATGCTATGTGTTTGAACTTGCTAATCTCGCGAACTAGGTACCAATTGGTAAAAAAAAAAAAATTTTACAACACAATTCTTGGCGAAAGTTACTGGCTATTTCTTTAACCAGATGATCTATTCGATTTTTTTTATTAAACAGCCGGTGACATCGCGAAGCACGGCCAGTCTGTTATAAATTGACTAACTTCAATGTATATACTAAACTTCATCATAACTAGCTAACTTCCATATTTTATGTGCGTTTGACGGGTACGGTCCGTTAGATGATGACAATGATGAATTAACATTTTTTTTTTAAAGTACGAACTAACTTAGTGCTTGTTGTTTGATCAGTAGTTAAAGATACTAATAGTCAAATTGCCTTTGAAATGCGTTAACTATTGTTATGTTTGCCATGTATTTTAACTATTAGTTTGTTTAACTATTGATCAGTCAAGGCTCTTAGTAGGTACTTAACTATACAAACACAAATTAAATATAAAATAAACTAAAGCAAGTTGCTTGATCATGTTTTATAACCTCCCACTAGCTACTCCCGCAGTTTATTACTCTTCTAGCAAGAACTTCATTTTATCCGGTAGTAATAATAGTATTTTTACACGCTTTATATTAGCTTCACCTGTATGTTTGTATGTATGTTTGTATGTTTGTAACCAACTCCTTAGGGAGCGATTTTGACCCACTTCCCGGTTTCCGATTGAGCTGAAATTTTGCACATATGTGTAAATTGGATGACAATGCAATATTATTGTAACATGGAGCTGATCTGATGATGGAGCTGGATGGTGGCCATAGGAACTATGTAATAAAACAATACAATCCCGTTGAGTTTGGGCTCGTTTGATTCGTCTTGACGAGCACTTTGATCTCAGATGGTAACCAGGGTCTGATGATGGAGCTGGAAGATGGCCAAAGGCACTCCACAATAAAACTACACAACCCCGTCGAGTTTGGGCTCGTTTGATTCGTCTTGACGAGCACTTTGATCCTAGATGGTAACCAGGGTCTGATGATGGAGCTGGAAGATGGCCAAAGGCACTCCACAATAAAACGAAACAACCCCATCGAGTTTGGGCTCGTTTGATTCGTTTTGACGACTACTTTGGTCCTAGATGGTAACAAGGGTCTGATGATGGAGCTGGAAGGGGGGTAGGTGGCGGGGTGGGGGGGAATGGGGTATGGGGTAAGGGGGTCGGGGGTTTAGAGGGTTGGGGGTTAGGGTGTGGCGGTTGGGGTTAGGAGATGGGGGGGGGTTTACGGGGAATAGGGTGGGGGTGTTGGGGGTTCGGGGGTAAGTGATTTTGGGGGGTTGTGGGAAATGGGGAGGGTGTAAGAGGCCTAGATGGTAACAAGGGTTTGATGATGGAACTGGAAGGGGGGGCGGTAGGTGGTGGGGTGGGGGGGGAGGGGTTGGGGGGTCAGGTGGTGGGGTGGGGGAGGGGGGGTTCCGGGGGTTCGGGGGGTTCGGTGTTAGGGAGGTTGGGTTTAGGTGGTTCGGGGTTTTGTAAAATGAGGAGGAGGGTAAGGGGGGTTTAGGGGATTGGGGGTAAGGATGTGGGGTTTGGGGGGGGGTTTTGGGAAATGGGGTGGTGGATGTTGGGGGGTTGGGTTTAGGGGGTTTGGGGGTTGTAGGTGAGGGGGGTAAAGTTAGAAAGAAAAAAAATGCAACTAAAAAATAGAAAATAAATAATAGTTTAAAAAAACTAAAAAACACGCTTTAAAAAATAAAAAGTAAATTTTAATAAATTTCAATTCACTATTCTTATAGGCAGTAAAAAATCTTAATAAGCAATTATTATATTGTTATATCCAGATCAAAATTTGTAAACAATTCTAAATATTGATAAAATAAATAATAATAGTTTAAAATATTTTATTGTAAAAAAAGCGTGGGGTGCTTTTTAAGATGTTATCAAAATGATAATCCTTGACAATTGACACCATGCACCCCACGCTTTTTTTACAATAAAATATTTTAAACTATTATTATTTATTTTATCAATATTTAGAATTGTTTACAAATTTTGATCTGGATATAACAATATAATAATTGCTTATTAAGATTTTTTACTGCCTATAAGAATAGTGAATTGAAATTTATTAAAATTTATTTTTTATTTTTTAAAGCGTGTTTTTAAGTTTTTTTCCATCATTAGACCCTTGTTTCCATCTAGGACCAAAGTAGTCGTCAAAACGAATCAAACGAGCCCAAACTCAATGGGGTTGTTTCGTTTTATTGTGGAGTGCCTTTGGCCACCATCCAGCTCCATCATCAGATCAGCTCCATGTTACAATAATATTGCATTGTCATCCAATTTACACATATGTGCAAAATTTCAGCTCAATCGGAAACCGGGAAGTGGGTCAAAATCGCGCCCTAAGGAGTCGGTTACAAACATACAAACATACATACAAACATACAGGTGAAGCTAATATAAAGCGTGTAATAATTCACTTCTTCTTCTTCTTCTTAAATTTAAGAGCTATTCTCTTGTCGGTGGAGTAACCGCCACTCCGCACGGTCTTCGGCTAGCCGTTTGACTTCCTGATACGACACGACACCCACTTTCTTCTTCACCTGGTTAAAATAGGTCAATCTTGGCCTTCTCTGCCTCGTCTTCCTTCTACTTTTCCTTCCAGCAGGCTTAAAAAGAAATCGTCGTGTCGTAGCAAGTGTCCCATCATATGCCCCCTTCTACAATTTATGGTCTCCAGTAATGTTCGTTTTTCCTTGACCATGGTAAGAACCTCTTCGTTGGTTTTCTTTTCCTTCCAGCTAATTCTTTCCATCCTCCTCCAGCACCACATCTCAAAGGCTTCTAGCCTTTCTCTGTCCCGTTGGGTCATGGTCCATGTCTCACTTCCATACAATGCAAATAATTCACAGACAACGAAATTGGCAATTTTACCGACGCTACTTACCTACTTGATATATTATAGTTTTTCCAGCATTTACGAAAAGAGCAAAGCAATAACTGTTGTAGGTCGTGCAAAAACTTTGTAACAGCCTTCGATTCGAAACACATTCATAGCTCCACAGGTTATGTTATTTGCATGTTAGAGGAACGCCCCATTGGTTCGAGCATTTCGAGTTACAAATCAAAGGGCGAGAGAATAAACAGCGAAACGGGCAAAAGCCAGACTGCAGACTGTTTGTTTATTTATTTAAAGGATTCTTTGAACCCGGTGACATGACGCTTACACAAAAACTCATTTCAGCGCGACGACAGTTGATTCGGTGTAATTAATTTGTGACTTCGAATTGGGCTGTGTTTATCACTGCGACAAGTTAAGTATATTATGTTCGTGTTTTACTGAGCGTTAAATAGGCCTTTGGCAAAGGAATAGCTAGTTGTGTTGTTACTTGGCTGTAGTTAAAACCGGCATAAATTGTGAGTACTTATACGCTATTGTGCTTGGTTTTACGCTATATTTTTTTTTTTGTAAAGTTTTACTTTAATATATACATAATAGCTACTTAATTATAAAATAACTAAGCAAAATTCATCTGAATTTAGGTAAAATCACAAATACCTTCGCTGAAAAAAAATTGTCTATTTTTAACTATAATGATTTTATCAATGAACTAAAACAATTACTTTGCTCACCCGCGACCTTAAGGTCGCGGGTGAGCAAAGTAATTGTTTTAGTTCATTAATATGGACCTCCGCAAAGTAACGCCTGATTCAATAAATGATTTTATCAAATTAAAATATTCCAAAGTAGAACTTTTGATCTGTATTTTATTTATAGTCTCATGGGATCTATAGTCTCGGCGGTCAAGTATACAACCATACGGAATGTTTTATAAGGTGGTAATTAAATAACAGACAACCTCAAATATCCCAACTGTCATTCCTTATTTTTAAGCTTCACAATAAGTTCACAATGCAATGAAATGCATTAAAAAAACCATTGACAATGACCAGAATTAAACTACAAATTTTACCATGACAACTTTCTTGTCTGTAGGATGCTTTTTAATCCGAAAAATTGCATAATTCCCGCGGGGTAGAGATAAACGAATTCTTCATAGATGGACTCGCCGGCAACAGCTAGTAATTTATATGGTATGAAAGTACGCCTAATATAATATTCCTGTAAGGTTTTCGTGCTGCGTGGCTACATCATTATCCCAAAGACAACCATTGAGATTTGTTACCTCTTACTTAATCTTCAGTAAACGGCACCCGTTTGTATGGGACTCTAATATTGCTGGGAACACGGCTTGGTCGCTTTAAGAAGAGCCAGGAAGAGCATTGGAGCGCCGCCAGATGGCCCTCGTGACGAGCACCCTCCGCCAACTGCCACTAATTGCTCCAACTCTTTCCGAATTATCATAATTATACCCACACGATTATTAACGATGGTTAATTGCGCTCTATATTGCCTGTTTTATCAAATTATTTCGATTCACTCAAATTGTCATGAATATTTTTTTACATCACTAGCTGTCCCGGGCGGGGAGCTTCGTTGAGTCCAAAGTCTCAATATGTGTTCACATTCATCGCATCAAAGTCTGTAAAAATCAACCTTATAGTTAATGACATAGAGTTGTATAGATATTTTGACACCTTGTTAACTAACGTAGGTATACTTATATATTTTTGCACTTGACCGTACCGTTTCAAGAGTTAATTCACAAAATTTCGAGATTTACAACAACCAAAATTTAAAAAAGTTTCTAGATTATATGAGATAACAATCGACCGGCAACTTCACAACCCAAACTAATTTCCGTAACCATAATATGGCAACCAAGTTTTTCCTCTTAACGCTAAAGGTAAAAGTAAGACTTTCAATCCCGTAATTTTTCCAATATAGTTTTCTACTATTCCGAGCGACAACACGAACACATACCAAAAATCATTGAAATCGGTCCAGGCTTTCTTGAGTTATAAATGGTGTAACTAACACGACTTGTTGTATCAAGATAGGGATTTTCTTATAAGCTGGTAGGCAGCTACTGGCGAAATATTATCACCCATCGCCTGACAGCCACGAAATGTACCAGTAGGGTAGGTCCGAGTCCGAATTTTGAAATCACATCACGTTATAAAAACTGCAACTCAAAATAAATTTTCGATTTGTTGATAATTAGTTACAGTTATAATTTTCTACTAACCTACTCGTAATCAAATTCAGCACAATGCTCATCCCTTTTTGAATGGTATAGGTACCTGCGAGAGAATAGATCTGTTTCCAAAAATCAGTCCCTAGTTTATGCGAATCAAAAATTTTTCCACGTGTCCTAATATAAATATCACGGCAAATTATCTCACTTAGATAAATTATATAGATATCGGGACAAAGTTTCCTTTTCTAAAGTCTAAAAAAGTATTTGAGATCTAAAAATACTTATTATTAAAACCTTCAATATGCACATACAATAACGCAAGAATATCTTTCAAACTGTTCGAATTCTCGACATATCAGCTAGGTTAGATTAAATAATTCAAGCTCGAAGCTAACAGCTATTCAACTATTCTAAGTTACTTTGTTGTCTACCCAACTTTGTCGTTGCCGACAAGATTTGAGCGGCATAAAACAATTTCACCTTAGATACCGTCCTTCGGAGCAGACGTTTTGGTTCCCTGTGGGGTGACACGCTTGTTTAGTGAAACGACTTCAAGGGCCCAAGGATAACCGAGGGAAATACTTGTCAAACTATTTTGTTTACGGTGAATAGAAGGGATTTATCAAAATGCTCGTATTACGTTTGTACGCACCTTTAAATGGGAAATTGGTATTCGAATCGATTTTTGCCACTGACTTGAGGTAAGTAACTCTGTGTAACTGATTTCTAGGGTTCCTTACCCAAAGGGTGCTACTGGGACGCTATTACTAAGACTCCGCTGTTTGTCCGTCCGTCTGTCTATCACAGGGTTCTATCTCTTGAAACGTACCTAATAGCTAGACACTTGAATTTTTTTCACTGAATATGTTATTACTGCGGCCGCTATAACAACAAATATTAAAAATGAAGTTAAAAATGAAAAGGGGTCGTCATACACGAAACGTTTTTGAGCGTTTTTAACTGGATCTAAATAAGTTTTTTACTCAACTATTTTTAAAACATTGTACAGAGGTACGGAACCCTTCATGTACGAATCCGACTCCCAACTCGGTTTCTTATATAAGAAAAAAATGTTTTTAGTTGAGATTATACTTCTAACTGCACACACACATTATTTTCAGAATAAATTTATACTCCAGACATTCCAGAAGATATGCTTCCAACCGAGACAGAAGCTTTACACACAAGTAAGCAGCAGCAGTGTTTCCAGACAACTATGACATCGGGTCTTTCAAGAAAAGGGTTTATACTTACTTTAAAGGCCGGCAACAGATTGGTGAATCTCTTTTAGTTGTTGATATTTACGGGCGGTGGTGATAATTTTCCATCAGATGAACCCGCTTTCTCGTTTTGCTCCCTCTCACAATAAAAAAAAATGAGTAAATATTCCGTTTTTCGATGTAGCACGATATTTTTTGAACTGAGCTCATCCGTTTAAGACTACAATGCCATTGTGTAGTTAACCATAAATTAAGATAAACGAGCTCGTAGTAAACACAGATTGTTGAATACGCTATTTTCCTCTTAGGCCATTTTAAACCTACTCGACAAGTAATAAGGTTGAAATGTACTTATAACCTTTTTCGCAAGTAACTGGTTGGTGGTTTTGGGAACAATTGGGATTGTATAGATAAAATGCCATTGTGATTACAGATAAGAGAATGAGCTCAATTCATAAAATTTCAACCATACTTACTCACCAGCTTAGCCTTTATAGTCCATCGTTGTTCTTTCTTAAAACAATTGAACAATGGTAGTCCGTATGACATTCGGTACAGCGTGATGCAGCTACGAACAGGGGGCCGATTTTTGAAGTCGCATTTGTGAAATAATATTCGAAAGTACAGGAAAACTTTGATGAATTTATAATGCAAGTGCAATGAGAAAATGATTGCCCTAGTTCGTTGTTGAGGCATATTATAACTTTTATTTGAGCGATATTTTGTAGCGATTTACAGAATTACACCATACATTTTCGAACGGTGTTTTCATAGATACCATGTGAAAATGGTAAAAATCTGTGATTTCAAAAAACTACATCTGTTGTTGACAAGTTGACAGAATCAATAAAACCTGTAACTTTTTATTACAACACAATTTTAATCACTTCCGAGTGTTATTTTCATTGATGCGGGTGTAATAATCAGCCTCCAGGTCCACTAACTAATGCCATGTAAGATAAGATATACTTATATCTTAGGCGTAACATCTGCCTAGAGAAATATTTCTCCATTGTAGCTGTATTGAATTGTTGTTGGCCGCGCAAGCCAAATTTGTATCTCTCACGCATCATACATCATTCTATTTCTCGTAAAAGTTGTATTTTGGATTAAATGCTGGGACAGTCGAAGATATTGCCAAGACAAGAGGCATTCTGTCCAAACATTCAAGGTTAAGTAGATACATCTCAATCCCTCTGTTTCTATGTCCACCAGTAATTACTTACGACAAAATGACCATTGCCACTTGCTCGTTTGCCCTCCCTGTGTTAAGTATAAAAAAAGTAAATTACTAATCTCCCTTGCTTTCTTGCCGCACTTGTATTGGTCAAATTCGAATAAGCCCCGTCGGCCGACATCCAGCGCTTGCCGTCGTCACCACTATTTTTAGGGTTCCGCACCTCAAAAGGAAAAAGCGGAACCCTTATAGGATCACTTTGTTGTCCGTCCGTCCGTCCGTCTGTCAAGACCCTTTTTCTCAGGAACACGGGGAGGTATCAAGCTGAAATTCATATCAAATCCTCAGGTCTACTGTCCTTTGGAGCTGTGAGAAAATCAAACTTCTAAGCCACTGCAATCAAAAGATAGAATCAAAAGATATTTATGTAGGAAAAAATAAAAAAGACAAGTTTGTTTTTGGTAATACTCTATGGGAGTAGCGGGTAGACGTATGGCGGAAGCAAACGAATATGGTTTTGATTGTATTTTTTCTATGTTTTTAAATTATAATTAAATGGAGTTTATTTAATACTGGGGTTTAATTTTTAAAGTCTACATTTGGGGGCTCGTCCGGGATGAATTTCAGTTATTTTTGAAGAGTTTACGTTACGAAAAGTGAAGTAATAAACCATTTTACAAAAAGCGCCGTGTAAGAAGAAAAAATATGGCGATTTGACATAAGATGAAATAAAACTAAAATGAAGAATTAAGACGATAAAGGTGATCAAGGTGTTAAAGTTGATAAAAGAAGCTTTTAAAAGCGTCTAATAAGGTGTTCAAGGCGTTTATAAAAGGTGTAAGAGGCGAGAAAAATGACGGAAAAAGATAGCTTAACAGTAACAGTGCAATCGGCAAAGGGGCTGCTGTACCAAGTCGAAGAAGCAGTTGTCAAATTTTCGGGGACAGACAAGACTTTAACAGTAACAGCGTGGGCAGAAGAAATAGAAGATAACGCTGAGATATTTAACTGGACGCCAGCGCAAAAATTGCTGATAGCTCGAAGATCTTTAGTCGGAACAGCCGCTCTCTGGTTAAAGTCTGAAAAAACATTTAAGTCTTACGACGAATTGAAAAAGGCGCTAGCAGAGGAATTTCCTGATAATATTAACGTAAAGGAAATTCATGAAATGATGGCATCACGGAAGAAAGAGAAGGATGAAACTTGTTATGAATATATGTACGTGATGAAGGAGCTGGGTAAGCGTGGCGGTTTTGCGGATTACGTGGCCATTCAGTATATCGTAGACGGCATTGAAGACACGCCGTCGAATAAGATCATTCTATATGGGGTCACGTCCTATAGTAAATTAAAAGAAGTTCTTGCTATTTATGAAACCATGAAAAGTGAAGAGAAAAAGCTCTTTGATTCGCAGATCTATCTGCAACTCTATCTGGAACTCTAGTTCCAGACTGAAAAGGCAAAAATTAAGCGTAATTGTTACAAATGCGGAGAGAAAAGTCATATGGCCAATTCATGTCGCAATGGAATAAAATGTTTTAAGTGCAATAATTTTGGACATATTGCTCCACATTGTCCGGCAATGAATTCAAACAGAGCGCGCGGTGAGAGCGAACGAGACGGGACAGGGCACAGAAATGGTCGCAGTGAAGGAGAGAGCAGCGAAGCACGAACGTCGAGCTGGCAACAATCGCGATTGTGCACCATGCACGCGAATTCAGAACAAAACGCAGAAAATTTGAACGAGTTGCGCACAGAGGGCACTGCGGTAGAGTTCAATAGCGGTTCGAGCTGTCATCAGTGTCAATGTTGTCAAAATAGCCGGCAAAATATAAACATTACAAAGTCGAATCACATAAACTGTGTAATGAAAGTGGATTTTTCGATAAAGACATTAGAAGTTGACGGTGTAAAAGTTGATTGTTTGATTGACTCTTGTAGTGAGGTGAATTTAATATCGGTGGACTTACTTACGCACATAAATATTAGATCTTTTGTCAAAGATGAAAAAACCATAAAAGGACTCGGTTCAGTGAAAGTTTTAGCCTTAGGAAGGTGTAATATGGCTTTGCAGATCGATAGTTCCTCTTATGATTTGTCGTTTTATGTAGTGCCAAAAGATGTAATACCTTATAATATAATATTGGGCTATCCAATATTTGAGGTAGCTACAATAACTTTCGATAGGGGGCAGGTGAGTGTAACTCCGCGAAGCGAGGATGGGTTGGTGCAGGGTTTGTTTTCAGATACTGAACAGGCTGTCAGGTATGTGCCAGACGTATGTGTACGTGAGGAAGCTCAGAAGTTGGTAGTAAAACATAAGCCTGTCCAGACCAAAAAAGCTTCTATTGGTAGGAGGTCTATTTCATGGCCTATCGCAACAACAGCGAGGCAGTTAGCTATTAAGGAGCACCAAGTACATGAACGACGAATTGGTGAGTGTTTTGATAAGAAAATTATTAGTCATAGTTATTTTGAAAATTGTAGACCACTTGTTTTTGTTAGAAAAAAAATATATAACTCAATGCAGGTATGTGTGGACTATCAGAAAGTCAGTAAAAGATAGTGATTCCTGAGATTGGTCACAAATATAAGTTTGCATTTAAATATGGAGAAAGTTGGCAGCAGTAAAACAAATGATTTATTTTATTATTATTTATTTTTGTTTAAGAATTAAATAAGGCTGTTTTATCTTAGTGGTTCTATGGTGTTATAAGGTGTTACATGGAGTGGTTTCGTAGTTTTTAGGGTTCCGTAGTCAACTAGGAACCCTTATAGTTTCGCCATGTCTGTCCGTCTGTCTGTCTGTCTGTCTGTCCGCGGCTAAGCTCAGTGACTGTTAGTACTAGAAAGCTGTAATTTGGCAATTAATATATATATCAGTCACGCCGACAAAGTGATTAAATAAAAAAAACTAAAAAATTTTTTTTTGCGGTACCTCCCATAGACGTAAAGGGGGGGTGATTTTTTTTTCTCGACTAATCCTATAGTGTGGGGTATCGTTGGATAGGTTTTTTAAAACCATTGCGGGGTTGCTAACATGATTTTTCTATTCAGTGATCTGTTTGCGAAATATTCAACTTTAAAGTGAAAATTTTCATTAAAATCGAGCGTCCCCCCCCCCCTCTAAAATCTAAACTGTTAGGTGGAAAAAAATGAAAAAATTCAGAATGGTAGTAAATATATCAAATTTACTAGGAAAATTATAGCGGCTAAGATTGCTTGGAAATTATTTGTAGTTTAAGAGTAAATAGTAGCTTAAGGTATAAAATATACCTAAACTTGGATGATTCCCATACACATATGAAATCCTTAGAAAAATATTACTTGATTTTTTTTAATGGCTACGGAACCCTACCTTGGGCGTGTCCGACACGCTCTTGGCCGGTTTTTTGTTAGTAGGTGTCAAATTGGTTTTGTTTTGTTATGTTTGACATATGTGAGGTGTATGAACTTTACAAATATTTCAACTAAGTTGATGTACTTGTCAAAAGCCATTTATTAAAGTTTTAAGTGAGTAGACTTTCTAGAGAATTTAAAAAATGTTCTTCAAAGTATAGTGATGTTTTGTTTACATTTGTTTTGTATTAAGATAGTGGTTTTTATTTTATGTTAATAACTAAATGATGTAACACAAATTTGCAGTTACCTGTGTGCATGAGGACCTACTGTGTTTAGTTGTCTGAGGTCATACAACTACAGGATGGCCGAGTGTAGGAAAAAATAAAAAAGACAAGTTTGTTTTTGGTAATACTCTATGGTAGTAGCGGGTAGACGTATGGCGGAAGCAAACGAATATGGTTTTAATTGTATTTTTTCTATGTTTTTAAATTATAATTAAATGGAGTTTATTTATTTAATACTGGGGTTTAATTTTTAAAGTCTACATTTATGCCACAAATTTTTGACACTCGCAAGTGAATCAAAACCTACAGGGTACTTCTCATGAACTCAGAATCTTGAAATTTTGTACGAAGCAAGGTCTTATGGCACAGATAAAGTAAAAATTGCTAAAAGCATAAATTTTTCTGTCTGTCTGTCTATATCTTAGCCAATCTACAATGATCCCACACTGCGCACATTTTGCTTAGGAGCAGGGGTCTGTTAAGACTAGATGTTCATAGATACATATAAATTTGTACGGAACCCTCGGTACGCTAGTCCAACTCGCACTTGGCCGGTTTTTTAAAGCTCCATGACAATGAGGAACCATACAAAACGCTGTTTCGCTGTTCCTCAAAAAGCGTTTCATTCAAAGCGACATACGTTCCATTGGCAACGCTATTGAGGCTTTAGTTGGATCAAAATTTAGAAATTCAACACGTTGACACCACACCTCGGTTATACGCGGCACTTCGTTCATTATTGTTCACCATTATTAGGTACTTAGTACAACATTACAAGTTAATATTCCAAATTGCGGAGTGCCTTACGCAGGTTTATTTCAAGATTAAAAGTGAAGTATGAAATTAGAGTCTTATAAAATATCGAGCTATTAAAATAAAGTCGATAGACGAGAGCCCTTTGTTCAACAGTTGACGACTTGCGGCTGATGGTGATGAAAAACTACCAAACGTGGCAATTTTACCCTTTGCTAAAGGGCCTTTAGTGCCATATAATGTGTTATTACTTAATGAAATTGGCTGATAGAGACTCCAAATGAGACCTTATTTATTGCAAAACACTATCAGCACTTTACACATATTGTCACTAAAGGGTTACTGTGTTAATTTGATTATAGAAGGTAAAGTTGACACGTTTGATGGTGAATCTTTAGATTATTAGAAAAAAAAATAGGAAAAAAACCTGACAACGCGCCAAGTGATTCGAATGAACTGAATAAACTCGATTGTTTCAATGTAGATGTAAATGTCATCATCCCAGGCTATATACGTCCCACTGCAAGCCACAGGCCTCTTCCCGGAATAAGAGGGCTTGGGCTGTAGTTTCCACGCAGGCCCTTCTTCATACACATCATTAAATTTTCTTCGCAGTTTGTGTTCTTCACGATTTACCATGGTAAATTTCCTATGTAATTTCGCTCATAAATTCCTAAAAACTCAGAGGTACGAGCCCGGGCTCGAACCCACGACCCCGGGCTCGAACCCACGACCCTCTGCTTGAGATTTAAATTTCGTAAATATCGCAGTGAAGTGTGGCGGTCGAAATATAGGCACGTATGGAAAGTTCTATATAGTGATCCATATAAAGTGATCCGTTGAGTATAAATAAAAATATCACGGGACAATTCACACCAATTTTGACTTAGTCCCAAAGTAAGCTAAGCAAAGCTTGTGTTATGGGTACTAGGCAACGGATAAACTTACTTATATAGATAGATACATACTTAAATACATATTAAATACCCAAGACCCGAGAACAAACTTTCGTATTTTTCATACAAATATCTGCCCCGACACGGGAATCGAACCTGGGACCTCAAGCTTCATAGTCAGGTTCTCTAACCACTAGGCCATCTGGTCGTCAAAATCAGTATGTCAGTAGGTATAGTACCATCAACAGGGTCATTTATTTACCTATTAATTTGCAAAAACGGCTTCTAGCGCGAAGAGATTTTCTTCATTTTTCTGCGCCTGTACATTAGTATATGTTATTTCTTATTTACGCAAGCACTGGCGGCAAGAGCTGAAAACGCGACACTTACTGAGACGTTGATCCCACGCCGCTGCGACTTAACGAAGTTTCAAATAATATTATGTCTATTGGCCATGGAATATCAAGCTATATCCAAGCTGTAAGCCTGTTACATTGGACTTAAGCCAAAACGCATTGCTGGTCTCGTTACATTTCCACGAGGGATGCGCCCATAGCTGGTTATCAAAACTCTACCACATTCCCTGCAAGTACCTACTCTAGTTCGCGTCACCGATATCGATTTCATTCCGCTAAATCTACCATGTGGATGTGTTAAGGAAATATGTTAAGGTATATTGTAGGTTGTAGCAATGTCACTATTGTACCACTATTATCTAACTTTAAACATAAAAAGCGGTTGTCTGTAAAGTCGGTTTACGGACGATAACGTGACCACGTCATAACAAAACATTCAAACCCCCCCCCCCCACACCGCAAACATAGGTAGCTAGGTCGCGGGTGAGCAAAGTAATTGTTTCAGTTCATTAATATGGACCTCCGTAAAGTAACACCTGATTTAATATTTTTTTTTTTATGGGACAATTCACACCAATTGACCTAGTCCCAAAGTAAGCTTAGCAAAGCTTGTGTTATGGGTACTAAGCAACGGATAAACATACTTATATAGATAGATACATGCTTAAATACATATTAAACACCCAAGACCCGAGAACAAACATTCGTATTTTTCATACAAATATCTGCCCCGGCACGGGAATCGAACCCGGGACCTCAAGCTTCGTAGTCAGGTTCTCTAACCACTAGGCCATCCGGTCGTCTAAATTATATTATAACCTACCATGTTATCCTATCAAAAAACGTCTTGATCGACTGTTGCTCATTAATTTATTTAGCCAACTCTAAAAAGAGATTTCGATTTACTAGGGGCGTTCAATAAAAAGTGAGAATGAGTATGTTATAAACAACTTTTACTAAATGTCATTTTATTTTTCGACATAGTCACCTTTTAGCATAATACACTCAGTATATCTTTTTTCTAAACTTAAAATTCCATTTTTAAAAAAGGTCTCATCTTGAGTACTTAAAAAATCTTGTACTGCAGCGACTACTGCGTCGTCGTCTTCAAATTTCTGGCCTCTCAGGTATTGTTTCAATCTCGGAAATAGGTAGAAATCACTGGGAGCGAGATCTGGTGAATACGGAGGATTCTTAAGGATATCGAACCCAGCAACACGAATTGCAGCCATTGCAACGGCGGACTGGACTTGTGTGCCGGGGCAATGTCCTGCTGGAACAGCACAACTTTCGAGAGTTTACCTCGCCGTTTTTCGCGGATCTCATTGCGCAATGTTGCTATTTGTTTGGCGTATAAAGTGCCCGTAATAGTGGCTCCATGTTTGAGATACTCAATCATTAATACCCCTTTACCATCCCAAAAAACAGAGCCCATGACCTTACCGGCAGATGGGCTCACCTTGAATTTCTTCGGAGTTGGAGATGATGGCCTTTTCCATGTCATAGACTGCAGTTTCGTTTCAGGGTCGTAATGATGGAGCCATGTTTCGTCCATTGTTATAAATCGCGCCAAAAAAAGTTCCCGGTCTTGCTGCGTCAGGTTCAAAGCTTCTTGACAAATCTCTAGTCTAGTTTGTTTTTGCGTGTCAGTAAGCATTCTTGGTACCCAACGCGCAGATACCTTTTTCATACCCAAGCGTTCATGTTAAATATTATGCACGCTCCCCGTTGAAATCTTTACATTTTCAGCAATAAAACGAACTGTGACACGACGTTCCGCCAAAACTGAGTTTTCGACTTTTTTCACAATTTCTTCAGTTACTGCTGTAGTATGGCGTCCGGAGCGGGGGTCGTCCATTGTCGATGTTCTTCCACGTCTAAATTCGGCGCACCAACGTGCGACTGTCGAATACGGAGGAGCATTAGACCCTAAAGTGTCCCGCAAATCCAAATTGACTTGGTCCGTAGAAAAATTTTTAAAATACAAGTATTTGATAACGGCGCGCAGTTAAATTTTCTCCATTTTCGCTAACGTACTCAATAGCATTGCAAAGAAATTACCGTATTTTTTTTTAAACAAAAGACAGTTATTTTTTTTTCATAGCAATCAGCTAGATAGATTAGCTTTACCGGCCAGTGTTTAATTTCCTAATATTGAAAGAGTTTGCATCTCATTCTCACTTTATATTGAACGCCCCTCGTATAACTAAAACAAAAATACCTGTCCTCTGAAAAATATATATGTGCATAAACAAGTATTTTGCAGTTTAACAGAGTATATAATATTCGGTATCGAGACCCTTGGTCTGTGGTGTCCTAGTGCTATGAAGCTCTATAAAGAAATAGCAAAGAGGTTAGTTAATGCGCTATCACAGAAGATCGAAGAGCTAGCAGCTTCCTTGGAGAATGAATTAGCTTAGCTATACAAAGTATGAACGCTGCCAGTAAGTATCTACGGAAACATAGTTATTTACTGGAACGAAACTGGAATTTTGTTTTTATGCACATGTTTAAACAGATACAGAAAAAACTAAAGGACGGAGACAAGAAATTCGCCTACACTGAAAAAAATTTATGTACTCAACAAATTTTACAGTCTACCTACAGTACTTATACCTTTTAATCCGATAAAAAGTTAACACCTACGAGCCTACGACGAGGACATCTATAGCACTATTTAATGCGCCTTTTATGATTTCGATATCGGGGTCGTATATTTTTATTCAGCCTATGTAATAAAAATCCTATTAAGCCTACACGGAATTTGCAACCCCACGGGTGTTGCGTCGTGTATGCTACATTTACGTAAAATAATGTGTTCTGGGGGTTTTTCCTTGTCCCTTTTCTCGAAACTAAAGACTTATTATGGGAGAAAGTTTCTAGAACGATACCATAAAAGTTATGATTTCCTGGTAGCTTAAGGGGATATTTTTTGCTTTTAATGCAAAGAAGTAATATGGGTATACACTATAATGCTGCAAACGCGCACTATTGCGTCTTGAGCTCGCAATAATCATAATAAACAGCCGGCAAAGCCCAGATCAGGAGCTCAGTCTTTACGTTCCGAGCACAATAGCTGCGCTAACGTAGCAACATGTGCATTATCTTTAGCAAAATATAACCTTTAACCTAAGTTGCTTTTGCGTAAGGATTCCTTTCACTGTATACTTAGAAAAGTTGGTTATATGTCATTTTATTAAGCAAACTAACTGTCTTTCGTCTTGCCTAACAATTATGCTTTTATATCTTAGCTAACATCGCTGGTCTTGCATTTACCTATTATGATTTCACGTCAGTTGATTCCTTTCAAATTAAAATAAGATTAACTTAACTATAACGTGCAAAGTAGATAAAGTCAACTAATTTTATCTCTAAGCCACATGAAAACGTTTTCATCGTAATACTTGCGTCATTTGAGAAGCATTTATATGTAAACAAACTAACTGTTGCCCGCGGGAACTGAACAGTTTTCCGGGATGATAACTATCCTATTTCCTTTCCAGGGTCTCAAACTATGGCCATACCAAATTTTATCCCCATCGGATCACTGGTTAAGGCGTGAAGAGGTAACAAATAATAGGGATACAGACAGAATTACTTTCGCATTTATATTAGCAATTATAATATTTATAATATTATTTATAATATTAGCAAGGATAAAATTAATAATTATTGTGGCCCAGGAATCATATTGGTTGACCGTACCTAGGTTAAGTACACTGTAGAGTAAGTATAGTTTTTACAACACACATAGTTAGTTAGTTTTATTTAGCATTAGAAAGAAGGTACCTAAGCGATCTTGACGTGTCTTTTCATTGAAAAACACTTTTGGAAAATAAGTCAAAGCTAATATGTAACAATTTGAAAGGAAATATTGTCATTTACACTCTTTTGGTTTGATAAGTAATATAATATTTTTTAAAAGCGTTTTCCAGTTAAAAGACTTGTCAAGATTGTTTACCTTATTTCTAATGCTAAAAAAATGATGTATAGTGTTATGGTAGAGTTTAATTTAAATGCTTTTATGGTTGGTATGACCGGGATTGTCAAAAGTGCTTGTCGTGATGTTTTCTCGGCAACTAAAATGTACTCTAGATGTAATGCACTAGGCGGCCGTTTCGGAGCTTAACGTCGTTTTACTGCAGTGAAGTCGGTGCGTTTGCACACCAGTCCTGTTTCCTGCTGATATAACGACATTCTACATTAACTAAAAGCGTAATAGTTTTGTAGAGTGTCAGTAGCAAACATTGCGATACAAAACGTCCAGAAATTTCTTTTGACAGCTTCATATTACGATCGCGTTACGTCATTCAAACTGAAGGGAGGCAAATGACATATAAGCCAAGTTGGCTTATATTTTTCGGGACGTTTTCATGCCGCCGAAGCTCTATCTAGTGTATAAATAATCTAAGTAGTTTTGATAGTCTTTCTGAATCTTTCTCTTTCAGTACTCCAAACACTAAGATAGACAATGTCAGACACCTATAGGTATAATGAAAATTTTGAGTTGAACTTTGATAGATTATTGTAAGAGATACATGTTTTACTGTCGGGATGTACTTAGCTTTATCTTGCGACTCGTCCATGTTAGAAATCCATGACAAGGTTACGGTAACATTTTTAAAGTACAGTCAAAGAATTTAATTTCCAACCCATCTAAGTTTGAATATCGTACAGCAAACTGTCACCATAAGAGCTAGCTACGATGTTGCTTTAACGTGTTGCATTTGACATTTCGACCTTAATGCATTGCGAATGTTTAACTACATTTTTACGAAATGGGTAGGAAATTAATTTCCTTGACTGTACATCGTTCGCTCGGACAACGCCATGTATGGATTACAGATGAAGTTAACACAATCTTGAAAGGTTCGACTTATCGACTCTATGTCAATGAGTTAAGATCTAAAAGTGACGGACCTTTTCATTCCGCGACTATAGATACTTCAACGTTCTTGGACGATGCCCTCTATTCTTGTTTAAAGTATAACGGCACGGCAGGGCATCTCAATCCAGGTTTTTGTCCATTTGTACGCCAAGTTTCATCTAATTCCATTCATTGATGTGTAATTGACTAAAAAACATTCAAACACCTAAACATCCAAACATCTTCACAAGCTTTCTCATATAGTATTTATTAGTAGGATAGGATTCAAAGATCATTAATTAGGAATAGTATTAACATGCTTTTAGTATTCTTCAACTTGTGTACCTATTTGATATCAATTACAAGCTACTTGCTACGGGTGGAAATTTAGATAAATAATATTTATCTTCCACTTAATTTTCGACTTCATCACGCCTGTACACGTTCAAAGCACTTAAAGGAAATTACCTCCAAGTGTAAGACTTATCTATCTCAAAACAACACAAGCGTAATAAGAACTTTTATTTATTTCCGTGGGTAACTTGAAAAACGACGCGCGGCGCTACGAGTGTCTTACAGCGATGCCCGTATACATCAAGTACTTGTAATTGTATCTGTCTTTTGGCAGCGCTTGGGGCTCATTGCGACATTTTATGGGCCTAACTTTATAATGAAAATCAGGAAACGCGTTCTTCTGCAATCTTAAATGGTTAAAACGATAATCATGACCGAGGAACTGCGGTAATGTATTCGTCTTCACCAACCACTTTATTTTGGAGTTTGAAACAAAAATCTGCATCCAGAAAAATAATACGTTGTTTACATTCAATTTAGATTAATTCAGTTCTATAAGCATAAATAAGCTCTGTTAGCTTACTCAAGGTCGCCTAGGCGTAGGTACCTACTAAAATTTAGTAACTAAATAGATTCACGTCTACCGTGACTAATATAAAAAACCCGAATTAGTGAGTTATTCGGGTAACCCATGTTGACGCAACGGTCTTTATAGTAATCAATAGGCATAAAGTCAGCGATAGTTCTCCCATTATATAATGCATCAATACGTCTCAAAGCCACCACAATCTTCGCTTGCGTGTTATTATAAAAGTACCTAATGCACGCTTTCAGTTAAGAAACGTATACATGTTTTAAAAGTTGTTCTTCTTTTTATTCGCTCCGTGCAGGATGGAGTCTCATCCCACTTCAGAGGCACACTTGACCGCAACAGATGGCTCGCAAGCCCTCTATCTACAGCTACACGTATAACGAAAGTTATTGTGTAAGCAGCCTTTACAACGGCGGTATACCCATAGCGTAGACTTAATACAATAACGCTGAGATCAATGAACCAACAAACCACATTAATTTTTAAAGAGCTTATTTCGTCCATTATTATACAGAAAATTCAATTACAGTACGTAATATCTCCAGAAATAACGACGTTCTATTTATTAAAACTCTTTCATTCAACTGGCAATATCTTGAATAGTCGATAAACGTGCCTCCCATTGTGCTGAAATGCTCTGAAGTATGTGGTCTGGTATTATTGATATTGAGCAATTCACTGCGAGATGAAGGGCAAAGTTCACCGGCGTAACAGTCACTAGTTCTGTATTAAACACCTGATACGCCTTATTATTGCGATAGTTGCCCGAGACATGACCAAACATGGAGATAGGAAATGAAATAATAATATTTAAATGGTGGTCGGTCTCGCTAAGCTTTAATTAAGTTGATCAAAGTACTTTTGAAGTTGGTGAACTCATCAAAAATCTTTTGCTTGATCGAAATCGTAATTATTCGAAGTGAGCTATGGTAAGTATAGCTTTTAAATAAAAAATACAAGTTTAAAAACCAAATATCATGATTTGACATGATCAGATAATATTATTATTAGACATCAATATCATAATTTATATTTTCTTAATTTTGAATAGGAAATTATAAACTTTTTATAACAATTAACGATAAAAGTAGGTATAAGATAATTAATATCTAGAAAAGAAAAAACTAAAGCAAACTCCCTGGGAATAACTAGCCTTATACTACGAAGTACAATTTTCGGAACCGTCAACGTCGTTCGTGTCGTCCCTCTTATGTTAAAATCTAATACCTTTAATCTATCTATCTAATACCTTTAAACGAGTAATATATATATATATATAAATATATGTATACTTATTACATACTTATTATATAATCAGAATCTCAGAAACGGCTCCAACGATTTCGATGAAATTTGGTTTATGGGGGTGAACTTAAGTGAAGAACCTGTTGTATGTAGTAGTGTACAGAATTGATATGGAGCTTAAGTCGTTTTTCTAATTTGGAACATGTTTATACGGACACGTTACTAATACATAAAACAGATTCTTTACTTATTTGCATCTATGCAACCTTTTTACATTAATCACACCTAACGTAGGTAGCGTTGTTCAAATCATTGTGTATCCTAGGAGAATAAAACCTACGTAGGAGCAGACACATCTTCAATAGCATCGAGGCCGTGCATAAATCGTTCTGCTTTAATATAACGGGCTCCTCCATAATCTTCACACTTTGGTTGCATGCAATGAGTCGTGCAGCCACGCCACGCAGCCGGCAGTGCTGCATTTCCGAACGCATCTTCGTTCAATATCCGCGAGGATTGTTTGTTCCCCCACCACCCCCTCCTCTAATGGAGGGGTGTCTTGTCTAGTTTAGAAATAGACTTTGCTGATGCCTGGGGTATATATTGCGATATTTATAGTTAAAGTTTCTACGTGTTTTTATGTCGTTCCTAAGTGGAGTTCTTAGTTAGGTTTCTAAGCAATTTTCTTTCTAGGACTTTTATTTTGATTTAGTAACGAATAGGAACAGTATGTGCTTTAATGTTAATTATAAAGTCACGAGGAGGAGGATTTCATAGTTTTCGGATATTTATTCATTTAAATCTTTTTGTAAACTTCACTAACCACTTATCTGTGTTATACTAATATTAGTTAGTGAGGTAGTCTAGAAGTCGAATTAAAGCTCCTCTCTCTTGCTTTTACTCCAATAAATTATAAAATTTAGTTCCACATTGTTGAATACTCGTATTTCAAATTGAACTAAATATACTTAGCGAAAATAAAAAAATACGTAGTCGACTATCTAAGAAAATTAAACTATAATTGATTGAATGAGACGTTACTTTGCGGAGGTCCATATATCCAGGAACAAAACCAATTTTATTAACTTGCTTCTCCGTGACCTCAAGCATTAGTCGAGTAATACTTTGTTTGGTATAATTCCTCATTTCGCACAACTTTTTTTTCTCAGAAATAATTAACTAAGCAGAAATTTTTAAATGGTAATCCTGTATGACTCTATAAGTTATTAGGTTAGGTCTATTATATAACAATTCTGAATATTAAATGGTTTTTGAGAAAAAATAGTTATGCAAATTGATGAATTATGCCAGTTAGCCATAGTTTTAACTCTCTTTTTTCAGAAACAATTAATTATTCAGAATTGTAATAAAATAGACCAAACCTAACCTATAGCTAGTCCTACAGGATAACCATTTTAAAATTTCTGAATAAGTAGTTAATGATTTCTGAGAAAAGACAATTGTGCGAAGTGATGAATTATACCAAATGATGAATTATGCGTAAAAAAATTACACCGCCAGACTGGATTCCTTTTAGTTTATGTACTTATCTGTTTTTTAAAAACAAATTTCTAAGTAAATTTTAAAATCCATGGGCGGAAAATAAGTCCGTCAGAGACTGCAATAGACGGCACAGCATAATTGAATCTGCAGTATGCGGGTCTCACTACCATTTCAACTAAGTAAGCTCTCATCTTTTTCTTGTAACAAGAAAATTTAGAAACAAATTATTTTTCAATTTATTTCCGGAACGCAAAATGAAATGTTACGAACAACGACGCGATAAGAAGTAAGTACCTAATTAATCGATGCTTCTTATGGCGGTGGCTACAAACAATGGTTTTAGAAAACCCCTATTTATTTTCAAATACCTATCCAATGATACTCCACACTATAGGGTTAGTCGAGAAAAAAAAATCACCCCCACTTTACGTCTATGGGAGGTACCCTAAAAAAATTGTTTTAGTTTTTTTTATGTAATCACTTTGTCGGCGTGACTGATATATATATTCAATTCATGCCAAATTACAGCTTTCTAGTACTAACAGACAGACAGACAGACAGACAGACAGACGGACAGACATGGCGAAACTATAAGGGTTCCTAGTTGACTATGGAACCCTAAAAAGAAGAATATAATAGTGTCGCACTATATCAAAATACAGTAGATACTGACAAAATTATCTTCTGATGCACAGGACCATAATTTATAAAAAACCTAAACTGAACTACATTTTACATTTTTGTTATAAATACGGACATTACTCTTATCCGTCAATACTCAATATGTATTCCGTAAACCTAATACTGTTTTAAACTTTCGTGATGTTCACTCATAATTACTATAGTAAACGGGACTTATCACGCTAATAATATTTACCTCGACGTTTCGGCCACATTGCAGCAGAATCCCAAAATTCTCTCACGAACGAACGTCATTTCTACTCTAGAATGGTGCGTGAAGCGGTTGAAATTAAAAAGCACTAAAATTTCAACCGGGAGGATGGATATAAGCTTTCGTCTTCGTAGAATCCTGTTATAAACAAATGTTGGCGTCGGGATGAATGTTCGGAGAGATCGTCGGATGATATGAATGTTTTGTGTCGGTGTGATGGGGTGCCGTTAAAAAATCTTGATCAAGTGCGGGTAGTTCGAAAGACTCGAGCGGCTAAACGAACTTGACACCCTACACTTCAGTTAACTCGTGACCACAGCTGCAGCAATGTGGCCGAAACGTCAAGGTAAATATTATTAGCGTGATAAGTCCCGTTTAGTATAGTAATTCCGTAAACATTATAAACAAGAAAGTTTTTATGGATGGATGTATGGATATTTGTTACTATTTCACGCTGAAACGGTTTGATGGATTCCCATGTAATTTGACACACATATATTTTATAACCTGAATTAACTTATAGAATACTTTTTATCCCGAAAAATTACACAATTCCCGCGGGATAGCGATAAAAGAACTCTTCGCAGATGGAGTCGCGGGCAACGTCAGTAGGTACGCAGGCAGTATTTACTGAACGTCTAGCCTTCGCCTAAAGAAATGACTTGGTAAAACTAATAAAATTGTTATAAGACTTATAAGAGTAAGTATTGTTACAAAACCACAGCAAAATTTCTTCGGCGAGTTTTTCCTATAACAACAGAACTAAATAAGATAAATAGAAATGTTAGATAGGTACCTATCGTCAGTAACTAAGTATTTCCATTTAGCATGCTATAACAAACTAAAAGCTGTGTTTGCCTAGTGGTTTGACCTCAGACTCACACTTCTGAGTTTTTCGGGATCTACTTATGTGCAAAGTTACATTTTGTTATTTACCATGGTCATTACCATTTTGAAAAAATTGTGAATAAAAAAAGGATACACTTGCAAAACAACACAACATAAGGCCCGCGTGGAATCTACATCCCAAGCACACTTTTTCCGTGAGTGACCAGCTGTGGGACTTACCGACATAACACAGGCCAGAGATGAGATAAGATACCCTTTATAATTAATCTAGCAACTCATACGCATCGTAGCCGTAAATACTCAGATACGTCCTATAAATTACGGTCTCCTCTGAGGTTTAAGTAAACCCGCTGCCAGTTCTGATCATCGATATGAAATACCCACTTGAAATTAATTGACTTTAACTTATTGGAATTTGCATATTTCGATAGTCAATTGATTTGGTTTAACCTTAGGTACATATATGAAGTCAAGAACGGATTTAAATTGGGAATGTCTAAAAAAAATATCAATGGTTTTATATTTTATTTTTGTATAGAAAAGTCAATTATATGAAACTAATTTAAATATTTTATCATTTAGTTCACTACTTTTTTCAAAATGAATTATTGAAACTATTCTGGTTTATGACGTCAGATTGTAATTGAGGGCTCCCACACTGTCAAATTTCTAAATCTATCTAAATGCGTACGATAAGGCAACCCCTTTAATTATTTTTTGCGTAGTGGTACACTGTAACTAGTGTCACTTTACTGGCGCTGTCAAAGTGCTAGATGTCAGACAGCGGGTCCAAATGAAACTCCGTAGTATAACCCACGCGTAAATTGTGAATAATTCTAACCACACAGGATAAAGTACGACTTGGACCGGTCACGCAATTTACACCAATGTCAAATGAAGGTCATTGCTTATTTGTTATACTTATATAATAAATTCATTACATAATATTCAAATTAAATAAGTAACTACAGAAAACGAGTTAAAAAGCATTTATTTCGAAATGGTTTTCGATTTACTTGCAAAAAATAGACATCCCCAATTACTTACAAAGTAGATTAGGTGACTGATTTTTGAAATCACATTTGTGAAAATACCACTTAGAAGAGCTTAAAATCTATGAATTTCTACAAACAAGTACTGTTTTTATTAAATTTGGACACTACTGTAACTATTTCAAATCCAACGTAATTTTTAATGCTTTGGTGATTATTATAATCACAGTTATAATTAAGTAGATGTACTTACTTAGGAATTAATAAAATTGAAAGCCATTTAGGCTATAAAAAAGAAATCAATACAAATAACTTCATTTAAAAATACAAAAATGTATAAAAAAATATTTAAAATAAATTATTATAAAAAGAAAACCCTGTCTAAAATATCACGTCACGCTTTGGAGTGATGTTTTCAAATATTTATTTTCAAAAATCGGTCCCTTCTGGACAGTTACGACATTGAAAATAGCCTATTTTCAAATTATAATAGTTATGAGACACAAAAATAAGAAAACGAAACGAAAAATTTCTCAACACAAAGGTTTTAGCCACAAAACCTTTTAAAACTTTAGATGCCGTAAGCGGTTTTTCCATACACGACTTGTGCATTACCAGCGTAGCCATGTCTGTGTAGCCATTATTTGTGGTGTTTAATGAAATAGCTCTTTACCTGCGAAATGGGCTTATAAAGCTCTAAAACATCTTATCCCAACAAACATTGATATTATAACATCAGGGAGACTCTAATTGCAGAACACCTAAACCCCAGTAAACCCACTCTTTTTCACTTCGTTTAATTGAAGAAATTTTCAGTAGTAACTGATATATAAGAGCTGTGTTTGCAATATTTCAGTATTTTCAATGTAGGAAGGTCCACAGGTTCAATGGATCTAATCCACTTTTAGCACGTTCCTAGCAAATTCTAAAGCAACATGAGATATTACTACCCATTAAGTTCATCATCATCGTCATCATCATTTCAGCCGAAAGACGTCCACTGCTGCCACCCGCATCCAACGCGATCCCGCAACCTTAACCAGGTCGTCGCTCCATCTTATATTAAGTTCAGTTCAGAATAGTTTACTGAATTAAAAGGCAAGACTCGTCGGTCTTTCATAAAGGTTCATACTTAAATAATAAAGGAAACAAACGTTCATTATTACAAAACTCGTTTTGCTTCAATATTGGCCCGCTGAAATAGTTAGGCCTGCGCTAGCTCTAATAGCAAACTAATGCTGCGAAACTCGTAACTAGCGACAATGCACAGTTTCTGTAGTTTCAGAGTAACCTATTGAATCATTTCATCACCTACCTTACAGCTACAGTACAGTTAATACATGAAAACAATGAGTTTTACTTTCAATGAAATTCACCTTTTTTAACCCCCGACACAAAAAGAGGGGTGTTATAAGTTTGACCGCTGTGTGTGTGTGTGTGTGTGTGTGTGTGTCTATCTGTCTGTATGTCTGTCTGTGGCATCATAGCTTGAACCGATTTTGATGCAGGTTTCTTGGCGATGGTTCTGAGATATGTTTCATCAAAATCGGTTCAATCGTTTCATAGTTATCAGCTCTTTTGTTAGCTGCGGAAGGTATCTTAGACGCATAATGGACATTTACTCTTCCATTGAGAGACTGCGTTCTTACGAGCCATTCGTGGGTACATACCTACTTGAATTTTGTGGTACAAATTTAATTTGTGTTTAATTAATTTTTTACCCGACTACGGTAAAGCCAAAAGGAAAGGTAATGATTTTAGCAGTCTATGTTTGAGGATGTTGCTTGGCTCTGTAGCTCGTCTATATACGTGAAACAGAACACGTGGCGCCAAATAGATTAGTGCTATCATTACGGAAAAACTAGTAGGTAATTATACTAATGATAATTAAGGTGCCTTTAGTAAGTAGACAATTGACAACCTTTCATTTTTTAACACCTGAAAATTACTGCAGGAATCGAAAGAGTTTCGCCTCCTGAACACGGAAAAATATTTATTATAATTTATTTCTCCATATTTAAAAAAATACAACAAATTTAAAAACATATATGTACTTACAAATACCTCCACACAATAGATATGTTTCCTTTACCCTTTGCACTAGAAAAAAGAGCTAACATAATTTTAAATTTGTTAACAATTTGTTAACAACCTTAACGTCAAATTTACGTCATCACTTTTTTTTAATAGAGACTAGACAAAAGTAATGGATCTATTCTATCGTTACGACCTTTTAGAATAAGCACATCTTTAAAAAATTGTAACAAATTAATTAATAATCCTAGTGAAAATTTAAAACTATCAGCGTCTTTCTCTTTCCGAACAGAATACAGAGAACGAATCAAATTATAGTCTTAGAAATATGAAATGTTGTCAATTGAACTTGTGTATCGTTTGATACTACATACATAAATTAATTGTAAATTTGGTTTGATAAAGTAATATTATTTACTCAAGCGTCGTAGCAATAAACAGAGAACTTGAGTACACTATTAATATTACTCTATTATGGCAAATGCAACTACGACGAACGTTAGTAAGTTACGTACGGGAGTTGTGTAGTTGCACTCAATTTCAGAACTTCCACGTGTCACTTGATACCTGAAGTTGGGCAAACTGTAACTGAATATAGTTGTGAGCTCCGGTTCAAGTCTATCTGACACAAGTGGGGTTCGGGAAATTTACAGTTAGGTAGGCACATATCAGTACCGTGGAGCGAACATTTGCGTTAGGCAACCCGATGGGCGAGAGAAGCGCGAGTTAGGTTCTTCGGATGCTACACCTCGCAGTTAGACAGGGGCGGACCGTGAGTTTGTAGGGCCCTGAGCTAATACTACTTGGGACCTACGTAGGTAAGTAATCAAATGCGATTTTGTCAAAAACGGTCTTCAATACCCTCTCGGACACCGGGACGCAGATCTGCGCCAAATTTAAGGCTAACTTATTGTATTTTTATTTGAATCTACAACATTTGTATTATTTGGGACAAACGAGACTGGAAAGCAGATTTTTTTTTCTTTTTTAATTCACGGCGTCCGAAGGGATATTGTACTAGGTGTCCGAAGGCCCTTTATGCCCACGGCGCACTGGGCTGCAGCCCAAAAAGCCCATAGATCCGCCCCTGCAGTTAGAGTACCTACTTAGAGCAAATACACGAGTTTTACCATACTTCGCACAGGTTCGTGCATGGAATATTGTTGCCACCTTTGGGACGATTCCGCCAAGTATCAGTTGCCTATGGAGCATCGAGCCCGAAGACTCATTGGTGATAGTCCGTCGATCGATGGCAGGCTACAGAGCCTCGAACACCGTCCTAGAGTTGCTTGTTTGTCTGTTTTTAGGGTTCCGTAGTCAACTAGGAACCCTTATAGTTTCGCCATGTCTGTCCGTCTCTCTGTCTGTCTGTCAGTCCGCGGCTAAGCTCAGAGACTGTTAGTACTAGAAAGCTGTAATTTGGCAATTAATATATATATCAGTCACGCCGACAAAGTGATTGAATAAAAAAAAGTAAAAAAAATTTTTTTAGGGTACCTCCCATAGACGTAAAGTGGGGGTGATTTTTTTTTTCTCGGCTATCCCTATTGTGTGGGGTATCGTTAGATAGGTCTTTTAAAATCATTGTGGGGTTGCTATCATGATTTTTCTATTCAGTGATCTGTTTGCGAAATATTCAACTTTAAAGTGAAAATTTTCATTAAAATCGGCCGTCCCTCCCCTCTAAAATCTAAACTGTTGGGTGGAAAATTTTGAAAAAATTCAGAAGGGTAGTAAATATATCAAATTTACTAGGAAAATTATAGCGGCTAAGATTGCTTGGAAATTATTTGTAGTTTAAGAGTAAATAGTAGCCTAAGGTATAAAACATACCTAAACTTGGATGATTCCGTACACATACGAAATCCTTAGAAAAATATTACTTGATTTTTTCGTAATGGCTACGGAACCCTACCTTGGGCGTGTCCGACACGCTCTTGGCCGGTTTTTTTGTATTTTGCAATGGTAACCCTATACAAGGCTTTATTTATAGGATACATTTATTGTTTTCGTGAGTGTGCGAATTACATGATTTAATTCCTCCATCTCCATTTTACCAATATATCCAGGCGGGGGGAGCGTCTTCATTTTTATGTGGTTAGTATTCCATTGGCCCGCCAAAGCGGTTCGCTTCATCTTTCCTAATACATATTAAGGAAGGGAATTCGCTTCCGTCGTCTGCGTTTCCCGATAAATAAAACCTTGGGCTCTTCAAGGCTAGAGTGAATAGGTGTTACTGCACCAGTGAGATACAACAATGGCCTCCTGCACTTTTCATCAGGTGAGATAGAAGTCAATCGCGGGTCAGTTAGGTATATAAAAAAACTTGTTATCACCGACGAGTTGTTAAGTGGCCACACCACTGGCAAATACATAAATAATATGAAACTTAACCTAATAAATCTGAAGAACAATTGCAATAATAAACCGTAAACTTCACAGTAAAACCACAATAACGACAAGGAAGGTACTTAAAGTCCTTACAATTACAAGTCAAGTATGAAGTATCTTTTTCTATTTTTTTCTTTTTTTTTCTTTTTCAACTTCATTTTTTTATTACTTTTACGGTCATCCCGTGAAACCATATATTTAAAACTAAATACAAACTGAAATATAGATGCACAGAAAAAACCCCCACTCCACTTACTCCGCTTTATCACTCCATAATGTGATTATAACAGACTGAAGTGTACGATGTATGGGAAAGATTCGTCGCTAACTTCTAAACCAGTGATGGTGTAGGGGTAAGCACGCAGCACGGAACGCTGAGGACCTGGGTTCGATTCCCAGCATTGGTCTTTTTTCTGGGGTTTTTTTCTGTGCATCTATATTTCAGTTTGTATTTAGTCCTTACAATTTTTTTTGGATGTGATTCGTTTACAAATAAATATTTCTGATTCTGATCCGTGGAGGCTTCGAAAACACTTTGAAAACGCGTGCCTTGTTTTTAGTTGTACAGAACCGTCGTATTTCAACACGTAAATAGTAAATGCACACTAAAACATCCTTTATTAGGACACGATAAAAATTTCATCGTGCTGCTATTTCGTTTGCGGGAAGTCGTTAATGATCCGCAAAATCGTCTTTATGACGTTTACTTTGATCAGAGCACAGCATCAGGACGACTTTTATGGCGCTATAACTTTGAATTCGACAGCAAATTTGGAATCAGGTCGGGGAACTTTAAATTGTGTGTTTACTTGTTATTGTTAGATTCTAATGTGTTTGTTACGTTATAAAAAATTTAAGAAAACACTTTATTGTTACCCCTAACAGGGGTTGCGAGGTACTGTTCCTTCAGTTCATTAAAGTCAAAGTCAAAATCAAGGTATCCAATTTAGGCGTCAATTGATGCTCTTAAATGAACGTCGAATAATCTACCACCGGTTCAGAAAAACCCTGTTGAGAAGAATCTGGCAAGAAACTCAACAGGGTATATTAATACCTTCTGTCTCTTTCTATTCCTAAATAAAACGTAATTTAAAAAACTCATGGCTAAAACTTAGTACATACGCAAAATAAAATTCCGTCGTTGGTAGTTAAGTGCAAGTACGTCAAAGTACGTCACTAGACTTCGAAGCACTTTCTGCTACGAACGCTACGACGTAGGCGACTGGACCACGACCTTCGCTGGCGCGACGTTGAGATATTATGTGTTATTATTAAAATACAGTAGATATAACTACTACTACTACTACTGTGGTAACTTTACTGGTTGATGTATAATCTAAGATCTCTATTGTAATTAGCCATATTGTACAGTTTGTACCCAAATAAACATTAAAACATCTAGTTCGACTTCTATTTGCATCAGCAATTCTCGTATTTTGGTTTTTGTGTTCATATCGTTACCTAGAAATATTAATAAAAACCGGCCAAGAGCGTGTCGGACACGCGCAAGGTAGGGTTCCGTAGCCATTACTAAAAAATCAAGTAATATTTTTCTAAGGATTTCGTATGTGTACGGAATCATCCAAGTTTAGGTATGTTTTATACCTTAGGCTACTATTTACTCTTAAACTACAAATAATTTCCAAGCAATCTTAGCCGCTATAATTTTCCTAGTAAATTTGATATATTTACTACTATTCTGAATTTTTTCAAATTTTTTCACTCAACAGTTTAGATTTTAGAGGGGGGGGACGGTCGATTTTAATGAAAATTGTCACTTAAAAGTTGAATATTTCGCAAACAGATCCCTAAATAGAAAAATCATGTTAGCAACCCCGCCATGGTTTTAAAAGACCTATCCAACAATACCCCACACTATAGGGTTAGTCGAGAAAAAAAAAATCACCCCCCTTTACGTCTATGGGAGGTACACTAAAAAAAAATATTTTTTTATTTTTTATTTTACCACTTTGTCGGCGTGACTGATATATATATTCATGCCAAATTACAGCTTTCTAGTACTAACGGACAGACATAGCGAAACTATAAGGGTTCCTAGTTGACTACGGAACCCTAAAAATGGGTCTCTCTACCGTTTGCCCGAATTTCATAATTATGCCATAATGTATCGTATGCCATAATTTTCATTTGTCATAAAGTATTTTATTTCTGAAACAGTATTTTAGAATTGTTATTAAACTATCATTTTCCTAACCTACCGTACATAATTGTGTAAGATTGTCCCCTAATATTTATTTAATATTTATTTATTATTTATTATAATCCGTAAGATGACAATTAAAAAAAATCCTGAAAACTGCTCGCTTCTATATATTTTATGGCAAAGTTGGTACGGCAAATGAAATTATGGGAAATTAAAGAATCCGAAAAAAATAGGGGAAACAGAAACTTTTAATGTAGACGAGCCATATGATACACCATTCGTCATTCATGTCATAATGTTAACCAGACGACTATTTTCTTGGCACCATGTATGTATACCTATCCACTCAGTTGTTTTTCTTTACATTTACTGTCATTTATTGACAAGTGATTTCAAACAATGTCATTATTGTCTTAAGGAATAAATTTGAGTGAAATAGATAAATAAATTGGCAACTGACCTATTGCACAAAGCAAGTGGGCGGATATAGAGCTAGAATAACAATACTAGCTAGAATACGACGATTGCCTTTAACTACCGGTAAAATCTAAGTGTAACGTAAATCCCACTAAAAACCATTTTCATTTCAAATATTGCTAAGACGAGACCATATGCCTCGCACTGACAAAACATCATCAGCTCTTATGTAGAGCCAAGCTAAGCGTCTAATTCTATATACCCTAACTTCACAAACTCTACACCTTAGTCAAAATATGTGGCTTGGCAGTTTCGCTACCGTCACATGGGCATCAGGTGAAAAATGTATTCATATCTTGGCAGGTGCACTGCTGTGCGAGTATTATAATATATCTGAGGAGATAATAATTATAATTAATTACTGTTCATTACTTTTCTGTTACCTATACAATAGTTCCTGTAGTAACAAAACGGCCAAGCCACATACATATTTTGACTAAGGTATAGAGTTCGCGAAGTTAGGGCATGTATTTTAGAGTTATAGGGCGTGTAGAGTTGGAAGCTTGGCTCTACTGACATCTGACAACTTTTTGACAGCGCGAGGTAAATAGTCTTGACTTGACAACGCTTACCTAACATTAAAATATTTTATTGGGATTTCACTTCTTTTTGTAAGTTACAATACAATACAATACAATACAATGACTCTTTATTGTACTTACACCACAAAGAAAACAATACAGAAAAACAAGTACATGGAAAAAAATACAAGGTAAGCAATAGGCGGCCTTATCGCTTCGAAGCGATCTCTTCCAGGCATCCATTTTACGAAGGAAAAACAACAAGGAATGTATTAACTACTGTGTTTTAATTTTTTTGTTGTTTGTGCACCAATACTAGCTTACCTACATCTCCAGGACTTCAGGAAGTACCCTAAGAATTTTGATGATCTTGATCATCAGTGAGTCAGTGACAAAACCTGGTTTTTTTTTTAATTTAATAAAATCATAGGTATATGAAATTTAAACTTTATCTATCTAATCTAATACCTTTAAAAACGAGCAATTCTTGTATATATGTCGTGTCGTGTGTGTGTGTGTGTATATATGTCGGAGTATAGCTATAGACCATGGCGGTCGGAGTATAGCCATAGACCATGGATCTACAAGCGCAAGTAACACAATATGACAGCCATAAGTGTTGCTTCGGCAGAGTCTCGGTAAAGCCAGTGAAGCATTGGAGCGAGCTGGAGACAGACGCATACCGAGGAACTGTCTTACGTTTAGTTGTGTCCATTAGAATAATTAGTTTACAGTAGTTAATGATAATTAAGACATTTACAGTAGCTTATAGTGTAATTAATAAGAAGCCATAGTGAAAGACAATTAAAACTGTTATTTAAGATTACTGCGTTTGACAATATGAGTGATAACCAGCAAGAGAGACCTCCTTCTCCGTCATATATATAATCAGAATCTCAAAAACGGCTCCAACGATTTCGATGAAATTTGGTATGTGGGGGTTTTCGGGGATGAAAAATTGATCTAGCTTGGTCTTATCTCTGGGAAAACGCTTGTTAGGTACCTACCGAGTTTTAGCCCGAGTGGAGCTCGGTCGCCCAGGTACTGTGTTTAATGAGTCCACTATTGATATCATAGCCCGAGAATTTTGTTTATCTGGTATAATCCAAACCCATATTATGAGCAGGGTTGCCACCTTTAGGGGAAAAAAAAATCGGGACAAATCGAGCATCCACCAGAGACGTTCGGAGTCTAAGGAAAATGAAACTTTATTTTGTGTTTTTATTAATTTTTTTATTATTTTTTATTGCAAAAATCGGGACAAAATCGATAGGTAGCCGGGACAATGTCTTCGAAATCGGGACGGTCCCGACAAAATCGGGACGGGTGGCAACTCTGATTATGAGGATTCAGAATAAGACGAAGCGTTTCGAAAAAAGGTATACCTTGACAAGCTCGTGCGCGGCGCTCGGCGGAACCCTGTCGCAGGGAGCCTCTGCTGTCCTTAACAAGATTGTTTTTAATAAGTGCGGCGAACGCTGACTGCGACAGGGTTCCGCGGAGGGTCGCGCACGAGCTTGTCGGACTATAGTAGGTAGTGCCCTAGCGTTTCGCTTGGCTCGTTTAGATAAAAGTGGAGGAAAAAAGTAGGTCAGAATTTTATTAATTGTGAAAAACGCGTGTGAATTGATATTTGTACCTACATTATAGCCTTAGATAATATTCTTACGTGAATTCTTTACGATGCTACTGATATCCATGTCTTTAATTTTATTCCATACCATATAGTAAAGGATACTACAGACAAAAGTGTTATGAAACTTAACTCCTTTGTATTTCATGCCGAGGATGAATTAAAAAAAAATTGTCAAAGTGACGTAATATGTCAATGTCAGAAATTTTAGGTTATGTATGATCGTTGTGTTGTGTGTGATGTGTATATTCCAGTCGAGTTCATTCTAACTGAAATAATTCTGTATTTCTTTTCTTGGTGTCAAGAACTTTCTGACTTTCTTGTGTTAGGCTGAAAAGATCTATTTATCCATGGAGGAACCCGTAACTGATAAAAGGCCTCAATTTGGGAACAGACTTCTTGAAAATGCTGACGAAGTGTTCAAGCACAATGCGTGGTACCGTATTTTTCAATTTGCTCAAGCGGTATAACAGATTAAAATGCACAGACAAAAGTATCGAAGACTTAGAAAGGACCAGATATAGAAAAAAACCTCCTGGTGGTACTAGGTACTTGAACGGGAATAAAAAAGAACTTGTTTACCTATTCAATGCTTGGTACATAAATTGCATTATTCATAATTCTATTAGTTGTTTTTTATTTTCATTGTGAATTGATGGTGTTGTTTTGCCCACAATGTCTCTAGGTTTTTTCTGGCTTTAGTCAGTGGATTTTATATATTTCTATAATTATGGCACTTAGTTCATTGACTAAGTCTGCATGTCAAACTGTGAAGTGTAGCACAGAATACTGATTCTTATATTATCATCACAGTCCTAGATCAAGCATGTAACAACTCAAAATAATACTCCATTTTAATTTAGACTTCATTATGGAAAGTCAAAATTAAAGTGGTGGATTATTATTTTTTTTTAATCTAGGAGTATGATATATTGAAGAGCTTTGGGCTAAATTTTATCAATTTGTGTTCCAGGGATAATGTGGAATGGGATCCTGAACAAGAGAAAGCAGCTAAAGATAAGGTGGAACAGAACTCGCAAGTAATGTTTGCCGAAGGTGTTCTAAAGGATTTGGAGGAAAATGCCGATAAACACTGGGATGCATTTTACAATATTCATCAAAATAGGTACCTACATAATAATATATTATTTTATACCTGGTTTACACTCGCGTACGAGTGGCGAGACGAACTGCGGGACGAGCCACGAGACGAGAGTGTGAACAGGCGCGCCTCGCGCCTCATTTCGTGATTTGCCTTGATTTTGAGGCTCGCGTCTGGAGCGAGACAACGACGCGAGGCGCGAGGCGAGGTGACGAGGCGAGAGTGTAAATCAGGTATTAGTAATTAGTTCTTTATTAATCTTTGTTTCTGGAAAAAAAAGAAAAAAAAACATTTTAAGGAAGCAAGCTTTGTACCAAATAAATGTAACATGACAGTCTCAAAGGTAATCAAATCAAAGAAAAACACATCTAGTGTTCCCTTGTTTATAGCCAGTCTCTAGATACAATAATGACTAAGTTAGAATCTGTTTTAAATAATTATTAGAAATATTACTTATAATTTATAAGCAGTGATCGGAATTTTGGGAGCTAAACTTTAACAAAACTTGCCAAGCGGGCATGAAACAGTGCTTACAGACATGAAAATATTAATAAACTACTGAAAATCTGAGAATTCGATATAGAGTTAAATTGAACACTAATCTGCCAATAATATTCTTATTTTTCTTGGTTGTAAATTCTCCTTAATGTCAGCTTTACAAGTTTTGTTACAGTTTAGCTCCCAAAATTCCGATCACTGTTTATAAGGCTGCGTTTCCACGAGAGATGTAAAAGGATGCGTTGAGAGGGATGTGTTTGTCATTACAAACACATCCTCGCACAGCTCAGGTGGATACGCAGCCTAATGCTCAACAGTAGTTATCTACATACTTATGAAATAAAGCAAATTTACTAATGAAGTGGTTGGAAAAAGTTTCAATGCAATAAGTTTCATTCTGATATCCTGGTACACAATCTTCAGGTTCTTTAAAGATCGACACTGGCTGTTCACCGAGTTTCCAGAGCTAGCGCCTGATAACACGTCTGCACCAGAGCGAGTTTTCCCAAATGGTGAAAACCAAAACGCTACACATGTGAAACGTGATACCGATCAAAACAAAGAAATAACCCAGATTGAAAATAGTACAACTAAAAGGTTCATATTTGAAATAGGATGTGGAGTAGGCAACACAATCTTCCCTATTCTTCAGTACAGCCAAGACCCGAACCTCTTCATTTACGGTTGCGACTTTTCATCAACAGCTATTGACATTATGAAAGAAAATGAACTGTATGACACAAAAAGATGTGAAGTTTTTGTTCTGGATGCTACAGCGACTGAGTGGACTGTACCATTTCCGGAAAGTTCTATTGACATAATTGTGCTGATATTTGTATTGTCTGCAATAGAACCTGCAAAGTAAGTATAGCAAAATTAAGGACTTACTTCAATTAGTAGCCATAGGATGCATAAATGGGTGGGGTCGCGAAGCGTTTCAACCGCGTGTCCCGTGTGTTACCAAAATAGACTAATAGTACGTCCGTTACCTAAAAGATCTCAGTGACCACCACCACGCGTGATGTGGTGTGTGGTTGCAGAATTGAAATTGGTTTTAGTTTTATGGACATCATCCTTAGATTTTGGTATCACACGGGATACGGCGGTTGAAACGCTTTGTGGCCTCACCCAAATCATGGACCAAAAAATCCACACCTTATCAAGTAAAATTTTTCTATAGCTAAAGCTGTAGGTAATTGTCTAACGTGCGAGCGCTTGCTATCGCATTCACTATTTATTGCTGTCAAATGGTATATTGAACAATATGGCCTATGGTTTAAGACAAAAAATTAATAATAATTCAATTTAATTTATGTATTTATATAATTTATTAAAGTTGACAAGAACCATTATTTAATCTGTCCAAATATTGTGGCTAATAGTAGATTTTAAGTATATAGGCTTATTACTAATCCTTCAAAACAAGATTTTTCTCAAAATCTAATTTTACTTTCTTTTAGACAACCAGATGGCCTAGTGGTTAGAGAACCTGACTATGAAGCTTGAGGTCCTGGGTTCGATTCCCATGTTGGGGCAGATATTTGTAAATACGAATGTTTGTTCTCGGGTCTTGGGTGTTTAATATGTATTTAAGTATGTATTTATCTATATAAGTATGTTGCCTAGTACCCATAACACAAGCTTTGCTTAGCTTACTTTGGGACTAGGTTAATTGGTGTGAATTGTTCCGTGATATTTATTTATTTATTTATTTATTATTTTTTTGTTCAACTTTCTTCTATTTTCTGCATTTCGGACTCATTGCTTCTTTGAATATTTTAAAGAGAAACAATATGACATCAATTTCAGGATGCCATCAGTCATAAAGCACATACACAAATACCTTAAACCTGGCGGTTTAGTCGTGTTCCGCGATTACGGCCGCTACGATTTGGCGCAGCTCCGCTTCAAGAAAGGCCGTTGCATATCCGACAACTTCTATGCTCGAGGCGACAAAACTAAAGTGTACTTCTTCACGCAAGAAGAAATAACAAATTTGTTCAAAAACGCTGGCTTTGTTGAAGAGCAGAACCTAATTGATAGAAGACTGCAAGTTAATAGAGGGAAGATGTTGACTATGTACAGAGTATGGATCCAAGGGAAATATAGAAAGCCATTATAGCAGTAAATCATATTTTATTTATTTTTTAGTGTTACTATATCAGTGAATATTTATAAAATTATAAACTTACATCCCAAAATGCAAACTGGGAAATTCTGCAGCACCATCTAGTGACTAAATATAATACAGCTGGTACAAGCATTTGTTGCATATCTAAAATTTCATTTTGGTTTTGAAACTTCTCACAAATGTACATATACATGTATTAGACAGTAGTTTTATCCAAACTTTAATAACTAATAGCTTATATGCACTGCCCCAATCAGGTAAATGGGCGCATGTAATATTATTTAATTAATATTATTTGTACAGTTAACCCATTTGATTTGTGAGTGTCATAATCATGGAATGTTGTCACACTAAGGGGTTGTTTCACCACCCATTGATTAATTTTAACTGACGGATAAATGTGATGCCGTCTCCGTCTATTCATACAAAACAAACAGAGACTGCATCACATTTATCCGTCAAATAAATTTGATCAATGGATGGTGAAACAGGGGGTTAGAATCATAATAGTGATCTTCCTTGTCAAGTAATACAATGTTACTATGACATTTTCTTTACAAAAGTATAGTATATTTATTTATTATTTTATTTTAGTTCAATAAACTGTTTACATACATATAATACGATACAATACAACTCAAGAACAAGCGCATAGACTAATTTTCCACAGAAGTACAATCCTTATATTTTTTATCATGATTTTTAATATCTGCATCTTGAGGCGTTTTCGAACTTGAAATTATAAGGTTTAGCGAATGAATTGACGACTTTTGACACAATTTTCAGAGGTTGTCCAGCCCAAGTCACTTTCTGCTTGTCTATCAACTTAGTAAGGAACACTTCGATTTCCAACTCGGCGATTCTTCTTCCAATGCAAGACCTAACCCCTATCCCGAAGGGTGCGTATACCATTGGATGAGTATTCCCGTGGTACAGAGGGTCTGTCCTTTCAACCAACCACCTTTCCGGTATGAATTCGGATCCTCGAGGGAAATATTTGTCCATTCTAGACAAATATTCGTTAGGTGCAACGACGTCAATCTGAAAACGTAAATATACCAGTAGGAGTAGTATATAGTAGGAAGCCAGCATCGTTTGCGGTCGAGTACCAATCTTCTTTTGGCCTGTCCTTCTACTTCTTCCAAAATTTACTCAAAATCATTTACTGTGCAATCTGCTAGACTGTGGAATCGATTACCCACCTCCATTAGGCAATCTCCCTCCGTGATGTCGTTCAGGGAAGCTTTGAAGAAGATGTGGCTCACACCATCACTTTAATATATTGAGAACACTGCTTATTTATTATATGTATTTTGCATATATGTTGTATATGGTAGTATATTTTTATTAGGTTTCTTTATATTATGAGTTTATGTATTGTATTTACTAAAAGTTGTATTGTAGCCTTTGCTTTGTCCGACTGTATTATTTTGACTTACTCTTTGTCGGTCCCTTACTAAATGCTCCTTTCATCCACTCAAGGGTTGACTGGTAGAGATCCCTTAAAGGGATAATTTCGCCTTTGTACATACATTTCAACGGTTGTCAATAATGTATTTCTTTTTTTCCTTATTTTTGTACAATAAAGAGTTTACATACCTACATATACCGACTACAGTTATAGTAGCCCAAGAAATTCCTTTGCCAACCTTAGTTTTAATGCCATTTGTACAGCTTAAAGCATCAAAGACACTCACTTAAAAAAATTAAAAGTCAATGCCCTGCAGTGGAACCTTATATAGGCTGAAATGATGATGATGATGAAGGAAGATGAATCAGCCTTGTTTTTTCCGATGAAGGAACTTCTAAGTAGGTACAAAAAATTATAAAGCTCTTCCATGGTCGACTAATATTATTGTTGAGTTTATGACTTGAAATTGCATCACAATAAATTAGTGTATAAATTTTAATTTGAGTCAGGATCTTCCCTAAAATTTCAACTTAGCAGGTGGGATTCAAGGTAACGGAGCGTTACGACGTGAAAAAGAGCTGTCGCATGCAATTGTTTTTAACATTCCTTATCTTGTAGCAAGATCAGTCTCAACAACTAGTGTCTAAGCTCTAATCTATCTGCGGCTTGTTATATCACTGAGTAGCGACCGGTTATTTGTTTAGATAGGTACTGTAGGCACGGCTCGATACCGCTAGCCAGTGGTAAAATGTTGTCCAACTGGCAGGTTAGTCTAATGTTATTATGTATAAAAATTGTAAGTAATTCTAGATCTTGAGTTTAAATAAATTAGAAGCGTCAGCGGTATGCGAGCCAGGGCAGATTGCTCCGAACAGCCAAAGGTGCTGGACCTAAGTTTGTAACGCGTAGTTATACTGATCTCAAGGAATAAACCCACATATGAAGATATCCATCTTATTATTTATTGAAGTTTAGCATCACGCGCGTATCCCGGTACTAGTTCTACCTAAACTCGAGCTTAGTCCCACAGTACGTACCCCGACTGGAACCCGGTATCCATCAACGACGTGTTCCTTGCTAGTGCGTCTAAGGTTTGACGGCACCACGGCCCAAATACGAAGCGCCTCCTTCATGCAAGCTCGGAGGTACCGCCGGGACTCTCCCGCTCGGATCTCTTCACGCAACTTGTCTTGTGCAGCTTGGTTAGTTGCCAAGTGGTAAAGAATGCCGGTGATTGAGAATGCCACCTTGAAGAAAATAAGATTTTAGTTTGTACTGGGATATGTTAAATCCAAAATAACGTAAGACGAAGAGTAAAACGTTTTTTTTAGATAGTTGGTAAATAACTTACAGTGTCGATACCAGCCATTAGCATTTCATTTGCCATGAGAATAGCGACCCTCTCGTCTATGGCAATCAGTTTCTCTATTATACTTTTGTCTTCTTCTGGCACATCCTGGCCTCTTTCGTTTATTTTTTTCTGTGCCTCATCTATATACATTTTGCTTATACTGGAACAAGTAAAATTTATCTTTAATAATCTGTAGCGACTACTAGCGCCATCTAGTCATCACATAAGGAACTAACAACTACAATCCTACATCACGCTATCGAAGTTTCTCAACTCGGCTGCATAAATACAACTTCCAACTTTCATCCATTGGACTTCGGTCCCCAGGCATAACATCTGCCTGGAGAGAGATCTCTCTATTGCAACTACCCCCAAAAATCTTTGAATAACGAACAGAGCTTCGAACTTCACGCTAATAGTATTAAAGACTAGAGTGAATGGAATGGAACGATACGAAATTCAAATTTCGTAGTAGCCACCCAGATATCCGCTGGAGAAGATACTTATCGAGTGGCCACCATGAACCAGCCAGTGTGTGCAGGCTTCTCACTTGGTGAACCGATAACATAGCGAGAGACTCGGGTAACTGGTAGAGTGGTAGGTGCAGGTGACAAGTTGTGTTTCATTGTGGCGTTCTATGATCAGCTGATAGTGAATCTAATTGAAAATAGGTAATTCTTGTTTCATAAAAGTAATAGGTACTTACTCCCACTGTAGATCGTAAGTATTCATAAGTTTCTTAAAGTTTGGCGTTGCGATATACTTCCAAATACTGGGCGGCAGCAATTCAATCTTGAAAGACAAGTCTAGTATATCCTTGGCGCATTTCATTAGTTGTCTCGCTGGATGATCCTCCTTCAAATCGTCTTCTAGACAGCCCAGTCTGGCTCCCAAGCCTACCAAAGCCACGGATTCTAAGGACCACTTCGTCATTTCGAGATCAAAATTGTTCTGGAGGTAGTCTGCTTTTCCGTTTAGTTTTATTAACCTAAGGCGATAGATAAAAATAGGTATGCATTAATATTTATGTTTGTAGGTGTAGGTAGGTATACATAGATTCTTAAATTAACCCTTTGAAGTTACCAACATACACAACCCAAGGCAGGTAAAAACTTTTTCCGACTCTACTTAAGTAGAGTCGAAAAAAGTAGTCCGAGATAGGTAATGAGAGAGAAAACATTGCCAAATGCTTTCTTGGGCAAGTATACACCGTGAAATTTTAGTGGTTGTTTTCCCTAAACGAGGTGATTTAGTTTCGATTGTACAATCGATTTATAATTACTATTTTGACTAGAGTCAAAAATCCAATTGTGAAAAACGAAAGTCGAAAATGACCGCAAACCAATAGTAACGCTTCGTTGGTACAAGTAGCGTACGATCGTACGATAGGTTAGGTACCAACGAAGCGTTACTATTGGTTTGCGGTCATTTTCGACTTTCGTTTGTCACAATTGGATTTTTGACTCTAGTCAAAATAGTAATTATAAATCGATTGTACAATCGATACTAAATCACCTCGTTTCGGGAAAACAACCACTAAAATTTCACGGTGTATAGATACGCTTAAATACTTGTCTTTTCCGCATAATGATAGCCGCAAAATATCGTAAATTTATCTATATAAGTAAAAATGAATCACCGAAAATGAAATGTACTACGCGCATAACTTCCGATCGACTGCACCAAATTGGATAATTATTTTTTGTTGCGTTTGTTATTGTCAGGAGGTTCTTATGGAATAAATTTAAGAAACAATGCAAAGGGGGTGAAGCCGCGGGCATCAGCTAGTAACCAATAAAAAATACATTTACCTGTCTACCATCTCTTCTGCGATTTCTCCAAGAGCAGGAGCGTAGAGTTTTACCAGTTTAGGCTTCAATAGAGCTGGGTTTACTTTTGTTCGAAAATCCCGCCATTTCGGTCCTTGTCTGTAATCGTAGAAAGTGGATGGATACTTCCTGTGTATCTCGTAGCCAGCTGGATAGTCTCGTAGTTCGTTAATATCTTACTAATAATTATAAACGTGAAAGTTTGGTTGTGTGGATACTTGTTAATCTTTCACACTGGAACGGTTTTATATTTATATATTTTTATTATACATATATGAAGGGGGAAAACGAGCATGCGGGTCACGTTGCCGGCGCTTTGAGAAATAGATAGGCTTGTTCTTTAAAAATCTCCAAGACGGTTTGACGGATTCTGATGAAATTTGGTACAGATAGTTTATAACCTGGATTAACTAACATAGGTATATAGGAAAGGTACTTTTTATTCCAAAAAATTGCAAAGTTCCTGCGATAGCGATATACGAATTATTCTCAGACAGAGTCGCGTGCAACAGCTATTTGTCATCTAAATTTGGCAATGATTGCGGAACTTATGAATATTTTCTACAGCTAGCTAGCTACTAAGTACAATCAAAAATTGGTAAATATTAGATATGTTTTCAAAATTCGCATACGCAGTTGTCAAGCCGTAGTATCCACCAAAGCGGGACTTCCTCAGTTCTCCTCTGTAATATACGCTTGTGTCAAATCCAGGCCTTAACGGGTTTGTTTCTTCCGCTTTGTACACCTAAAAGATTTTAAATAAGTGTTAAAACTACGAGCCAGCATGTAGGAGGGACGAATAATGTCCAGGGGAACTGTGACTCTACTCGTATTAAAAGGCCTTCTACACGGTCGGGACCAACCGCCAACCATCGTGTCCTTGGTCGGATTGATTTAAAAATGGACAGTGTAGAAAAGAAATCGGGTGACCCGACCGATATTTGGTTGATGTCAACGGCCTTGGTCGCGAGCGCATTGTCCGTGGTCGGCCCCAACCGTATGGAACGCTGTCGGCCGACGCGAGCGACACGACGGTCGGCGGTTGGTCCCGACCGCGTAGAAGGGGTTTTAAAATTACCGATTTATTCGAATCACGATCTTTCACTGTACCTACCTACGTATATTTCATAGGCGTGATTTAAAAAATTGTTCAAATGTCGTCCGTTTAATTACTTTCCTAACTTTAATCTTTGAATCGAAGAAAATAATACAGCAGGTAATTAATAACGACCTATCTTGTCATATCTAATTGTATAAACTATGTTGCAATAAGGATGGCGACGCCATTACAAAATAATTTGAAGACACGACTCCAGAAAATCGCTTTATTTTAGCCCTGAAAACCAGATTAATTTTCGTTTAACTGCAAAATTAGATTTTTTGTTGCTTTAAAACAAATTTGATTTAGTTGGAGAACAAGTGACGTCGTAATCATAAGTTGCTATTGCCATTCAAACTCTATGGGAGAATTGTGTTTTGAAAGCTCATAAAAAGTACGTCAGTTGATTGGTGGTGTCAACATCCCTATTATAATTTAGATTTTATCAATGTCTAAAAACCCCCGATTTCGTCACTGATCACTGATCATCAAAATTCTTAAGGTACTTCCTGAAGTCCTAGAAAGCTGAAATTTGGTACTTATGTAAGCTAGTAATAGTATACAAACAACGAAAAAATCTTAAAACTTGAAACTTTTACCCCCTAACCCCTTAAACTAGGGGGTGAAAGCTTGTATGAGACTTCCGCAAATTTTGATGCTAGAGGTCTGAAAATTGATATAGAGGGTCCTTGTTATCCTTGTTATAAATAATAAGATATGTATTTCAGGATTTTTAGTAAATCATCCCCTATCAAAAAGAAATGAAATCCCACAAAAACATTTCATGTTAAATGTTGCCAAGACGAGACCATGTAGCTCGCACTGTCAAAAAGTAATCAGATCTCTTGTAGAGCCAAGTTTCTAACCCTACGTGCCCAGCTCTAAATCTATAAGCCCTAATTTTACACTAATTAATCTCGTAGGCGTGCAAACCGTGGACTAAACTGGCGAGTCGGCCGCACGGAAAGAGTTTAAAAGATTGAATAGATTTTTAAGTTCAAGCCCATATGCCGAATTGCAAAAGGTTCGTGCGGCCGGCTCGCCAGTTTAGTTCACGGTTTGCACGCCTACGAGATTAATTTGTGTAAAATTAGGGCTTATAGATTTAGAGCTGGGCACGTAGAGTTAGAAACTTGGCTCTACAAGAGATCTGATTACTTTTTGACAGTGCGAGCTACATGGTCTCGTCTTGGCAACATTTAACATGAAATGTTTTTGTGGGTCCATTTGACAGCTTCATATTACGATCGCGTTACGTCACTCAAACTGAAGGGAGGCAAATGACATAAGCCAATTGTTGGCTTATATTTTTCGGGACGTTTTCATGCCGCCTAAGCTCTATCTACCTAGTGTATAAATAATCTAAGCAAATCATTATATAAAAACCTGTTCGAAGTGTTCTGGCTCGTACAACATCAACAGAGTGGATCTCGGCAGACCTTCTACCCTTACAATTGAACCAAATTTCTTGTGAAACACGTCTACCATATCAAAAAAGTTTCCAGCTGGATTTACCGTACCTGAAAATTGCATAATAACCGCCTGTAAACGCATAAAAAAATAAAGGAAAGGAGCCAACTAAAGCGTAGAGTATTTTATAGTCTGATAAAAACTGGTAACACCGTAGGGAATTAACCTTTGAAACTTAGGCTCGGGTCATACCTGCGATAAAATGTAGAAAAATAATCGGAGTTTATTCGCACTGACCTTTCAGTTACGAATTTCAATTTGTCATTTACTTGCTCTGTTTTCTTTTTTTGTACATAAACAACAATTAATGTTGTTGCGAAATATGCGGAGTTCCAATGGGTAAACGGTCCACTTGAACCTCGCCCAGGCAACTTAAGCCCTAATCTTCTCCATTTAAAAAAAAACATTAAAGAGAAACACACTGATGGGCTGGAGAATAATAATTCAGTAAGTAAATTTAGATTTATATAGGTAGGTGTATACAAAATGTATATAATTAATATGTTATGTATACCAATCCATGGCATGAAGTGATGCGCGGCACCTATGATTGGTAAGGTTGAGGGGCCTGGTATTTCTTTGAACGGCTTAATTTGTTCAGAACCCGACGAAATCACACGAATGTTTCGGTGTCTAATAACAAAGAAAAACATTTTATGATTTAATAGGTACTTATGTATGTCAGTTATTCAAAAATAGAATAGTAAGTGTAGCTAAAATCATAATTATGATAACAGTGTTTACCTACCTGATACTGATTTAAGTTTATACAAATAAAATTTAAATCAAACAAAATAGTATTTGAATATGGATATAATATAAACGTACCTGTGTATTATTTGTAGCAGTAATTGTCTTATATTTAACGATTTTAAAGTCATTGTATCACTTGTTTTTGTAATATTAAAGATAATATTATGAAGATGTTTATCAACAAAACAATAACATTCGACCAGATGTGCGAATTCCGAAGTGTGTAGCATCAAAATAGACTCGAGGCGAATAACAAATTCGACCTTGAACGCAGAGTGTGATAGCAATAGGTACCGTCGAGATTGATGAGATAGGTAATTCGTTCTTATGAAGTTAGATAAGGATAGGTAAATGCTTACTACAAAAACTCTTGAGTATTAAGTAAGTTCAATTAAGTTGATGGTTTAATATCCAGACTTGCATCCTAAGTAGGTATTTGAGTTTAACTTTAGGTACATTATTTATTATTGTTATACTAGCTGTTGCCGTTCCGTCTGCGAAGAATAGGAGTTTAAAAAATGGCCTGCGACTTATTCTCAGACCCATCAAATTAAGTCCAAGTATAGACAAAAAATGTTATAAAAATCGGTCAAGTCGTTTCGGAGGAGTTCGGTAACAAACACTGTGACACGAGATTTTTATATATTAGAAAAGATGTAGGCGCTTAACTGATTCACAACTATAAACTTGGATCACCGAAGTAGAAAAAGTTTTACCTTTACTAATGTACAAAAAAAAATGTTTTGATTGCTTAACAAACTGAAGATAATGACAAGTATTGGAAAAGAATAGCTTAAAGTTATTGACGCCTAAGTTAATAGTTATAGCAATAATAACTTTTTGATCAATTCCATTCCTTAAACCTAAGCTTTGAACCGATAAAAAAGATATTTGATTTATAATGTACTACTGTGTATATTTTGCCTTATTTCAAAAAGCTACACTGTCTGTAATTAGTAGGATTTTCAGTCTGAAAGAAAGAACAGGAAAGAACCCATTCGATGGCCCCATTCAATTTAAGAAATATATTAGGTATAAATTAAAAAATCAACTCTAAGTCTTTGAAAGAAAGACTCAATTTGATGAAACAAAATGTAATACGACAAAAACACAGCAACACTGCACGTATTGTCAACTTTGATTGTCAAGCTCTCAAGCTACAGTCGTGAACGCAGCTTGCTGACTGACAGTTCGTGTGAGGTTAATGGTCGACTCGCTCGAAATAGTTTTGATTTTGATAAATATTTGTATTCAAATTTCTTCATAATCATGTAGATTCACACCGTTAACTGTTAAACTTTAGCCAAGTCCGATATTAAGTTAATTCTTACCACCACAGACAGAAGATATCAAGGAACATCGTATTAAATATGATGTTTCTTTGTCATGAAAATAGTTTTTCTAATACTTATCGATCGATTACGAAAGAGCATTTTGCTTGTTGTTTTGCTAATCAGGCTAACTGATTCTCGTCAAAGCAAATAGCTTATAGTAACTAATTACGCGTCAGTATGTCTCGGCTGTAATAGAGACGCGTTAAGAGTAATGCTAACGTGTTTTGTGTGAAGTGTTTACTCAACCCGATCTATTCACAGCCAGTTACATTTGTTTAAAAAAGCCGTAAAGTCGTGTGGAAGAGCTCGAGTGCCCGTTGTCGAAGAGATAAAGGAGAAGTGTGTCTTATGTAGAAGCTCCTGAGGTCAATTCCATGTATTGTTGCTCCTTTCTGTAAGTACTTACTGAGTTTATTTATTTACGTATTAATATGATTAGTTGTTCACGATTTCGTGCACTGTATCACTGCTTATTTCATTTTATATGTAGTTCCCATAACGTGCTAGACCTTTTAGTTAAAAAAATAAAAATCACAAAATAAATACATGCAGTATCAAAAAATCGATTTTTTAAAATATTATTGGGGCATATAGGTGAGGTTTCTTTTAAATAACTTACCAAACATTATTAAATTGTGTTCTTTATTTAGTAATTGATGTTTTATAAACAATGAGTGAGTATTCATTACACAAAATATGAAACAATAATGTAACACCTCACTTTATTTATAATTGCTTGGAAAGAAATCCTACTTATAAACCTGTTGTTTTGTCTATTTTTTTTTAAACTTAGTTCTAAATGTCCAAAAGGAGGCGAAAGAAATGAAGACTTCATCCACATCTAAGGTCAAAATTTTAAAGTTATACCTAATATAGAATGAAAAATGCAATATATTCTGAAAAAGTATGTGTAATATTGTTTGTTCAAAATTCAACCCTAAAATTCACTTAAAAATAATGACTTGATTTTCATGTGATAAAATTAAACTAAACATGGTAAACATTTAAATTACTTCAAAAAGTAAAAGGCTGTTATACAAATTACTCTAAATATTTACTTAATTAACAAATTAATTTACTGTTTATGTTTATAATTTTATTTATAGACAAATTGTTATGAATAAACATGATTGAATATAATTACATTTAATGAATAATCAATGAAGGTCAAGTGTTTCTACTAAGATCTGCCTCATTAGGTTTATTACTTACCTAGGTGCATTAGATAATCATCAAAATACTAATATATTTCTAAGAGACACATTATACCACTGTTCAATTTTTTTTTCACCCCCACACAAAAAGAGGGGTGTTATAAGTTTTACCACTATGTGTGTCTGTCTATCTGTTTGTGGCACCATAACTCTAAAAGAGAAGAACTGATTTGGATGTGGTTTGTTTTATTTGAAAGCTGGTTTCTTGGCGATGGTTCTTAGACATGTTTCATCAAAATCGGTTGAGCCGTTTCAAAGTTATAAGCTCTTTTTGTCAGCTGCAGAAGGGATCTTAGGCCCATAATGGGCATTTACTTTATTTTCAAACATATGTGCAACCAAATTGCGTTGGGGGTTTTTAAATTTTTTAATTTATAGAACAAAATCAAAGGATAATTAATATGAATATTGTATTCATGCAACCTAATACCTCACTTAGCTCTTTCCAACCGGGATAGATATGTGAGGTTTAACAGCAATTAAATTTGTATTTTATTATTAATAATAATAAATTATGGGACGATTGACAGTTTGACACCAATTGACCTAGGCCCTGGGCCATTCTACTTTTAAGTAACCATTAATCTTTTGTGAAATATAAGGCATACCTGGTGATTTTTTTCAAGTGTAAATAACTTATATACAAACTGAAACACCTAAATTTAATGTTTTAAAGCAATAAAACTTTAAATTCAAAGAAATTTTGTGGAAAAAATTGGTAACTCAGCGGAAAATACATCAATTTCCATACAAATGGCAGGGACATGCATGTCCACTGCGTTACCTACTTTATAGATAACTAACGACCCGCCCCGGCTTCGCACGGGTGTAACTTTGAAAAATAGGTGTGAAAAATAAAGAAAGTCTATAATTTAAAGTGGTAAGTTTATATATTTACCTCTTTTTCCCCAAACTACACCCACACGAAGTCGGGGCGCGTCGCTAGTTTTATGAATAAAATTTCGACCCGTACATTTAATTTAAACAATCGTATTCTGTTAATCACGCCAACTGTCAAACGACTGGCAGTTATGTCAAACGCCATAAGGTTACATTAGAAAAGTTATTATGGACGGTAATTTTTCTTATATTTTCTAATTTTCCGCGTAATTTTCTTAATTTTTTCTTTCATAAGAACCTTCTCCTGACAATGACGAACACAACAAAAAAAGAATTAGTGAAATCGGTCCAGCCGTTCATGCGTGATGCCGTGACCAAGGGAAATAGGGATTCATTTTTATATATATAGATAATGATTACTTTTTATACGTAGTGATAATTTTAAATGTAAGCTTAATTATGTGCCTATTTAAATCTTTAATGATTTAAACCGAGGACTTTACCGTTTTTGTAAAAAAAATATTTGAAGAGCACAGTACAAAAAATGACTGGTCAACGAAAAGTAGAATGGCCCCCCTAACTAAGCAAAACTTGTACTATGGGTGCTAGACAATGGATAAACATACTTATATAGATAAATACATACATAAATACAATTATTAAACATCCAAGACCCAAGCATAAACAAACATTCATATTTTTCACACAAATATCTGCCCCGACCGGGAATCAAACCTCATGACTACGAAGCTTGAGGTCCATGAACCTGACTAGGTTCTCTAACCACTTGGCTATCTGGTTGTCTAAATATATAAGACCAAAGTGCTTACAGCCTCTAAAATAGGAACCACGCTGCAGCATACATTTCATAAGGTCCATTATTGTAACACTTTTCATACCCAGTTTAGTTGGAAACACTGTAAACATATTAGGTAGAAAATCTAATATTGACCATCATTATCTCTAGAAAACAAAAGTCTTCCTTATACACCGTGAAATTTTAGTGGTTGTTTTCCCGAAACGAGGTGATTTAGTATCAATTGTACTATCGATTTATAATTACTATTTTGACTAGAGTCAAAAATCCAATTGTGAAAAACGAAAGTCGAAAATGACCGCAAACCAATAGTAACGCTTCGTTGGTACAAGTAGCGTACGATCGTACGATAGGTTAGGTACCAACGAAGCGTTACTATTGGTTTGCGGTCATTTTCGACTTTCGTTTTTCACAATTGGATTTTTGACTCTAGTCAAAATAGTAATTATAAATCGATTGTACAATCGAAACTAAATCACCTCGTTTCGGGAAGACAACCACTAAAATTTCACGGTGTATAATCAGTTCTGTAGTGAGGAAAATCAACTAATCATGAATGGGAAGTGGATTTTTATAGGGGTCATGAGATTTTTACTCCATTAACTAATAATAAATTTGGCTGCATTTTAGTTGAAACCATTAGCAATTAAATAAAAGATGGCAAGCAATAACACATTGGCCGGTGAAAGCAGTTTATAATATTGGTGTTGATTTTCCTCTGATATTTATTTTATTATGTTTGACTATCATAATTAATAACTTTAGTCCAGCTTTTGTAGAATCACCAGTTTTTAGTCACCCAAAAATGTGAAGCTAACTTTTTGTGATACATAATAATTAACCATTACAAAATGGTTATCAATGTCAAACTAGTCCTTAATATATCTCCTGTTATGTAAGTTTTTGGTTGCAGAAATTACTTTAACCAGAAATGTGATGTATAGTCTGACATTGGTTTTGTGTTTGACACAGTTTTTATCCCAGAAAGATACATAGTACCCACAGAAAAGCAATAAACAAACTATTGTCGCTTAGCTAACAATACCGCACAAGTCAGAGATTGGCCATGCAATGTTTTATACAATACTAGCTGTTGCCCATGACTCTGTCTGCGAAGAATTCGTTAATTGCTACCCCGTGGGAACCATGCAATTTTCCATAATAAAAACTATCTTTCGCATGCTTAGTAATAAATGGGCTTAACTCAAAAATCGTGAATTATGGTAAATCGATTTTAAAGTTTAAACTTTAAACTCAATTTACCTTAACTCACGATTTTGAGTTAAGCCCGTTTATAACTAAGCATGCGTTATGTCCTTCCCAGGGTCTCAAGCAATCTCCATACCAAATTTCATCTAAATTGGTTCAACGGTTTAAGTATGAAGAAGTAACAGCCAGACACACTTTCGCATTTATAATATTGGTAGGTATGGATTGTTACTGAATAGGCTCTAAAGTGTCACAGTTTCTGACTTGTGCGGTATTCTTACCTAAGCAAAATGTGCAAACAAAATCACAGGCTACAACTAGTTGTGTTATAAAACAATATGATAAGCACACAATATCTAGTTAATGTAATTCATCTACCACATTATTCAGATTTAATTGCCTACATTCAATTTAAGGCAATGAAGTGAGGAGTCTGGCTGCAATCTGCCATGAGTCACACATGACATTACTCTGCATTATCACATATTAGCCAGTTAAAAACAGGTTAGACTCTGCTGTAGTACTCTGTGTAGTATTAACACAACTAATCATGCATTTTACATGTCTGTTTCTAAACATTTATCTATAGAACCATGAAATATTGGCTGATTTTCAACAGGAATGGACAATATAAATATATCTACTTGCCATACAAAAATGTAGAGTCAAGCCAGTTGTATCATGCACTGCCTGGCATAACATATTATCTACAGCTGCTCACAATTCAACTGATTGGACTCCATGTCGAGCGGCAACAATATTTTCTGCCAATATTTTATGGATGCATGTGTGGATGTTTGTTACTCTTTCATACTAAAACGATTTGACGGATTAGTTGGTAACCTGGATTGACATATAAGATACTTTTTATCCCGGAAAATTGCATAGTTCCCGTGGGATAGCAATGAAGCCGATAAACAAATTCTTTGTAGATGGAGTCGCGGGGAACAGCTAGTGTTATAATAATTCACATTTCCATGATTGTTTATTTGACATAATAACAATTGGGCACTGCACCAAAAACTACACGAGTCACCTGAATTCTGAGCAACAATGTTTGAATATATACTAACAAAATGACCAAAATAGAAATGCACGTAAAATTATAACCACAATACCATACCAAGATCCATGCTGCATTGGTTGTACTTATTTTCCTGTATCACTTGAGCTTGTTTCATTGTCACAGTTCACGTTTGGGCGTCGGGATGGCGAGCATGAGTTCCACGCTCGTCGAGACTGTCTCCATAAACTACGAAGACTTTAACGAGAGCTTCCTCACATGCGGCACTTGTCTATGTTAGTACATATATTATATTACTTTAGCCATGTATTCGAGACATTTTTGTGAATTGTAACAGTTTACTGCATTACACGTAAGTAGTTACCAGTGGCGTGGCGCCGTAACACTCGATTTTCACGGGTTTACCAAAATTTTTTTACGTGTGGTTGGTTACAACTAAGTAATTATGATAAAATTGTGTACAGTCAAGACAAAAGATATGTTTACACTTTACTAACTTGTCAATTAGTGTTTGAACTTTTGTATACAATTGTCAGAATACATACAGTGACTAAATCATCCAGTGGCGTAACTATAGGGCGGCAGGGCTGCCAAAATGCCACGGGCCCCCGACCCTAGACGGCCCCGACTCAAGAGGCCGTGAGCTCAGAAATAACATTAAAATCTAATTACAACGTGACGATTTCTACTGGGAGAGCTCCATCCAAAAAAAATCCATGAGCATCAGATAGTAGGTATACAGTTACGCCACTGAAATTATCATCATCATATCTGTTAAAAGACATTAGTTGTTGGACAAAGGCGGCCCCCAAAGAGTTCCACAACGATCGGTCCTCCGCTCGCATGTAAGGTTTCAACCTTTACCAGATCTTTTCGTTAGAAAAAAAAGTGTTAAGATGTCTTTAATATCGACTGTACACTAAATATTTAACTGCGACGTCTTGCATCAGAAGATCTTCCTAACTCAAGCTTGTCACACTTCGGTTTGCTTAACAAAAATGTTTACTTCACGCCACTGATTACAGTAATAGTATGACAACAAAACTTTAACTTATTTTAATTTGATCTTATTTGCACTGAGAAACAAGGATGTGTAAGTGCGTTTTGTAATTTTTCGGCTTACACTATTATAATTCACTTTTAATTTCTAGTTTAAATACTTATGCGTGTAAGGCTGGATTTCACCAAACTTTTATTCCGAGAATAACCCTTACTCTCAGATAGTAATGTCAAAACACTATGGCGGTTTGACATTACTATCTGAGAGTAAGCGTTATTCTCGGAATAAAAGTTTGGTGAAATCCAGCCTAAGTTGTGTAACTTTAACAGTTCATTGTATAGGCACACTGACAATTTTATTCAACATTTTCACTACTGCAATACTCATGCTGCATTGCACGAAAACTCCCAGTGAAAACCCTTTTTATACGAGCCCAAAGGTCTGATCTCATCATGCATCAAAACATCGTACCTTTTGGCTGTTATGGTTACAGAAATAACTATGATGTCAAGTAAGTACCTCGTGTGTTCATAAGTTTTGAGACAAACTTCGAGATTAAAAATAAAACAAAATAATACTGGCAGCTGTTTTATTTATTTTTCTAATTTTGAATTTGGAATGTTCGTGTTCTATTTGTGCATTTTAAAATTCATTTCAACTATTTTTTTCGTGATGGAGGGAACAAAAGAATTACGTGCGACTGTTATTTCGCTTCATATGGCTGGAAAAAAACCAATGGAGATTTTCCGTGACATAAAATGTTTTGGGATAAGCCGCAACTTTGTGTATTACACCATAAAACGTTACAAGGAGACTAATTCTCTGAAAGATCGCCAAAGGAGTGGCCGCCCGAGGTCTGTAAGAACGACTGCGAATATCAAAAAAATTAGAGAGCGTCTTCGTCGAAATCCGTGTCGCACTCAGAAGAAACTCGCTCTGCAGACTAACATTTCGCGTATTTCAGTAAACAGAATATTGAAATACGATCTCAAGGTGAAGGCTTACAGTCGTAGAAAAGTTCACTTCCTAAATGATCGCCTCCGTAAATTACGACGCGAACGTTGTCCAGTGCTGCTTAAGAGACACGATGCAAAAAAGATACTCTTCACCGATGAAAAAATTTTCACGGTCGAAGAAAAGTTCCACCGACAAAACAATAAAGTTTATGCCAAAAGCAGCAAAGATGTTCCAGCTTCAGCACGAAATGTCTGGCGTACCCATCATCCGGCGAGTGTGATGGTATGGTGGGGGGTTTCTTACGAAGGTGTCACTCCACTCCATTTTTGCCAACAAGGCGTGAAGGTGAAAGCAAAAAACTATCAAAGTGACATTTTAGAGACTGTGGTGAAACCCCTGTCTAATACTTTATTTCATGGCAAAGAATGGATTTTCCAGCAAGACTCAGCACCGGCCCACAAGGCTAAAACGACTCAGGCTTGGTTAAGAGAAAATTTGCCAGACTTCATCGCGGTGGAAGAATGGCCACCCTCCAGTCCTGATCTCAACCCACTGGACTACTCTTTGTGGACTGAATTGGAACTCAGGGCCTGCCAAAAGTCCCATCCAAACTTGGATTCTCTAAAGCGGGCCCTTATCAGAGAAGCGAAGCAAATCCCACTGGAGAAGATTCGTGCTGCGATTGAAGACTGGCCCGAACGTCTAAGAGCTTGTATAAAAAATCGAGGCGGACATTTCGAGTAGAAATTGCATGTAATTGTTGGTTAGTGTCAACTTATCATTAGCCGAAAATTTTATAAATATAACTTAATTTTTGAATTTTTTATGTAACTTTTATTTCGTCTCAAAACTTATGAACACACGAGGTACAGAACAGAATACTAATAGCTACTTCCCAGAATGAACATTAATTATGTAGTTACTAGTTCAGAACTTAAGTGACATCATAAAGTTATTTGAGAGTGCACTGGTTCATGCTTTCATTATATCTGAATTTGTTCGTAATGTTCTAGTACAAAAAATAAATGAATCAATTAATGGTATGAAGATTTTAGCATCAAAGCCAAGTTATTAGGTACCTAAGCTATGATCAAATGAATAAATTATTTAATTGTTTAGAATGACTGTGTAGTTTGTTCCTTACAAGTTTTATGTATTCCATTCAATTCGGTGCGCAAGCTTCAAAGATCAGTCGCTCACCTAAATTAATAAGAGTTTAAATCAGTTTTTGTTCGGTTTTTAGGGTTCCGTACCCAAAGGGTGCCCACGGTATCATATTACTTAGGCTATAAGACTACATTATACTTCAAAATCAAATAAATAGGATATATGTATTACGATTCGACAATAACAAAAACGGAATCAAAAATTAAACTGATTTCGATATTTACAAGAAACGTGTTTTTTCAGCGTTTTTCGCCTGATCTTTAGAGATAGATGTGGTACGGTTGCCCAAGAAAGTAGTCTACCAGGTTTGACAAAAGTTTCTGTGGGATCAAAATATCGTTAAGGTTGACTTTTCTAACTGAGTGAAGTCTTTAGTCACTGTCATGATTATTATTGCAAGGGAAAATCGACCTCGTTGTATCATGACGTGCAAATTAACTTCAACCGTAAGGTGGTAGACCATATTTTTGGCCGACTGTACCTTCTTACGCGAGTCCGACTCAAACTTGGCCGATTTTTTAAGCTGCAAAAACTTTATTTTAATGTTGAAATAGAGATTGTATTTTATATTGTAAAGCTGTGTGCAGACATCGCGTGAGACTTTTTTACAAGCTTTTTATTAATTTGCAATGTATGTTTGTTCGGATGGAATCTTTCAACTTAATTTTGAAGTATCCGATGACAATGCAATATTAATATGACATGGAGCTGATCCGATGATGTAGCTGGAGGTTGGCCATAGGAACTCTGTAATAAACGACACGACCGCATCGAGTTTGGGCTCGTTTGATTCGTCTTGACGTGTACTTTGGTAACCAAAAGTAAAATTGAGAAATTACTTATTTACAGGCACCTACGACGGCGGCGAGCACACACCAAAGCTGTTGCAGTGCTCGCACACAGTCTGCTTGCATTGCCTCACGCGAATCGCGGCCTCACAAACCAGAGACGCTGGCTGCTTCCGATGTCCCATCTGTCGAGAACTCATAACCATACCCAGGGGCGGAGTACAAGCTTTACCACCATCATTCCTTGTCAATCAGCTGTTAGATTTAATGGCCCGACAGAGAAGGGAAGTTATACCTCAGTGTAGTTCCCATCCTGGTCGCGAGCTACTTTTTTGTGAAACTTGCGACTGTGTTTTCTGTCGGCATTGCGCCGACGGGCCTCACAGTGATACTCCTTGCGACCATACCGTTGTGCCGTTCTCCATAGCTTTAAAAAGAATGTCGGAGATCCTGCTATACAGGGCTAATGAATGTTTAAGTAAACTCGGCTCTGCGAGAGACGCCGTAGCCAGCGAACTGAGGAGATTAGAAACAGCGGCTACGGCGGCAGATGATGCTATAGACAGGCATTTCAACGAATTGAAAGCCGCTTTAGACAAGCGACATTGCGAACTGAAGTCTGCTGCATCGGCCGCTGCTACTCATAAACGGAAATTACTTGAAGAACAGTTGAAGCTGATTGATGCTGAGAAAACGAAGGTGACTAAATTATTTAAAGGCATGACCGATTATTATGATGTGATATTCTTTCTTTATTCTTTTTCCAACCTTGAGCATACATATACCAAAAGTCTCATAATATCATAAAATTTATAAAAAAGTGACTAATGGACTGACAGACATCACACAGCCTAAACCACTGTAGCTAGAGACTTAAAATTTGGCACGCATATTCCTTGAGGATCATAGGTGCTTAAAATAAAGCATCATCATCATCATTTCGGTCGAAAGAAGTCCACTGATGAACATAGGGCTCGCCCAAGGTTCGGCAAATAGACCGGTGCTACGCTATCCGCATCCAACGCATTCCCGAAACCTTGACCAGAGGCCATATTCTCTAACGCACGGGCGCTTGCTTGTATTCGCCATCTATTCCTGCCACCATCTTGTACCATTTGACAGAAAAAAATAGTGAAAGCGGGAGGAAGCGCCCGCGCTTTACTCAATAAGCGTACAGGTCGTTGCTCCATCTCAAAGAATATCTTTTTTCCGACGATAATAAACCCTCCTTCGACAGTCGGGTGATAAAGGACCAGCCTTTTATAGTTTTCCACGAGAAAACGCTAGTTGTTAGTAAAACAAAATTATCATGTAACTTTAGCCTCTTTCCATAGGTCGAAGCAGAATGTTCTGGACTGCAGCAGCAAGTAGAAGTCCGAGAAGTGAGCAGTCGGGCGGCCGCGCTGGGGGCGCGCTTAGGCGACGCCGCGGCGTTGGCGGAACCGCGCGAAAACGCCTTCTTAGCCGTCGACTTTGGCCACAACGACGCGCAGCAGAGGTTTTCTGAGGCCTTAGCGCAGTTGGGGCGAGTGAGGACCAGCACGACGTTTCCAGGGCTGTGTACCTTGCAACTAGGTTAGTTGTGTTCCGTGGGTCATTCTACTTTTCGTTGACCAGTAATTTTTTGTAATGTGCTCTTCAAAAATTTTTTTACTAAAACTGTTAAGTGCCCGGTTTTATCATTAAAAATTTAAATAGGGACATAATTAAGCTTACATTTAAAATTATCACTATTTATAAAAAGTAATCTTTATTATCTATAAAGTAGGTAACGCAGTGGACATGCATGTCCCCGCCATTTGTATGGAAATTGGTGTATTCTCCGCTGAGTTACCAATTTTTTTTACAAAATTTCTTTAAATTTAAAGTTTTTTTGCTTTTAAATATTAAATTTAGTTATTTCAGTTTTTATATAAGTTATTTATACTTCAAAAAAATTACCAGGGATGCCTTATATTTCACAGAAGATTAATGGTTACTTAAAAGTAAAATGGCCCCCTTAATACATTCAGTGCCGGTGATACGTATGGAAACTGTTGTATTTGGGGCATATAATGCGTAACGAGAAGTATGGTCTGCTTCAGCTTATTATCCAGGGGAAGATACAAGGCCGCAGACCACCTGGCAGAAAACGTACCTCCTGGTTAAGAAACCTTAGAGACTGGTTCGGGATGAGTACCAGATCCCTCTTTCGGGCGGCAGTCTCTAAAGTAAAGATAGCTCTAATGATCGCCGACCTCCGGTAGGAGAGGGCGCTACAAGAAGAAGAAGATACGTATGCGTGACAACAGAATTCATACTCGTATGCCAGTGACAGTGACACTCATTCGTCACTACGATCATTACGGCCGCCATAGCGTAAGAGCTTAGCAGAACGTGTTAAAAGATTTATGATAGTTTAGGTATCCTGTAAAAGTTTACGGGACGCAAGTACGATGAAAGCCGTGGTGGCCTAGTGGTTTGCCCTGTGGCCTCGGAAGAGGGTGGATTCAAACCTGGGCTCGCAAATCTTAAGTTTTTCGGAATTTATGTGCGAAATTACATTTGAAATTTCCTGTAAGCATTACGGTGCAGGAAACTATCTTGAGGAAATATGCATACACCAGCGAAGAAATTCAATGGTGTGTGTGAAGTTCCCAATCTGCAATGGACCCGCGTGGGAACTACAGCCCAAGCCTTCTCATTCTGAGAGGAGGCCTGTGTCCTGCAGTGGGACGTATATAGGCTGAGATGTGTTAGGTATATAGGTAGGGGTAGTTACAATAGAGAGATCTCTCTCCAGGCAGATGTTATGCCTGGGGACCGAAGTCCGATGGATGAAAGTTGGAAGTTGTATTCATGCAGCCGAGTTGAGAAACTTCGATAGTGCGATGCATAATTGTAGAAATTATTTTCTTATGTGATGAATAGATGGCGCTAGTTGTCGCTACACGGCAGCGGCTGCTGCGAATACATCTACGACATTATTTAACCCCCCCGCATCCCCGCCGTAACGTGTTGCATCTTAATAGTACATTGTGCATCAAGGGCCGTAAGTAGGGGATTACTAACGAGAGCCTATTAGAAGCCCGACGCCGGAGGCGGAGGGTTTTTAATGACTCGAGTTTGTAATCCCCTTACTTCCCGTGATACACACAATGATTTTCATCACACTGCGAGGAAAAAAATCCAAAATGAAATTATTTTGTCTCTAAACACTTAATTAAATAAATAATGGCTACCCGCCAATACAGATTGTCACTTTTTTCAAGTCATCTACCATAGATAATGTAAACTGTGTTTAGAATTGGAATGGTCATACGGCCACATTCTGCCAACACTTACTTTTTACTTACTAAAATTATTTCAAAAAACTATTTGATATAAATTTAAAATATAAAAATTACGAAGTTTCATGAAGCGTAGACAACTTTTGTGTAGTAAAATTGGGTTATAGCTAAGTTTTAAACATATAAATATAACGTTGGCTGACTTGAAACCTCCTTAGTCTGTTTGAAAATTTTAAAACTAAAGTTAGAACTCCCTTGGGAAGAAAAACTGTACGTAAATCCATAACTCCCTTAAGAACAAATTAGGCCTTTGAAATTTAGTATACAGGCATGGAATAACACCATTGACGAGCAAGTGTGATGAAATAGTTATTTGTTATACAAGGGGGGAAAGTTGTATTTTACCTGCGAGTCTTCAGTTTGAAACACGAGCTATCGAAAGGATTCTATGATTGACCACGAGCGAAGCGAGTGGTTCAAAAATAGAATCCTTTCGATAGCGAGTGCTTCAACACACGAGACGTAAAATAACTTTTCACCCGTGTATAACACAAAACTTTTCACCTCACTACAGCGAGGAAAATAAGAAAAAGGGTTTGTACTATCAATTATTATTTATTTACCTCTTTGCCAATACAATAATTTTGAAGTACTTATAGAAATATTGGTAAAATCAAAAATGATGCAAAATAGCCTAAGCATATCCAGTCTTTATGGAACTATTCCAATACCGACATATCGTCACTACTTTGAAAAAATCTCGTATCTCCAATCAATGAATAAACCAAACTGAACTAACTTTATTGCACATCGAGTAAAGTTCAATTAGCCAGATTATCGATTTTGAGATACGAGCAAACTGTATTACTGTTAAATTGTATACTGGCCCTATACTACGAAGCGCGAAATTCGAACTTCGTTTCATGCCGTTCCGCTCACGCTAATGGTATTTATTACGAGAGTGAGAGGGACCGCACGATCCGAACTTCGAACTTCGAATTTCGGAGTAACCCCCCTGGTTTGACTTAAGTTTTTTTTTTATTATTTCGGATGCGTTTTGTTCGCACATCGACTTACTTGGACTGTCAGAACTTTTTATCCGTTTTTACAACAAGAATGAAGGTTAATGTTGAATGCTGATATTTATGAATTAAAATAAAGTTGTAAAACTGTATTTAGTGTTTTTTACTCGATGCAATTCATTAATTGTGATGTTAAAAATTCAGCACTTTTAACGTTTTACGTTTTGTTAGCTGTCAAATATCACTTAAGCTGCCTTCAAATGTCAAAACTCTTTCTTCACTTGTGGATAAAAAGCGATTTTCTCAATAGATGTCAAACAAACAAAAAGGGCTTTCCGAGCTAGTGAGGTGAAAATTACTTAATCATTTGCAGAGTCTGGATGTGTTTGCGGTTTGGAGGTGAGCGTGATTCTGCGCACGGTGGACTATCACGGCGAAGCGCGTAGCACCGGCGGCGACCCCGTGAGCGCGGCCGCGACGCTCGACGACGCCCCTCTACCCTGCACTGTCACTGATCTCGACTCGGGCCATTACAGGTCAGTAAAGGAATCATCATCATCATTATTTCAGCCAAAAGACGTCCACTCCAGCAGTATAGGCCTCCCCCAAGGTTCGCCAAACAGACGTTCCTATTACCTTAACCAGGTCGTCGTTCCATCTTGGGAGGCCTACCAACATTGCGTCTTCCGGTCCGTAGACGCCGCTCAAGAACCTTCTGGCCCCACCGATGAAACTTTGAAATTGGCTTGCGTTTGACCACAATCACGCCTGATGGAAAGCGAAGATGAAGCTTACGATGGAGCACGCTTTCTTGGTAAATGATCATTCACCCTGGACTTGAATTTAGGGGAATAAGCAGGAAGAAGGCAGTTGAGCGCAGTGCTGCGTGCGTCCCCAAGCAGTGCAAACCGTAAATCTAATATGGGGCACTGTAACCAGTACACGCACACAGCACAACTGCTCAGACCCTTCCTCCAGAATGGCTTTTATAGGCAACAGGCTGGAACACGACGAGAGTCGCATGGCGGCCTGGCTCAACCTACAGGGTGCCTATCAGCTCGGAGCTTTAAATTTAGGTATCGATTTTACTCCTCAAAAAGAACATCTTTTGTTCTACCACTTTAAAAAAAATGTTTTTTCTCAGTTTTAGTAAATTCAATCAAAGGTACGACATTCACTCAGAATGTCATCGCCTGTGTAATTAACAGTGATTATCACATGTCAAATATCACATGATTCACACGTCAAACTGATCGAAACTAATGGTCACATTCAGAGAATTTCGTATTTGCATCTCGTTTTGCTCCTACGTGCTGAGAAACACATAATACAAATTGACGAACATGGCCTTGTAAATATGGAAACTCCATACAATCAAGCAATATGACGACCCGTTAAATAACTAATAATTTGGCCCACTGCTATTTGTACAGTCGGCAACAAAAATATGAATGCACCCAAATTACCAAAAATATGTATCCACGACTCTATTACCAGGGCATAAAGGCGTGTATACATATTTTTGGTACTTTAAGTGTATTCATATTATTGTGGCTGACTGTACTTACTTACTTAGGTAACTAGTTTAAAAACTTACTATGAGTAATTAGACAAACCTTATTTATTATTTTATTTCCTTCATAATTACAATAAAAACAAATTTATTAAAACTTCTGTGACAAAACTTAAAAGGAGGCTGCTTCTTGTTGTTGGTGCTTCTTCAAGAACCACTCGCAATACGCTCGACAGACTGGGAAATCCCTCGGTATTGTTTAAAGCTTTAAAAGTATGCCACTTATTCATTCTTTTAATTTTATAAATCACTGAACGAGGACTTCAAACAATCTTACAGCGATCCTCGTGTGGAAGGAGGATAATAGTCAAAATGACTTAAAACTCTGTCTGCGATCGTTTATAGTAAATTACCTTTTCTCAAACATGCTATGTAATATTGACGTTATGTTCCTTATAATACGCCACGAAGTGTCACAATGCAGGTGCGGCTAGACGAGAGGTCAATAATGGAATTTCATACAACTTTGCTGGCCAAGACCAGCAAAGTGATCGTCTATTGTTTCATACCATGACGTTTGTAGGTCTATGGCATCATAGCATTTAGCCATTAAAAAAAAACTATAAGCAATATTTGCGTTTTGGTTCATTATGACATTCTGCTACTACGCTTATTTAAGGTAAGGTAAGATGGTGATGGTGATGGTGATGATGGTAATGGTGGTGGTGATGATGATGATGATGGTGATGATGATGTTGATGGTGGTGATGATGGTGATGATGACGACGACGACGATGGTGATGGTGATGATGATGATGATGATGATGATGATGATGCATGTTTGAGAAAAACTATACAAGCCTTGGCCACGAACAGGGATTGCCGGCCTCGTATCCCTAGATGGCCTCGTTAACACTCGGCCATCTATAACTACTCGGCCGGCAATCCCCTATTTCGTGGCCGCTGCAGTAATGTACTATTACTTTTTGAAGTGTGTTTACCCTGGAATTATGTTGGTATCGGCGGTTAGGAAAGCGCTCTCAATAACCCAACTTCAAACTTAACATAACCTAAACCTAACTATGTTTCAGTGTCGATTAAAATTGGGAAAAAACGCGATTGTGAAAATAAGCTTCAGTAAAAAACCATAGTAAAATAAAAAGCCCACCACCGGAGTTGTAGCGCTCGTTTAGCACCACCCGTGGGTCACGTGTAGGGTCTCGATGGTAACGCGAGCGATTTCAACCCCCAAAACTGCACCTAAAATAGTGCGAGATCTTGCAAGATTTGCGAGATTAATATAATAAACAAGGCACTATGACATCATTCAAAACACTGTTTTCCGGTTCCATTCGATTCTACCTCGATGTTGACACTTGGATCCAATATTAACCTTAGGTATAACCGCCGTAGTCTGATATATAAGAGACATCTAGTTTCCAGCTCATTTCGCCGCAATCTGATAAGATAAATAAAACCAAGTTTTGATTTCTATTTTAAAGGATATTCGTCGCTCTAGCGTAATTTAATTAAATTCAACCGAAATCGAATTATTACGCGAATAACTACCTAGGATACCTAGGATATATTTATTCCATAATTTTAATCCCGCGTTTCCTGGTAGTCGTTTTACCATGCAAACGAAAGAATACTTGGAATAACTAACCGCAAATAATTGAGCGAAAGGTGAACGATTACCCGGCAAGTAAATATTGTCTTACTATTGTTACGGAATGATGTTTAACCTGAAGTCATATCAATTCACTTTGTAGTATTATGCCAGCCACACACGTTAGGTTATAACCGACGGTTATGCCTGCACAGTTCATTTGTGCAGGCATAACTGAACGTGTGTATGACATGACTCCTTGCCTGCGCAAGCAAAATTTAAAATATGAGTATTGATATTTACTCGGTCGTGCCTGTTGGCATTGCTTGTGCATGCAAAACCGACACGCAAAACCTAGCGTGTGTGGTCGGCTTTATAGACAAATTTTGAAATCAAATCGACAACTACTTTTTTAACAAGTGTTGTTGGCGCCATTTTCAATATTTGAGTTAATTATTCATATAATTGCCACACAACCCACAGTACGGTACGATAATGACAAGAGAAGAGACGCCATTTTAAATTAGTGCTTGGAATAAGCGTTAAACCGCGCGAAACGGCGGTAGGTATAATACTACTCCAGAATAAACAACGTAATTCTTGAATTATTTGATAAAAATAAAAACTGTTTTACTTGCGATTAACTAGTGATTTATTCCAAGACTAAATTAATACTTACTCTCGTTTGGTTGAATCGACCCTTATACACAAAAAATTATACCTGTTATTCCTATCGATGGCGACACGAGCAAAAACGATAAAAAATTATAAGCGCTCAAAGGGTTAAAAACAAATGCACCTCTTTGAATATAACTATGCCTTCAGTTACGAGTAGGGTCAATAAACGAGTCACGTAGGGGGTGACGCGCATTCCCCCACGAAGGCTCGTTTCAACGATAGGAAGCAGGTATTGGTCGTTTTCGTCGATATCAGTAAGGCATTCGATACGCTGAGCTATCCCACGCTGTTTTCAAAACTTAGACAGTTTGGTATACAGGGACCGCTCCTGGAATGGTTCCAAGATTATCACAGGAACAGGTACACAATGGTCAAGATAGCAGGACAGTTCAGCGATCCTCAAAAGACAACGCGAGGCACGGCCGAGGGATCGATAATTAGACCGACCGAATGTCTAATCTTTGCGATTGACATGTGTAACTTTTTTCAGGGGGGTTAGTATATCAGTTTGCAGATGACACATGCATTATTGCGTCAGGCGCCGACTTGCACGAAGCGCAGAAAGAACTGCAACATAACTTTGATCAGCTGTGCAAGTGGGCGCACGACGTAGGTCTTGTAATGAACGCAAAAAAAAAATTAACATTAACTTTGATTATTATATACGTTCTCCGTACACTAAACGGGCACGGAACCCTGTTATCGTGACCCACGAGCATCATGTGCGCCTGTCCCCCGCTCGAGCTCGTGCCACACCATACTTACCTGGGTCTTGTTATAGACAGTAACTTCTGTAAAGCACACATTGACCACATGCTTGAAGCTTCGCTCCATAATGGCTAACCTCTCTATAATAAAATATAAGGTACCATATACCATTTAAAGGATGCTTTATGTTTCGTTGGCTCAGTAATATGTTACGGAATAATTAGTTACGGACGAACATACATAACGTATTTGGAACGCATATAGAAACTACAACAAGCATTACTTAAACTTTTCTCACGCGCCGGCAAGACGTAACTAGTGCGGTCTTTTTGGTAGGTAAATAAGTAGGCACCGGATTAATGATTAACGGACTTGATGAAGTTTAACGGAAGTTAACGAGTCCGTTAACAGTTTTTAAAGTTTACTTAAAAGTTAATCCGTTGTCTGAAATGTTAACTTCTAACTCCGAAGATGAGCGCTGGTTAAGTTCGAAACGCGTCAGTGTAGTTTGGTGGTGGTGATGGTTGGGTTTGTGTGATTTGTGTGTGTTCTTACAGTGTGGAGGTGGAGGAACTTTACTGCATGAACACGCATTTCTTACATAAACGTAACTATCGTAAGGTCGCGGTGAGCAAAGTAATTGTTTCAGTTTATTAATATGGACCTCCGCAAAGTAACGCCTGATTCAATAAATTATGTTAACTTCATTATTTAACGATTAACGGATTAGCGAGTTAATGCCCAGCTAGGACAAAACTAAACTTGTATATCGCGAGGACTACTCCGGACTATTTAATCATTGTAAAACATTGAACTACAGTCTACAATAGAGTAGGTTCTGTTTGTCAATCATACATAACTGAACCACGCGACTCGTCCTGAACAGCTGCGCCGTCTTAACTACCTAACCTACCTCGATATCTATTACCAAAAATCAATAACTTATATGGTGAGAGAACTGATAAATATGTACTGCCATCTATTTTGAATACCTTACCGTGTTCATCTATCTTGAATAAAATTCTATCATACAAATGCGACAAAAACAAATGTAAAAAACTACTAGAAGTAGAAGTATTTAATGGAGTGCAGCGGAGGTCGCAGATCTGTTCTAACCGCGGGTAGGCCGGGCGGGGCAAGCTTGCGACGCCGGCGCACCCTACATTAAATATTATTGTAAGCGCGGATCGAACGAGCGATCTTGCCAAAGCTGTTGCATAAACCAGCTATGGTTTTTAACAGTAGCAAAATATGTAAAAGCATGTAGAAATCTAATATATAAATAAATAAACTAATGCGAGTCGGGTTCGCGCACCGAGGGTTCCGTACAAATTTTTGGGTAGGTATCTCAAAATATATGCCGTAAACAGCTGTATTTAGAATAATCCAGTGTTAGCAGAACCCTGCTTCCAAATAAAATATACGCTGTGTGAGATAATTTTATATTGGTTAATATTTAATATAATTTTTCTCAAAAATATCCGTAAAAGTTGGCATTATTCTTTACATATCAGAACGTGAAGTGCATAGTTTATGGTCAGTAAAAAAATTAAAAAGTTAAAAACATTGCAGGCTCATTTTTTGTATAAAAACAGAGACTAAATATAAAATTAACATAAGTAAAACTAACTTAAAATAGCTAAACAAAAATTAAAAACTAAAAATTACCATCTAAATTTGGACCCTTAGGTATTATTGCAGGCTCGATAAACTCGACAACAATGTCGCATACAAATTCCATTATTGTCGAGTCTCAAACTTTTTAAAAAGTTAAAACGGCCATGGTAATAAGTTGGCACTATTCGTATAAGTACAGCCAACTCAAATAGTTGTTTTGTTGGAACTCCAGACTTTTTATATTGCGTTTAAAACAGCTTGTGGTGTTTTCGGTAGAAAAATACACCTGCAGTTTTTTTTTAATGAAAAAGGCGGGAAAGGAATGGCATTTATTGATTTGTAATTCTTTGTACCTATTTAAGTTACTAAAAGTTTGTTCAATTTTTTTTCCTTCACCATTTTTGAGAAAAGATTTATATTAGTCTCGGCTGGAATAGCAATTGCTGGCTTCGTATTAGTTAAACGGACTCGCAAGCTCGTCCGTTTAATACTCATACTCAGCCAGCAATTGCCTACTTCCAGGCCACGACAATAATGTACTAATATTTTTCATATTTGGTGTTGTACCGGCTAGAGTAATAATAATCGGTAAAATGTCAAGAGTCTAGTTAACGCCATTATAAAGATGGAGTAAAAAAAGTTAAAAAAACACGTTTCTTGTATGACGACCCCCTTTAATTTTTAGCTTTATTTTATTTTTAGTATTTGTTGGTATAGTGGCAACAGAAATACATCATCTGTGAAAATTTCAACTGTCTAGCTTTTATGGTTCATGAGATACGGCCTGGTGACAGACAGACTGACAGTGGAGTCTTGGTAATAGGGTTCCGTTTGTACCCTTTGGGTACGGAACCCTAAAAACGACGTTTGCCGGGTCGATCGAGGTTGGAGCTAAGCGACTTGTCCCTCACGAGCCATTCATCCTGCCGGCACGTATTGTCCCCTTAGGACTAGGGACACTTTAAAAAGAGAGTTTAAATCTCACAGCCCGGGCGATTAACGCGTTCACTGTCACCTGACTTCCACAGGTGCCACCGACGCACATGTGCGTTCAAAATGTATTAATAATTATGACAGCGGCACTGGGCGAAGTCCCGAAAACGCATATATGCGTCGGTGGCAGTGAATGCATGAAGCCAAGGCCCCCGATTACGTGTGGTTTCATCTTTACAGAGTTGCGGGTTGAGCAGTTCATTTCCTACCTTATACAGTAGGTACTAACTTTTAAGGCTAGTATTTGCGGGTGTTTTAACCGTCGGCCGATACTCGACGTCGATCTTTTACGACTAGTTTGGTCTTCCTTTAGTCATCCCTCCTCTTTTCTCATACGGGCTTGGGACCGTCAGTGGCAGAGTTAATAACTAAAGTAATCCCAAATTTACTATTATTTTCCTTTTTTTTCTTTTTTTTTCTTCTTTTTTTCTTCTTTTTTTTATCTTTTATCTTTTTTTTTTAATTTGGGTTAGTAAAATATGCTTTGTATCACAATAAAATAAATACAATCATTTAATATCTGATTGGGTATAGATCGAATAGAGGCGTTAGAATTCGGATAACGACACTAAAGCTTAGCGTATTATTAGTGATTTACAATTTAAATAATATTACCTGCACAAATTATGATATCAATAAAATTCCATTCCATAATCAAAACATAAATCAGAATGGCTACCTAACAAATATCTCAAATACACACTCAATACAACACACACAATTTAAATAGAAATATCTCTGTACAAAATATCAAAAGCGTTTAAAAATAGAACATTACATACTAAGTACAAACAAACAAAGAAATATTGCAAAACACGTAAAATAAAAATTAAGAATTAACTAACAAATGAATCCTAATTTAACGTAAAAAATAGACAAATATTGATAAAACTAATTAAAACTAAAACTGGTCGTCGCCGTCGGATCACACCCGTTTCATCTTCCACCAGTACCGCACCGGCACATAGACGTGCATATGACTCAGTGTTTTGTATGTGTAAAAAATATTGCGGTCGTACCGAACGAGGGCCACTTCGGACATAGGCGACGTAATTGTTAAAATTCTGCAATGGGCTAAGTACACCTTGGACCACTCTTACGTGCATTTATCCATTAGACTCGAAATTGATTTATACTACCGCGACGTTCAAGAATTTTGGACTGCATTACGATGTTCTTTCGATAAATCCATATAGTGAAAACGCTTAGGTAAACTCATATTTTAGACTTTTAATAGACATGATACCATTCCCTAGATGTGATATCATTCACTTGATATCGAACTCCTTGCTTTAAAAAGTATACATGGAGTAGTTACTGACACATGCGCGTAATCAAAGTCTATATCGTAATAGATGTCATCCGAACTTTCTATTGTGATATATTCTTTCTTCTGCTGATAGGAGAGCAAGTTCCAACGCGGCCCGCGCGTCTTCAACGGGCGCATGCCCTTCCTGGCCTTGTTGTATCTCGCGCCCTAAGTATTCTTTCACAAGAACGCGTAGGGCACGCCTGAATGGCAATCCTCTCCTATCAGGGTATAACGCGCACGTGTCTACCACTGTCCCGTGTATGAGCTTCAAAGCTCGCAAGTCGTTATCCAATGAATGACCCACAAGAATGGTGTCATAGCCAATAAATTCCAAAATATCGGCTTGGACATCTTTAAGCGTTTTCACCGCGCACAACATATCTTCAGGACGTATACCCGAAAACACGGTATTACAGTCCAAAATTCTTTCGTTCGGTCTTACTAGAGTCTCGTACACAGCATAGCCATTGGCGTCGACAAGAGCTATGCTGGCGAGCTCCATGCCTGCTTTTGTATAAATCATCTCCGCGTCTAAAGCATAAACTCCGCCTCGAGGGGATTGAGCCTGTACATAGCCCTCCAACGGTCCATTTTGCCCTGGCATCATTCTTTGGTGCACATGGAATGGGACCGAAGCACACCCTGGAGATCCCACTGAAGCGAAGCAACAACTATGCCGCCGATATCCACATTGATCCTCTTCAGTACGACCCCAATGGTAAATACACGGAGTCGGATGCACGTCACTGCTGCAGTCAAAAGTTATGCGGCATCTTGAGCATGCACGCATATCACGATATCGGGCACCGAGTGTATACGACGGAGCTTCGGTGTCTAACTGAGGTCTTCTCAGCCATGGTGCTGGGTGCATCCAAACCGTCGCCGTTGTACTGGAGTCGAAGGCTTTAGGGTACCCCATCTGACCCAAAAGCTCCTTCGATAGCACAAGAGGCCGAAGTGCCTCTTCGGACAACAAGGTGAAATACTTTTCTTGTATGGACGGCATCAGCGGCAGCGGCAACCGTGTTGACCACGACGACGTAAGTGATGTTAACAGTGAAGGCCGAGGAACCATTTTTTCACAAAATAATTCACAATCAAAAGAACGTGCTTTGCGGTTCAAGGAAACTCAGCGAATGAACGTAATTCAAACTACCCTTTCTTTTTATAGATACTTAATCGTTTGTTAATTATACTATCCTGCTACTGTTCGTCATTGATAATACATAAACTAATTATAATGCGCAATTGTGTTTTCCAAAATATTTCGGGATGTTATAGACACTTTGACCTCTTACCTTGATAATTAAGTGGTTGTTTATCAACTTTTTACGTAGGGTACGTAGTCAAAATGGCAAAACGTCATGCCCGTCTGTATTTTCGCGGCTTAGCTCAGAAACTCTTAGTGGGTACCTACTGAAGAGCTATAATTGGGGATGTCTAAAAAAAATACCCATGGTTTTATATTTTTTTTGTATAGAAAAGTCAATTATAAGAAACTAATTTCAATATTTTGTCATTTAGTTCTCTACTTTTTTCAAAATTAATTATCGAAACTATTTTAGTTGATGACGTCAGATTATAATTGAGGGCTCCCACAATGCCAAATTTCTAAATCTATCTAAATGCGTACGATAAGGCAGCCCCTTTAATTATTTTTTGCGTAGTGGTACACTATACACTATGTCACTTTACTGGCACTGTAAAAGTGCTAGATGTCAGACAGCGGGTCCAAATCAAACTCCGTAGTATAATCCACGCGTAAATTGTGAAGAATTCTAACCACACAGAATAAAGTACGACTTGAACCGGTCACGCAATTTACACCAATGTCAAATGAAGGTCATTGCTTATTTGTTATATTATAAATTCATTACATAATATTAAAATTAAATAACTACAGAAAACGAGTTAAAAAGCATTTATCTCGAAATGGTTTTCGATTTACTATACATTGCAAAAAAATAGACATCCCCAATTTGGCATGAGTATAATAATTATATAAGTTACCGAGTTATGATCGAACAAAATGTGATATTGAATGTTATTGTCGCATATTAAAACGGTTGTGGTAGCCTAGTGGTTTGGCATATGGCCTCTCAAGAAGAGGGTCTTGGGTTCGAGCCCGGACCTCTTATTGAGTTTCTAGAAAATTATATCCGAAATTACAGTTGAAAATTGCCATAAGCTTTACGGTGAAGGCAAACATCGTAAGGAAACCTGGACTCGCCTAACACACCCCACACGTGCCAACGCATGTGAAGTTCCCAATCCGCACTGGGCCCACGTGGGAACTGCGACTCAAGGCCTCTCAGCCTTTTTCCTGTAGTGGGACGTATACAGGCTGGGATGCTGATGATGATTAATACGGTACCACTGCCGTGTCAGGACGCGCACTTAGCCAGTTTTTACGTCGTTTTAATCACTAATATATTAAATGCAAAATACTTTAGCATTAGTGTATCTGTCTGTCTACCTGTTACCTCTACACGCTTAAACCGCTGAACCGTTCTAGATGTAATTTGATATAGGGATAGTTAGTTTTAGACCCTGGGAAGGATAAAGGATAGTTTTCATCCCGAAAATTGCATAGTTCTCGCGGGATAGCGATAAAATAAAGAAATAAAACATTTTTTCGTGATAATTTACAAGAAGCCAATAATAAAATAAGTAGATGTTACTAAAAAGAACTAAAAAGCTGAAAATATTTTAATTCTGTTAAAAATATACCTTGTCCTTTTATTCTGAGAGGAGGCCTGTGCCCTCCAGTGGGACTTATGGTAGGCTGGGATGATGAAAAATAGACCATGCATTAAATCTTTGCGTTATTTTTATTTATTATCACAGTCCCAATTTTTTTCAAAAAAAGTGTGTTAGACCTACGTTATTTCTCTTGACGTCAAAATTTAACACGCTTTTATTGAAAAAAAATTGTGATTCATATTTTCCGGAACAAAAACCATCATATTCCCTTCCCAGGTTCTTAAACTATCTCCATACCAAATTTCATCGAAACCCCATACAAACTTCTACCTCCCTTTTCGTGGGATAAAACTATCTTATGTCTTTTCCGGAGACCCAAACTATCTCTATACCAAATTTCATCTAAGTCGTTTCAGCGGTGTAAGCGTAAAGAGGTAACGGACAAACAGACACCCTTTCGCAATTATAACACTTGTGTGGATTTATTCCTTATCCCGTAGGATTTTTTTCCGTATAAACCATCTACAAAACATAAGAAATGTTAAAAAAAGATGTATCAGATCGGTTAAGTCGTTCTCGTGTTTTGCGCTTATCAACACATTTCGCATTTGTACATCAACAGTCAATTAACTCAAAATAATTCATTTAATTTAGACCCTCCTAAAAATAGATGAAGTCGAAATTAGAATGGCGATTATTTTGACTTAATCGACTTTTTATCTCGGTGTGCAATTTGTTGATTCATATTTACTTAAATAAATAAATATCACGGGACAATTCACACCAATTGACCTAGTCCCAAAGCAAGCTAAGCAAAGCTTGTGTTATGGGTACCTACTAGGCAACAGATAAACATACCTATACACCGTGAAATTTTAGTGGTTGTTTTCCCGAAACGAGGTGATTTAGTTTCGATTGTACAAGCGATTTATAATTACTATTTTGACTAGAGTCAAAAATCCAATTGTGAAAAACGAAAGTCGATAATGACCGCAAACCAATAGTAACGCTTCGTTGGTACAAGTAGCGTACGATCGTACGATAGGTTAGGTACCAACGAAGCGTTACTATTGGTTTGCGGTCGTTTTCGACTTTCGTTTTTCACAATTGGATTTTTGACTCTAGTCAAAATAGTAATTATAAATCGATTGTACAATCGATACTAAATCACCTCGTTTCGGGAAAACAACCACTAAAATTTCACGGTGTATAGATAGATACATACTTAAATACATATTAAACACCCAAGACCCGAGAACAAACAATCGTATTTGTCATATAAATATGTGCTGACACGGGAATCGAACCCGTGACCTCAATCTTCGTAGTCAGGTTCTCCAACCACTAGGCCATCCGGTCGTTAACTTGTAGAAAGAAGATGATTATAATATTGATTGTTTCAGAATCACGCTCCGGCCTTGGAGCGCGGGGTCCCTCTGTATCCGCGTATTGGTGTTTTCTCGCGCAGTGCGGGATTCTCCGCTACGCGCTGAAGTGGCTTGTGCGTCCGCGCCGCTTCTTCTGTGGGGCGCTCGCGGCGCGGGCAAAGAACAGCTGAGCCAGCCTGTGGCTGTGGCCAGGTCAGTGCGTGATAGAGAATTAGATTGAATCCCGTGTCACTTTGCGGAAGAGTAGAATAGAATACAGGTACGTACAAAAATATTTTATTTCTAATTGGACAGTTGACAGCTCGGTCGCAGGCACTTACGTTGATTTAACATAATCACGTCCAGGGCCCAATTGCATAACAAATTACAACTAATATTACAAGCGGAACTATCGTTTCAGTTATATTAACTAGAAAGGGAGTTCCGCTTGTAATATAAGTTGTAATTTGTTATGCAATTGGGCCCAGACGTGTAACTAATTAGGGCATAAAACAATTCTTATATCCAAGTGCCTTTTTATTTGGTTCTTCACAGGAAGTGATATCTATGAATCGATGGCCTAAGGCGCAAGCCACACAGAAGAGACGTGGGACGGGGGCGCGTCGCAGTCGCGGCGCCATCCTACTTCTCTTCTGTGTGACTTACGGCTAAGATTCCACAGTAGAATTCTGCATCTCTTGGATTTCTATAGCACCTAAAGTTATTTACATCCGTATCTGTTCTACGGTACTTCCTTCATTTCCTAAATTAATGAATTGGGGATGTCTATTTTTTTGCAATGTATAGAAAATCGAAAACCATTTCGAGATAAATGCTTTTTAAATCGTTTTCTGTAGTTATTTAATTTTAATATTATGTAATGAATTTATTATATAACAAACAAGCAATGACCTTCATTTGACATTGGTGTAAATTGCGTGACCGGTTCAAGTCGTACTTTATTCTGTGTGGTTAGAATTCTTCACAATTTACGCGTGGATTATACTACGGAGTTTGATTTGGACCCGCTGTCTGACATCTAGCACTTTGACAGTGCCAGTAAAGTGACACAGTGTATAGTGTACCACTACGCAAAAAATAATTAAAGGGGTTGCCTTATCGTACGCATTTAGATAGATTTAGAAATTTGGCATTGTGGGAGCCCTCAATTATAATCTGACGTCATCAAATAAAATAGTTTCAATAATTAATTTTGAAAAAAGTAGAGAACTAAATGACAACATATTGAAATTAGTTTCTTATAATTGACTTATCTATACAAAAAAAATATAAAAACCACTGGTATTTTTTTTTAGACATTCCCAATTAATTTGAAAAACCGGTCAAGTGCTAGTCGGGCTCATATATGAAGGGTTCCTTACCTCCGTACAATGTTTTAGAAATAGTTCAATAATAGCAATGCAACTGTATCGTAATAGGGGTCTTTAAAACACGAATGCGGTTTCATGAAACGAGGCGTAGCCGAGTTTCATAAAGGGTCACATGAGTGTTTTAAGGCCAAATTACGTACAGTTGCATTAAATATTTTATCTTCTCTCACACATTTTTCCAAAAACGAAGTAGCCTTTTTGCATTTTTCATGCCATAAAATCTTGATAGCATTTATCGTATAATTTTCTGAACTTTGCTAGTAATAAATTATGAGTCATTTCCTTCGCCGCATCTAAAATATCGGGCGAAGTAGATAAAATTGTATTATAACATTATTTCGTTAGAAGAAAAGTGTTATAATATGTTTAATTTTTTAATATTTCGATATTGTGTTTAAAAAGTATGTCAATATAAACTCTTTTTGAATTTTATAATTCGAATTTTACGATATGAGAGTAGATAAAAACTTATAAAAATAGAATCGGTACCAAACCCTAAAAATACGTGTAGAAGAACCCTTGACGGGCTACTTACAGAAATCAATTTTTGATTTGATTTGTTTTTGAATGCAAAAGTGTACCTATACCGCTTTCTTGTTCAGCCTGAGCATTATAATATATCTATTGATTTACTTATGAATACAATGTTTTAACATTTCGTGATTTTCAGTTTACCATTGCCACACTCGAGAGGTAGTTATTACTCGTGTAGCGTGATAAGTCCCGCGTATGGTAATATTTATTTATGGATGTTTCTAGGTGTCCGAAAAGGCGTGAGATCTACGTGCTGGACGCGGGAAACTCTCGCGTTATGGTATTAGACGAGGAGACGTTCGCATTCAAGTCGCACATAGTCAATGAAGGTAGGTGCCATTTTAAAACCAAGCGCTCTTGCTTTCCTTTTTAAATCTTTCTGTCTTTACTTTATTAACGACCGCTACTAGTTTTCAAGAATATAACCTAGTATAACTACTAAGAAATGGGGTATGATTTTTGTTTGCTTTTTTTCGTCCGGCTTTACCTGGAAAAAAATTCACGCCTCGCCACTGGTTGGTAGTGACCCTGCCTACGAAGCAAGAGGTCCTGGGTTCAAATCCCGGTAAGGGCATTTATTTGTGTGATGAGCACGAATATTTGTTCCTGAGTTATGGATGTTTTCTATGTATTTAAGTTTTTTTTTTTTTATATAAGAGGTGGCAAACGAGCAGACGGGTCACCTGATGGAAAGCGATCACCGTCGCCCATGGACACCCGCAACACGGGGGGCATCACAGGTGCGTTGCCGGCCGTTGGTATTTGTCTATATAAGTATGTTTATCGTCGTCTAGTACCCATAGTACAAGCTTTGCTTAGTTTGGGACTAGGTCGATTTGTGTAAGATTGTCCCCTAATATTTATTTATTTATTTTATTTATTTACTGCAGATGCCGTATTGTCTAACGCGCGAACGCTTGCTACCGCATTGACTATTTCATTCTGTCAAGCGGTATAAGACTGTGACAGAAAAAGATTGTGAAAGCGATGGCAAGCGCCCGCGCGTGAGACAATACGGCCTCATTGGAACACTGTTATTAAAATATAAACTATTTAAAACTTATTTTGACCCTACAATCTTACTGGTTGAAGTCGTGGTAGCCTAGTGATTTGAACTCTCAAGCAGATGGTCGTGGGTTCGAACCCGAGCTCGCACCTCTTAAGGTTTTCGGAATTTATGTGCGGAATTACATTTAAAATGAAGCTTAACGATTAAGGAGAATATCGTGAGGAGATTTGAACACACCTGCGAAGAAATTCAATGGTGTCTGTGAAGTTCTCAATCCGCACTGGGCCCGGGCGAGAACTACGGCTCAAGCCCACTCATTGTGAGAGGAGGCCTGCATCCTGCAGTGGAACGTATTATGTATAATATGATGATGAATCTTACTAGTTATAATTTATAATTAACGACAGCTTTAGCCTAGTTGGTAGCAGTGGCGAAGGGTGCTAACAACTCGATTCCCAGCGGGTTGCCTAAAATTTTGAAGTAACCAAACGCTTCTCTTAGTAACCGATTGTTTGTATAGAGACTTACTCTTCCATAATAAACTTTTAAGTATTTTTCAAAATGGTGCAGTAACAAAACGCATCAAAATATCCACAAGACCAATCATTCATAAATTCAGTATTCCGGCAGGAATTGTACACTCACACATGTAAATATTCATTCATAAAACCATAGATTCACTACAAGCGTATACTGTAAGAATAGGCATGGAATAGGCTGAAGATAAACCGGTGTCTATCGGCTTATCACATTTAAAAAAAGACTTTCTACATTGTGCATAAGGCTTAATTTCACTTTGACAGAAGCTTTTTTTTTAATTAATTTATCCCACTTGGAATAGCCGACGGAATTGACATTCATGCAGCCATTCATAGGCTTATTTAAAATTACTGAAGCGAAATTTAATTTTAAAATATCGAGTTTTAGTGTAAAACAGAAAGTACGATATTTTATCTATTTTTATAATAAGATTTATAAACAGACAAAATTAAACCGCCACGGGCTGTGCTCAGCGCGCTGCACAACACCAAATCGTATACGCTGTGCCGCGCAGCCGGAATGTGTCACTGTATGTACGATTCGGAGCCATAGAACGTGACGGACGTGATCCGCTAGCGCGGTCGATTTGTTTGTGGTGTGGTATTTATTGAAATGATAACATTAGGTAATGTCATGCCAATCGCTCAGTGTTTTGTAGTTCGTTTATTTATATTATAATAAAGTTATGTGAAATAATTTTAATAAAAACACAATATTAGATCAGTGTTGATACGCAATATCGGTGAAATTTAATCGTACATATTATCGTCTGTCAGGTTGTAAATCTGATTATAATTCAGTGTCTAATTCATGTATAAGTAACATATTGTTTTGATACTGATATCAGTGAAAGGATAAATATGCTGCAGTCTTATGGACCGAATTACTGCACGTAAGTACTAGTTTTCAAGAATATAACCTAGTATAACTACTAAGAAATGGGGTATGATTTTTGTTTGCTTTTTTTCGTCCGGCTTTACCTGGAAAAAAATTCACGCCTCGCCACTGGTTGGTAGTGACCCTGCCTACGAAGCAAGAGGTCCTGGGTTCAAATCCCGGTAAGGGCATTTATTTGTGTGATGAGCACGAATATTTTTTCCTGAGTTATGGATGTTTTCTACGTATTTAAGTATTTATTTATCTATTTAAGTATGTTTATCGTCGTCTAGTACCCATAGTACAAGCTTTGCTTAGTTTGGGACTAGGTCGATTTGTGTAAGATTGTCCCTAATATTTTATATTTATAATGTATCTACTTTGAGATAATTTATCGCTACGAGTAGACAAAAAGAGACGATTTTGCATTCATCATCATCATCATTACAGCCTTAAACCTCCCAATTGCTATTATATACCTTTAAATCGTGCTCAGATGTTTTCACATCATATTAAATTATATCTTAGTCGAAAGGCTATTTTATACTTCATACTTAACATACATCAATTTTTCTATAAATTGTCAAATCGCGAATCGCGATCCCTCGTAGATTTTGTATGATAAGATAATAATTGAACTTGGCGTCACTTAACGTCAGTTGACTAATGAACTCAATTAACGGATTAAAAATACTTAAAGCTAATAAAAATCAAATTGGGATTTAACAAACGATTGAAAATTAATGTGTTTTTCTGTTTACAAATTATTTAAATGTTTTCTAATTAGAAATTACAGTTTTGAAACTTATGGTTTATGACGTCGAAACTTGTTACTTAATGAGAGTTCGTCATCAGAAGAATTAAAACTACGTAATTACGTGATTAAAAATACTTAAAGCTAATAAAAATCAAATTGGAATTTAACAAACAATTTAAAATTAATATGTTTTTCTATTTACAAATTATTTAAATGTGTTCTAATTAGAAATTACTGTGTTTTGTAACTTTTGGTTTATGACGTCGAATAACTTATTACTTAACGAGACTTCGTCATCAGAAGAATTACACTACGTAATTACCCGACTGCCGAAGGAAGGTTATGTTTTTCGAGCGTATGTATTTACGTATGTATGTGTATATCATTCTTTGACACGCCCGACAGTCTAAACGGCTTGATAGATTTGAAAGTGTGAGGTGTCATTAGATTCGTCTCAGTTGCGAGAGTGACATAGGATATATATTTTCCCGGTAATCCCAAGGGAATGGAAATTACACAGGACTCACGAATTTCGGATTTCTACACGTAACGTAGATAAATAAATCATAAACATGGTGGTAACTTTTGGGGGTAGATAAGAAAATATTTTACGTACTCGGCGTTTTTCATCTAGTATTGAAATTAAAGTAAACCATGTTATGTAAACCAATTACATAACTTTCTCAATTTTAAATATTTCACAGCCTGATAAATCTGCTCATGTTTTAAAAGCTCATACTTGCTCAATTCAAGCCACTGGCAACTGTTCTTGTTTTTCCCTTAATAATGTTACTTCCACCAAATATTTAGGTGTTCATATTGATCAATTACTTTCTTGGAACCAAGAAATCAAAGTTACTGCAAATCGAATTAGAAAACTGATATGGTTATTTAAATACTTACGACATATTTCGGATAAGGAACTATTGATCTATATCTATAAGACTCTGGTTCAATCCATTGTGCTTTACTGTCTACCTATTTGGGGCGGTACCCACAAAAGTAAACTCTTGGTTCTTGAACGGGCCCAAAGTTCTATCCTAAAAGTTCTGTTGGGTAAAAACAAAAGATACAGTACTTCTGATGTTTTCAGAGATACTGATGTTCTTTCAGTTCGTCAGTTATATATCTTAAATTGTATTTTAAAAATCCATAAAAATTTAAAACGAGATCAAAGTATTTTAAAAAAACGTAATCCTTATTCAGTGATAAAAATATCTAAAACTAGAACAAATTTTGCTGCAAGGCAATTTAATATAGCATCTGCACATCTTTATAACAAAATAAATAGAACAACGAAAATTTACAACTTAACTTATAGAGAATGTAAAAGTCTAATTACAACTTGGCTAAAATGTAAAAGTTATGAAGATATAGAATTACTGATGATTTAAAAAAAAATATGTATATAAAAATAAAGGAAGAATAATAATAATACTTACAGTCTTACCTTTTTCATTACATTTGATGCTCATGGTTTGAGTAGTGATGGTATATACTTACCATCACTGTTTAAACATACACATACACACATGTACATGTATGTATATGTGTGTGTATGTATGTATATATATATTATATATTATTTGCACTTAATCTTCTCTTTTCATGTTTTTTGAAAAATGCTTGTCACCTCTTATGCACTCTTTATTATTGTTATAGATACCCAAATAAGGGAAAAACCAAGCCAATCTTTCCAATTTAGTTTTAATAATCTTGTTACGTTGTTTTAGTTATTATTTTTTAGCATAAGATACAACCTGTATGAAGGAGCGAATTCCTCCTAATAGAAGTGCTTTACTTAAAAGGAGGATTCGACACCACCTGTGTAAACGTTATGTAAAACAAATAATTTTGAATTTTGAATTTTTTAAAGTTATTACTGCTGGTCTGTACAAAACTTCGAACAATTTGTGTTAATTAAAATATAAACTGCGGTATCCTATTATCTCGCCTCATTGGTTTTTGTTTAATTCTTATTTCGTCTCATATTGTATTCGTAAACTCATTCTTTATTCGTCTTGTTCGCTATCCGTCTTTATCTTATTTGGTCAAATTCTGTAACTTGCCTCTCTCTTAATAAGTCTTATTCGTTTTTCGCCGCGGTCTTCCTTGGACTTATTATTTGTTTGCCTCCCTCGTTATTACTATTATTCGCAGTCTATCTTCAGTCACATAGGAACGTAATTTATCAAAACCTAAACTGCTAGTAACTATATAAGCCGCTTCCAACCGTAATGATTGGGTATCAGTGAGGGAGGCCTATGTCCAGCAGTGGACGTCCTACGGCTGAAATGATGATGGACTAGATAACTTGACCAATCCAGCCATCTTTATGAAAACTATATATTTCAGCAAATTCTTTTTTGTTCCTCTAAAATAATTTACCTTTACAAGTATACAAAACTAGACAGTATTGCTTTATATAAATCGTGCTCAGGTGTTTGCATATTATATTTCAATTATATCTTAGTCGATAGGTTATTTTATACTTCGTACTTTTCTGTACATTGTCAAATCACGAGTGCCTCATAGATTTTGTATGGTACTATTGAACTTTGACGTCACTTGACAGTTGACGTGACGATACTTTACGTAGACTAATGAACTTAATTAACTGCATAGCCATGTATTTAAAAGCTCATAAAATACGAGTTAAACAAACAATAGAAAAAAGTTGTTTACTATTTACTAATTTCTAATTAGAGATAGCTGTGTTTTGAAACTTCTGGTTAATGACGTTTAATAAACTGTTACCTAACAAGACTACGTCATCGGAAGACTTAAACGACATAATTAACGAGAAATTAAATGTTTACTATGTCATATTATTTAATGTAAAACTATAGCTATACCCTACAAGGGTGCATATTAAGCTGAGATCTCGGATAAGATCTTATGTTCTTGTATATTTTTTGCCTAAATAAATACATGAGAGTTAAGACTACGTAATTAGAAGTCTTATGTGTTTAATCGCATTCCTCCGCTTGTGGTAGAGGAGAAGAGGAGAGATAGAGGAGCAAGGTAACAAGGTTGGAGTTTATTATTTTTAACGCTTGAATTTTTATTATAATCATTTCAGCCGAAAGACGTCCACTGTTGAACATAGGCCTCCCACAAGGCTCGCCAAACAGATCGGTCCCATTCCATCCGCATCCAACGCGTTCCCGCAACCTTAACCAGGTCGTCACTCCATCTTGTTTGAGGCCTACCTACAGTGCGTCTTCCGGTCCGTGAACGCCACTCGAGAACGTTTTAGCCCCATCGGCCATCAATCCACGAGCGATGTGCCCTGCCCACTGCCATTTGAGTCTGGCGATTCTCCGAGCTGTGTCTGTGACTTTAGTTCTTGCGCGGATTTCATCATTTCTAATGCGATCCCGCAGAGAAACTCCGAGCATAGCCCTCTCCATCGCCTTTTGAGTGACTATGAGCTTTCTAATTGGTTACAAAGCTTGGATTATAATGCGACAGAAAATCTGCTACAAGCATTATCATGAAATCAATTTAAACCTAATCTTGCACCGCGCAGACACTTTCATTCGCGCGCTCACACGTAGACGCACACACGCACGCACTCACATGCACGCACACACACACACATGCACACATACACACACACACACAAACGCACACACACAGACACACACACACTCACACACACATACACATCCTTATGAACTATGGTTAAAATCTATATCATATTCTTAATGTAATTTGTAACGCAAATTGTTTTTATTTTTATTTTTTATTTTTTAACTGTAACTCAGTAGTTGCGGACATCTGAGGGCAGAAGACTTGGTGACCTGTCACACAGGATCTCCCTAGTTCGGGCACCAGTCTCCCCCACTCAAGTCTCCCAATTACAACTTTATTATAATATTTAAGTTCCTACATTGTACTTGGTGGTGGAGAAATCAAGTAAATTTCTTATTTCTTATTTCTTATGAATTATGAGGTCCATCGTTAGTGAATTTAAAATTTATGGTCAACTCCCGTATTCATCATCTTATACCATTTGACAGAAAGAAATAGTGATTGCGGAGGCAAGCGTCAGAAACGTTAGAGAATAAGCCTGCCGATCTCTGTCCCGCGGAAAATTCCAAAAAATCCCTTTTTACTTTGATCAATTATAACTGAAGATACACATTGCCGAACAAAATCCCCTTCAAAGAATGTCCGAACTTTTTTATTTGTTCGCATAACAATTAAAATCATCACCTACACAGAAGTTTGAACCTAGTCTTTACTTCATTACAGTCGAATTTCGGTTGACACTTGACAGCTAAACTTGACAATTTCACGCAACGTACTGAGAAAAAAGAAGGCCACTTTTATCAAAGTGGCGCTCATTTGGCTCGGACATTTTCGGGCGCGCGCCTGTGGATCTACAGTTATAATTGATCAAAGTGTATTATCATCCCAGCCTATATACGTCCCACTAAAGGGGCCAGGCCTCCTCTCAGAATGAGAGGGCTTGGGCCGTAGTTCCCACGCGAGCCCAGTGAGGATTGCGAACTTCACACACACTATTGAGTTCTTCGCTGGTGTATTCAGGTTTCCTCAGGATGTTGTCCTTCACCGTAAAGCTCATGGTAAATTTCAAATTAATTTCGAGAAACTCAGAGGTGTGCGAGCCCGGGTTTGAACCCACGACCCTCTGCTTGAGAGGCCATAGGTCAAACCACTAGGCCACCACGGCATTTTACTTGTATTGGTTCGCTGCAACGCCGTGTAAACAAATTGAACAGTCAATAAGTAAATAATTATACCAATCTTTTTAAAAAAATTGCAGGTTTGGAGGGTCGCAGTTGCACCGGAATCGCGGTCACCGCAGACGGCATCGTCGCCGTCAATTGGCGGACGAGGACACTGACCGAAGTAAGACAACACATTTATTTATTTTATCCAGAATATCCTTAGTCAATTAACAGTTTCCCACTTATTAGACAAGATTTTATTAGTATTTTGTATTTGTATGAAAAATACGAATGTTTGTTCTCGAGTCTTGGGTGTTTAATCTCTAATACCTTTAAACGAGCAATTCTTGTATACTTTTATATATATAATCAGAATCTCAGAAACGGCTCCAACGATTTCGATGATATTTGGTATGTGGGGGTTTTTGGGGATGAAACTTAGTACTTTGGAACTAGTTCATAGGTTTTAGACATGAAACTACCGTGAGGCTCACTCATAGTGAAAATAAAACGGATCACTCACGTCTTAAAACGAGTTTAACTCGACATGTTTCGGGCTAATTCGTAGCCCTTCCTCCTTGTTATTATCCTTTCTTTTGAGATTGGTCGTCATCCAAATTTCAACCGGGATAGTGGTTGGTCAGTATCTCCGAGTTGGAAAACAGTGTTGAATGTTCGTACTGCGTCAACGGTGAGTGTGAGCGAACCTTTACTAAGTGATGTTGTTAGTGTTGTGTGCTACCCTACATTTGACAATGACAATTAAATAGAAGTGATGATGAAAACGGGGGTAGTTGTGTTTCGCTGTCAGTTGCGTCGAGTAGCCGCGCGACCGGGGCGGTAGCACGCAGTGCGCGTTTGGCAGTCGCCGTGACGTGCGACTCCGAGAGGAAGGGCTACGAATTAGCCTGAAACATGTCGAGTTAAACTCGTTTTAAGACGTGAGTGATCCGTTTATTTTCATTATAGTTCATAGGTTATTTATAACTAGCTGCTGCCCGCGACTCGCAATCCCGCGGGAACTATGCAATAATCCGGAATAAAAAGCAATTATCCTAAATTTTAATCCAGGTTATAAACTATCTGTGTGCTAAATTTCACCCGAATCCTTCGAACAATTTTAGCTTGAAAAAGTAACATCCATACATCCACACAAACTTTCACGTTTTAGTCAATCATATAATTTACTGTTGAGTCTGTTGAACTTGCTATCGGTACGAATAAATGTCAAAATCCCGCTGTCATTACATGGCATGTTGTTGGGTGTGTGACCTCAACTCTCGTGGCGATACCTATACGGAATGCGATCGCGAACGTCAGTACGTTAGACAATATGGGCTCTGCTTATGAAAGCCTTAGTATGTTTGTTTTCTAACCACTAGCTACCCGGTTGTCAATCCCTTTCGAAAACCGGGTTTGTAAATTACGTCGGTGTTATGTTTCAGGTGAGCGTGGAAGGTTCGACGCTGCGGACGATAAGTTCGGAGCGCTTGGTGGAGCCGGTCTGTGTTGCGTGCGACCCGCGGAGCCGGCGGCTCGCTGTCGGCGACAACGGCGCTCGCTGCGTGTTCGTGTTCGACAGCCGCGGGGCGCTCGAGCGCGAGGTGCGTATGTATACAAACTGTCGATCGGCGTCGACCAATTCGTTCTACCATCGGTCGATCGATTGGTGCAGTAGAAACTGTCGATCGACGTCGACCAATCCATTCTAGGTCGACCGATTGGTGTAGTAGAAACTGTCGATCGACGTCGACCAATCCATTCTATCATCGATCGATCGATTGGTGAAGTAAACTGTCAATCGACGTCGACCAATCCATTCTACTATCACACCCTTAGTACAGCTTTTGTTTAGCAGTGGACGTCTTTCGGCTGATGAATGATGGACTCGAACTTTTGGTGCGGATGACGTAAAAATAACGTCATTTTATACAGAGCATGATGTGATGTGGTACCTAAAAAAATAAGTTTTACATAATTTACTACCGAAATGCATGATTATTTAATAATTTTGTGTTTAATTTAACGCTGTCTTTGTAACTATAAAAAAGTAGATATTGTGATAACAAAAATACATTTGACATCAGTATATTGTCAAATCTATTATCACAACGCCAATTTATTTTTAATTTGAATGACAATGTCAGTCAAAACATTATGATACTGCTCATTTCAAGTGGCCATATAATTTAGTAAAAAGGTTGATAAGTGGTAAATGTTTACGAAAAGACTATTTGAAATCATTCTAAGTGCGATGCAACGTCATCGCCACTAGAAATTCGAGCCCTGATGATGACACAGTTACATGCATAACTCCGCAAATTAACGTCTGAATCGAATCCGGAGTATTTATTTATTTATTTATGGAGAACCAACCGCTTGTAAAGTTCGGATTAGCTTAATCATAACCTTATTTGTCAGATGAAATTAAAATTTCTGTTTCACAAGTCTTGATTAGCGCTAAGTGACGGACAAACTGTTCCTTAATTTAACCATCAGATCAGGTGGCATTTAGCATTTTTATCCGTCACATAACTTTTTAATTAGTTGGTTTTTTTTTCTGGCCATGGTTGCAGAGCCCTTCAGCCGCTTTCAGAAAAATAAATCAGATATTTTTTTTATTTTTTAAAGAAAGAAGTCATGCTAAATTGCAAACAAGAATTTAAATATCATGATTTGAATAAAAAATATAGGTACGCTTTTTGTATGTAACAATAAATCCAAAATTCCGTAATAATTTTTAATATCAGACTTTTTTTCAGTGGCACAATCGTTTGTTCTGCCTGAACTTGTACATCGCCATTAAAAAAAGTTAATCTGTCAAATGGTTTGGCGCCACTTTTCGATTCGTTTTACGTAATTTTATTTTTCTTTGTTATTGTTAACAAAGTATCTTAAATAAATACCGTTTTTGGATCAATTATATATAATGTTACACATTTGTTTATGCAAAAAATTATATGTATTTAAAAATAACATAGTTAACGATTTCTTTTGCTTTAATAATTAGCGACTCTTTGAACGAAAGTGTGCGAACAGGAACGCGTGGTCGTAAAATGCGAGACGTTGCCACTCCGACTTTTTGTTAAACTGACGATTAGTTAAGTGGAAGGTACTTAGTTTACACAGGACCGGAGTGGTGAAACTGAAAAAACACTAGCCGACAGATTTGTTCAGTGCTTAGTTTATTAATTGGTTACGTAACCAGCAGTTTGACAATAAGGTGGTGAAACACCCCCTTAATCTACAGTAACCCATTACAGTAACCTTGTATCATTTCAGGTGGGCAACGGTTCGTTGGGCCTGGTGGGCGGACTCGCCCTGGCGGAGGACATGTTAGTTGTTGCGGATGCGGCCGTACGAGTCTATGGCAGCGACGGGCAGTTACACGCCACGCTCGCCCCTGTGCCTAAAGGTGGGCTTAACTGTACTTGACGTGTGCCCGGATGGATGATGTCTAACGCTCGGCAAAACTTTCAATTCGTGTTATTGAAATTTCGGGACTTTCTTGCATAAACGATTTTACAGGAAAATTAAGATAGAAAAGTAGCCCTTATATGTTATTCCAGGCATTGAGCTATCTACATATCAAAGGAGGGTGAGCAAATTGGCATATAAATAAATAAATAAATAATATTAGGGGACAATCTTACACAAATCGACCTAGTCCCAAACTAAGCAAAGCTTGTACTATGGGTACTAGACGACGATAAACATACTTATATAGATAAATAAATACTTAAATACATAGAAAACATCCATAACTCAGGAACAAATATTCGTGCTCATCACACAAATAAATGCCCTGACTGGGATTCGAACCCAGGACCTCTTGCTTCGTAGGCAGGGTCACTACCAACTAGGCTAAAGCGGTCGTTAAAAGGTGATATGTCACTGGATAGCTTCTTCAAAGTTCTAAAACTTTTACTATGGCAGGTAGTCTCAAATTTTTGTGTAAAAAAAAAGAAGAAAAAAAATATCTCGGGACAATTCACACCAATTGACCTTGTCCCAAACTAAGCAAAGCTTGTACTATGGGTACTAGACAACGGATAAACATACTTATATATAGATAAATACATACTTAAATACATATTAACCATCCAAGACTCGAGCACAAACATTCGTATTTTTCACATCTGCCCCGACCGGGAATCGAACCCGGGACCTCAAGCTTCGTAGACAGATTCTCTAACAACTAGGCTATACGGCCGTCTAAAAATACTTTATTGTATGTACATAAAACACAAATTTATAAAAAAAAAAACAAGACTGCAAGCTACAATTCATAGTGATCCATGAATACCATACGTTAGAGTGGCCGTAAACTTTGAAACTTTTTTGATCGTCTCGGATCTTACACCGCGAATCAAATTTGCAGAGCTTCTTTTTAACACATACAGCTAACAACAGTGAAGCCGAAGGTAATCGCATGACCAACCAAACCGTTTTGACAGGCCGCGGCGGCTACGGCGGCGTGGCCCTAGAAGACACAGAAACCGGCCGCCACATAGTCTGCATTCGCTCAGCGCGCGGCCGCCCGGCGCTGCTCGTCCTCGAGGCGACAACCAACGGCCGCGTCCTGGCCGCCTGCGAGCTAGCCGAGAAGAAACCCCGCCGAGTGGCTGGACTCACCCTGCTGCCCAACAAGAGAGTGCTATTGGCCGATTTGGCTGGGAATTGTCTCAGGCTGCACACTTATTGGTGAATGGTGAGTGTCAACTGCAAAAAGCATTTGGGTAGTTCTATCAGCGTTGCAACCAGTGCAGTGTCGCTTGTACACCGTGAAATTTTAGTGGTTGTTTTCCCGAAACGAGGTGATTTAGTATCGATTGTACAATCGATTTATAATTACTATTTTGACTAGAGTCAAAAATCCAATGGTGAAAAACGAAAGTCGAAAACGACCGCAAACCAACAGTAACGCTTCGTTGGTACCTAACCTATCGTACGATCGTACGCTACTTGTACCAACGAAGCGTTACTATTGGTTTGCGGTCATTATCGACTTTCGTTTTTCACAATTGGATTTTTGACTCTAGTCAAAATAGTAATTATAAATCGCTTGTACAATCGAAACTAAATCACCTCGTTTCGGGAAAACAACTACTAAAATTTCACGGTGTATAGAAGAAATGAGCTCTATCGATCAAAAACTTTTTGTAAAACGATACAATTTCTGTTTATTAAAAATTTATTCTAACTGTAGCTAATTGCTTCAATGTATGCGACAGGAATATATGTGGGTGGGGCCCAAACCCTCTCATTCTGAGAGGAGGCCTGTGCCCTGCAGTGGGACGTATATAGGCTGGATGATGATGAACTACCCTTATAGATTTTTATTAAGTGGTTAAACGACATTTCTCGAATGGTGTTTATTTCCCAAGTAGACAAGGAATGAATGAGGCAAAATATTTTAATACAAAATGGTGGTAATTTCTCAGCATTTTTCTTTGAAAATATGTCAGTTACGAAGTACGTAGCGCCTTCGTTTTATTTCTACTCTAAATGGGGTAAGCAGTTCTTATTACATACTAGCTGTTTTTTCTTGGGATTCAGACTATCTCTATACCAAATTTCATCTAAATCAGTTCACCGGTTTAAGCGTGAAGACTTTACAAACAGACAGACACTCTTTCACATTTATAATATTAGTATGGATTTACCGGGTTTATGAAAATATTAAAATAAAATAAGGGTAATTTCTGGATTCTTATGATTACTATCGATATACTTACTATCAAAGATCTTAAGGCCCTACCCGTGTTTTTGCCGCATTTATTGCATTCATTTAAACTCGTGCTGCATCATTCTAGCAATGCTATAGTCCTGAAATTCATATGTAAGATGTTTGAGGATTCACTCTAGTGATAAGAATTTATCGAAACACGATTACTTGTAGTTCGCACTATAGAAAAAAAATCCAAAGTCGTCTCTAAAAAATAAAATAAACTCGTAGTACGACGCCAGTACTGCACGGCAGGTCATGACTTTTTGAATATTAATAAAACAAGATGTTTTCTAGGGCTTAGTTTTGCTACATTTTTAAAACATGTATTTGTTTTAGTAATAACTTAATAAGATGAAAATACCCAAAAACGCGCAGTCCAACCAACCTATCTTGAGTCATCGTGCCTCCCCCACGCCCGAAATCGCCCACCTAAAATCGATTAGCGCGAAAAACTCGGTAGGCCCTTAAATCCATCAAATAAAAATGTGTCGTTCATTACTGCGTAATGCTGCGTAATTCGTCCATCAAAACTTGTTTTGAAAATAATTTTCAGCGTTTTATCTTGTTTTGGATGCCTCCTTTTATTCGCAAAACATGTTCAAATGTTATTTAATGAGTCAGTGATCTATTAAAGTCTTATTTTGTAACAACATTTTAGGCTGTGCATTGTGTTGTCACTTAGTAGGCGCTGTTTTAAATTACTTTAATTAAACCTTTATTTCAGAATGAAAAGGGGAATGGAGGAATTGCAATCAAGCTGCCATAAGGCGTATCGTAAACGAATTTCATGCTAGTCCAATATTGTAACGGAGAATCGAACTGACGGCCATACGAGCGGGCGGTACCCGTACCAAAGTCAATAGTCGCCGACGACCGGCCTCTACCTTATCATTTACGATATACTTTAGTACTTACAGTATTTATTTACGTATTAATTCGATTAAGTTTTCACAATCATGTCAAAATCAAATTGACGAAACTCGAATTTTTTTTGTTGTCCTTTTATTACTTTCTTTTAATATATTATGATTAGTAATAAGTATTTATGTCTAATCGTTTTAAAAGTTATACACTTTAGGAATCTTCAAAATAATTGTTATTGGCGTATTAAATCTCACTCTTCGCTAGTCATGCTGCGGTGGCATTTATTGTTGTCAAGATTTCGAATCTTAAATTATTCTTAGCATCAAGGAGCATAGATTTAAAATTGTCTGCTCAGCACAAATTATTCATGACAAGAAATGTGAGACTGAACGGATACTACTTAATGAGTGAGCGGCGATTTTATTATAAACCAAATTCAGTGATTTTAAACGCCCATAGGCAATTTAAATGCATATTTATTACATAAAAATAATAACAGTTGGTTCCTTTTAAAATATAATTTACTACGTGACAAATAATCTTACCTAATTAAATTTAACTCGGTAGGAAACGCAACACATATTTTATCAAATAAAGATGCGTGATTTGTTTCCATGAAATCATCAAATTGATGTTCTCTTTTTCGTTATTTCCGCCTAAATTAACCTACCAGTGAATATTCGATTCACTTGTTTAGATTTTTAAGGTCCTCACAATGAGCTACATGCATTTTAATTACACCTTACTATAAATTTGCTCAATAAACACGAAAACACCATATCACGTAGATGAAGCTTCCATTTTGCTAGAGTTTAAGTATTAAAGCATTACATGTTAACGTAATAACATACGTAAACTTATATCAGTCATTGAATGTAAAATCTGTAGCGTTTGTTTTGTCTAAGACCTACTTAAGCAGCCATTTTAACGAACATTGATAGTAATAAAAAGGGTCTGAAGAAGTGGTTTAGCATTGTATAGTGCACCGCTTTTTTTATCAGTATTGTAATTTAAAGGCCTCATTCTGTTATTTTATATCGGTGATGACGTTTCGCAGTCTAACAAATCAGTGATAACTACTTATTTCTATTTAATCTTAGCACTTTTATTTAGACCGTACTCGCCATTTATTTAGGTTTAAATGAAAAACACATTGTTTGTGCGCGATGATTGATTGATTTGAGCACTGACTATCATGGAAAAGTAAGCATAAAACTTGGCTAAAGAAAATAATTGTAGGTATTTGTACCTATTCAACTGACATGTGGTTTTCAATTTAACTTGGGTGTTGTAGGTTCTTGGCAGTTGTTATCTCATCCCAATACGAATGAGTGGCTTCAAGTGTGGTCGTATGAGAGCAATCAAAAAGAACCTCCAAAATCACTACAGAAAATAAGATTTACCACAAGTAAAATAATGAAGAAATCTCTTTAATATTAGTTTTTTTAGTTAAGTCTTAACTTCCCTGACAATCCGAATTATATGATTACATAGTTGTTATTTTAACCCAGTTTGTGTTGTATTTCCGCAAAGGACACCTGTACAGTGTCAATAGTCTAAAGTCAATAAATAAGAATGGTGGAAGTGACAATATTGAGTCATAATAATTGACTTTCAATTCGTGATATTAATATTATGCATTTAATAAACGTGTATACTTGTGAGTAGGGCCGTACGCTTGTGTGTTGTCCTTACATGAGCGCCTTAGCTAGTCTACACTTTTTCAGGACTCGTGTTGACAGAATAAATAATAATATCAAATTCGTCATATTTATTTCGTATCTTTTTTTTCATGAATAATGATTAATTAAAAAATATTTATGTTTTATTAAAAATCGCATCTTTCAATTAGCATGATATCATTTTGTCAACAAATACACATTCTTTTTCACGGCGTGAAAATTATTAAATATCTGGTTGTAGAGGTGACACTTGTTGTTTGATCATTACCTGATGCTAATCGCTGAACGGCGGTTCTCATTCATAATTTATGTAAATAGTGTCACAATGTATTGAGTGTCACAATGTATTGGGTTGCTAATTGTGCTTATGACTGGAATTTTAATTATGTTCAGACATCTTTGTCAACAGACGGGCAAAATATTTCTGCTCTCTCTTTGATGTTGTTTTACCCAAAGTGATACTTGCATATCAAAAATATTGTTCACAGTCACATACACAAACGATGCCATGTCGAGAGTTGTCTCATCGTATCAAAGTGCAGTTATTTTCATTATAAAATGACATTATGTAATGTATTACTATATGAGGCTTTTACCCGTTAACGTGTAGGTTAAGTGGAGTTAATCATAATAAGATCTGTTCATAATAGTGGTTTGTGATAGAAGTTCAATGTTCAACCGTAGCGAGGAAAATTGAACATTCATACTGTATGTGTAATTTTCTTTCACCTGAATTGCCGTGATTGCTCATTTTGAACAAACGTTGCTATGTTCATATTGTCCTTACCTACTTTATGCCTTCAATCTGATTTACAGAACCGAGGCGCAAATCAGTACCAGTAATGAAAAAAAGTTAGTCTTAAGTGGCACATTATGATTGTTTTCGGTCAAGTGCAAAAATAAGTATCGATTTAATCCTCCCATCGTTATATACCTATACCTTAATTCGACGACATAAGAGCTGTGGGACATATTTATGAGCAAGTTGTGTGCACCCATATTTTGACTTGTTTTTTTTTCTGGAGCTCTTAAATTTTGCATTACAATTTTGTTAAATTAAAATAATTCTAAGGCTGAGCTTGAATTATTACTTAGTTTACCTGTAGTTTTGTAGCACAATGTAAATAACGGTATACAATTTAACCATTGGTTTTAAACATAAATCTGAAATCTCACTGTCCCGCCTAAAATTTTAAATAGATGTTTTGTTCTTATAGAAACTTATGAACAGTATGAAATCAGAACAATATAAAAAAAATAGTTGTCATATAAATATTATGTTATACTAAGTAACTTAAAGTTCCTTTTGTTCTGTCGATTGTTACCTATTGCTTGTGTTGGAATATGAAACAGTAGTATCTAGCTAGATGCAGGAAGTGTTACTTTTTTCTTCCATTACTACAATTATGTAGTCTACTTTGAAGTTACGGTTTGTTGTATTGCGATAAATTTTTGCTTAAACTTGTCTAGAACTGCTTACTTCTGCTCCCTTGTCGTGTTATACGGGAGTTGTATTCTGTGTATATTGCATCCATCAACTATTTTAAGAATTTACATTTGATACTACCGACGATGCACGAAGTTGTTGTATTGTAGCCATACATATATTTTTTGTTTCCAGAAGTATCGTTTTAAACTTGTTCGCCGTTATATTTACCATAGTAGCTCCGATACACGGTTTCAAGTCAGTAACAATATTGCTAATTTAAAACAATTAGGTAAATACCTAACAAATATTTCACCAGCTTTGCAAAATATAGATATAAAAATGAAACTGTTACCTGCACCGAATGATTTGTTGATTACTGAAGCTGTGTGAAGGAGGCTGCTGGACCGATTTCGTATCATCCGTCACGAATAATGCATATACCACTGCCTTCAATGTCACACACACATTTATGGAATAATAATCTAACATGCCAAGTAGTAAGCAGTGAATATTATCTAATGTTAAGAAAAATTAAAGCAAAATTGAAATAATACAAAATTTATCATAACACAGTTACAACAGCAGTTTGGTACAAAAATTATAATTAACTAAGAGAATTATTTTTATGCCGTAGCCGATCAACTTAGATATTTAGATCGATGTTAAAGAGAGTACCTATGAATAATTTCGGAGAAAGAAACTATTTTGACATCAAAAACTATTTTCTAATTAGTAGTTACTTATTAAAGGAATTGACTTTGAACGCAATGTTTATTGATTGTATTGTAAAAAGCTCTTTGTGTTTGTCAAAAGCTGTGAAACTGTACTTAAATTTTTTATTTATAAATCACGGATTATCTCAGTGTACCTATTGTTGTTAATGTCACTTTTGTGAAAAAAAATGGCGTTAATAAAATCCTGTAAAGGTGCATAATGACATTGGTTTGTTTGATTTCGCAATGTAACCTTCGTCTTCGTGGAATAGTCATTTGGTTATATAGAACCGTGTGGCTCTTAGGGCAAGCATATTTCGAAAAAGGAAGAAGGAAAACTCCAAATTTGAAAATGTCGACTTTATTTTGAAATCATGCAGATCGATACGTACACTAAATAAAAACATAAAAGCGAATAATAATGACAATGATTAAATGTTCTTAGATTATACATACGTTATAGGAACGGTTGTAGTGTAAAGACAACAAATCATTTCAAATGAAACTGTTACCTAGACAATTAGAGAATTAATTGTCATGCATGATTTTCAGTTCATCGAAGCGAACTTTGATGCGACGTCGCATCACAAAAACGATGCCAGACTCGTCGTCACACCAGGCTGTCCACACCATTGCCATTCGACGGAGCCCTGCCGGGCAGGGCTCCTATTTCTAGTCTATTTGCCTTTGCCCTTTGGTCATCTGTAGATACCTAACGAACCTAACCTACCTACTTTTGGGGAATAACAATGATTTCTGACGAATTTCCGACGAAAACGAAAGGATAAGTCTATAGTGGTGTGACCACGAGTCTGCCCCTACAAAAACACAGCTTTCACGCGATTTGCGTCGTACATATTTCTGCAAGTGAAAATTCACTTCAAATGAAATGCATTCTATCGTGTGTAGCCTCTAGGGTTAATATGTAGGTGGGTCATACACAGCGTAAGAAACAAAAGTTGTCTCTTCTGTAGACATAAAATTAGCGATTCCGAGTCAGCAAACTTAAGATTTATTTAAACGGGCCGAAAGTTAGCCATGCGTCCCACGCGCCGATGTAGACTTAACTAAAAAATATTAGCTATAGACCGTTAACTTTTGCCGTGTCCACAGGATAGACGCGAACAAAAAAATAGGTATGACCCAGGTGTATAGGACAACATGGGTGATCTGATCATCATTTCAGCCGAAAGACGTCCCATCCACTGCTGAACATAGCCTCCCCCAAGGCTCGCCAAACAGAACGGCCCCGTGTCATCCGCATCCAACGCGATCTCGCAACCCTAACCAGGTCGTCGCTCATCTTGTTGGAGGCCTACCTACACTGCGTCTTCCGGTCCGTGGACGCCTCTCGAGAACCTCGAGAACATGGGTGATAACAACACGTATTTCAACTCTTCTAGGTAGGATTATAAAATGGCAACCTCGACGCTCTCTCATGCAAGAACTCTTATTCTATCTTTGTTCACACGTAGAGCCAAGGTATAAAGAAAATTCTGTCATTTTATAAACCTAACTTAAACTATACAGGTTATTTCGCATTTGGAAGGATTCATTACAAAGATGGTTGACGTCTCCGAATATGGCGAAATGACATATTACTTCGGATAGAAGGTGAATCATCCAAAAAGGACAGTGAAGTCAAAAGGAACAAAAACAACTAAGTAATATGTATATTTTTTGCATTGATTATCTAAGAAAAATATTTACCTATAATAGAATTGGTCAATATTTCCCTACTGACACTTAATATTTAAACAGATACAATAAAAAATTAAAATAAAGTAAGAGCAGCTAATGAAGTGCATTTTAATTTATTTTTCTCGCTCGTGCCTAAAATACCACGTTCCCAAAATAGGTACCACATTTTTCAAAATACTACTTGTTGCGCCACATTACAAAAACGAATGGCATTACAAGGAAGTCATTTTTTGGTGAAATATCTTATTTTGGACATCTGGTATAATGGGAATGTAATAAATATGTAATGTGGTATTTTGGGAACGTGGTACTTTAGGCACGAGCGTGTGTCATAATCATAATACTTGAATTTACTTAATCGAAATGATTACGTATAAATTTATTGCGTACATATACAAACTAATGACTTGTCCTACAATAACGTTAAAACAACGAGGGTTTGTAATTTTCGGATAGTTGATATTTTGTTTATTTATTCACAGCCAGCGTAAAGAATGGCCACATATAAAACCTATGATGTTTCATGAATGAACATATTTGCATTATTTCATCTGCAGTTGACGTGTACTTGAAAGAACTGATTCATTGGATCCAATCTACAAAAATAAGCCACGCGCTTAACTGTACCTTTCAATTTCCAAAATAAATATCGTTTCGTCTGCTTTGACCTTTTTAAAATTATCGTGGCTATATACAAATAAAAAAATCGTAATTTCTTGCAAAATAAATATTTTAATATTTTAATCGTAAAACCAGTCTGATTGTTTTTATTGAGAATAATCTTGCGACGCAGGCGTAGGGTACAAAAGAAAAACACCACGTAAATACATCGAATTTGGCTACGAATTATTGGTCATTAAAAACATGCCAAATAATTTCAGTCCAACATTTGACATCAGTCGAAAACTTACAGTAAGATTGTATAAAAATACTATGTGAAAATAAATGCGATTGACACAGGGATAGCTTGCCCACGGGATAGAGTTTACTTCCCAAATGTGGCGAGAGTTTCTTTGCAATCTTTGATGGTTTTGTTAAGACGCTCCGTGGTGGCCGATGTTTGCTTGGTGGCGAGCAACCTCGTACAGCTGTCTATAGTAGTTTGGTACCCGCACACGTTGTGTAGAATCCTCACGACGCGGTCCCCGCAAACGAATAGGTATTTCCCGCTTGCGTCGAACTTCATGTGATTAATCGAACCTGTAAACCAACACAGGAAAATTAATTTAGTGATTTCTTAGTGTGTAGGTGCATTATGATTCATTGTTATTCAAAACTGATAATTATGTCAGGAAAATTTAAAGTACCCGAGGAACAAAATTCAATGTGTGATGATGCGACCGCAAATAACATAAATAAATAAGTACTTATAACTCTGTCTTTAACTTGTACTTTCATTAGATTTTTCTGCCACTTTTTGTTTGTACTCTCGGAGATGTCTAGATGCTCAACAATATCTGAAGACGACTGTATTTTTAGTCAAGTTAGTGGGTTCATATATTTTTCAAATTCAAAAAAAAAAATCAAATTCTATTTATTTCAGACAACAATACTGGTCCAAGTTGTTAGTAACATAACATAAATATTAACAAAATTAAGGTAGATAACGTTAGTACACAGAACAAAAAATAATTAATAATAAGAACAAACACAAACACACTCAGTCTACCGCCTCGCGGACATAATCGTTTCATACTGCCGCATTATAGGGGAGTCGTATCTGGCCGCTACAGTAATCAGGATGAGGTTAGGGCTGGCCCGCACTCTGCAGAGCAGCGAGGCGATTCTTTTTCTCATTATAGCGTAAAAGTCATCAGTGCGAGCCAGTGCAAACATGCCCGATGCGCTGCAGAATCGGGGCAGCCCCATCAGCATCCTGAAACCATTATTGTACTGCACTCATAGGGTACTGAGGGCCCTCTGGGTGAAGCTGGCCCAAAGGCTGCACGTATAGAACACTTGACAAAAAGCTTTAAATAGCGACACTTTCACCTGCTCACTACACCGTGCAAACCTTCGCGCCAGCATGTTGCATCGGACCGCCAGCGCCCTACGCTCTCTCTCGATATCCTTTTGGTCCTTAAGGTCGTCAGTGACATAGTGTCCAAGGTATTTAAAATGATATACCCGCTTTAACTCACTGTTATCTAGTTTAAAAGCGGGTACATGCTCAGGCAATTTACCCCCGACGGCCCTAAAAACCAAAATTTCAGACTTCTTGACATTATACACTAAGCCATGCTTACGTGCATACACTTCACATGTACGCAAGAGCTCCCGTAATGCCCTGACCGTTGGGCTGAGCAGCACCATGTCGTCAGCGTAGCTGATGTTGTTAACACTAACATCATCAACTCGGCATCCCACAGGTTTACTGCTCAGCCCCGCAATCAGATCATTCACGTACAAGTTGAAGAGCTTAGGAGAGGTTATACCCCCCTGACGCACCCCACACTCCAACCTGTACGGACGCGAGAGCTTCCCAGCTCATCTCACACTGTTTACCTGGTTAAGGTACCAATACTGTAATATACGCAGTAGCTCCGCCGGTACTTTTTGCTCCCTCAACTTGTTCCAAAGGACATCGTATGACACAAGGTCGAACGCTTTGAACAAGACCAGGAAGCAAGCGTAAATAGGCGTCTTGCGTTCCGTGTAATACTGAACCGTATGTTTCAAACCCAAGATCGCACTTTCCGTGGAAAGCCCCGGCCTAAAGCCAAACTGCGCATAATGGATATCTAAATGATCCTGAAGTCGAGATTCTAGTAAGCTATCCAGAACCTTGGCCAGTACAGTAGCCAGTGAGATAGGCCGATAATTACATTTGCTAGACACATCGCCAGTCTTAGTCTTTAATAGGAACAACAATAGTTCTCATTAAATCTTTAGGTAGATACGAGTGTGACATGCATAAAGAAAAAAATTTGGCTAACACTTCAAATATCCCCCCGCTAGCACATTGCAAGTGCTCTATACTGAGCCCGTCATGACCCGGTGACTTTCCTTTAGTAATTTTAGAAACCACATCTTTAATCTGTTCAGAGGTAAAACGAATGAAGTCTGAGTCACGACAAGGCCCGTCATCAACCGTGTGCTGCGCTGGGCCTAACGGAGAGTCTATCCTGAAATGATTCACAAACATGTTTGCGACAGACTCAGGCTCATTTATGCCCTCAACGCACACAGGCACTCCAGGAGAACCTCCAAGTTTTTTTGTTGCCTTCCAGAACTCTTTAAAATTGTTTGATGCCCTGTGGGTCGCAAGAATGTCAAGTTTGATTTGTTCCTGGTGATTTTGGCACCATCTTAATTTACTTTTAAATATTTTGCGACTCAAGTACATGTCATTATAAATTTTACCCGAGGTAGGTCTATTACTTTCGAGCCACGCCTGAAGGTGTACCCTAGCCTGCCCGTGCGCGTCTCGCACATGCTTGTTCCAGCCCACCACACAGCCTTTCCGTCTAGTCTTCGGGCGACTAGCCCCATGAGTTTGCACCGCGGCATCCGATAAAATATGCACAATATTTTTATACAAACTATCAATCAGATGTCTATGACTAGTTTCATTACAATTAATAATATTATAGCAAGAGTCAAATTGAACACCAAGACAAAGCCAATGTTTGTGACCTTATGATGGTGATGGTGGTGGTGGCTTCATGTATTTTTTTATGTTGAACAAACTCTTACTAAATTATCATCACATTAATGTTAAACATGCCCCGTACTTAACTAAAAATTTCCCTTAAAACTTAACTAACCTAAACGCTGCTTCCGCTAACCGATGTTATAAGTACAGGATGAGTAGTAACTTACTTAGTAAGATGTACCATTTTATTAAAATAGGTCATGTTCTCAGAATTACTAAACAGAACCATGACACCAATATTATTTTGTTATACCTAATTCTAAAGTATTCTTTAGAATTATACCTAGTATTCGCCCGTATTTAACTGGTAAGAATTATTATAAGGAGAAACTCATTTGACTAATTGAGTAATTGACCTCATAACGTAAAATATTTAATTGAGTCAAGTCAACTACTATAAATCGTAACAGTTTTCCGTGGTTTTGGAAAATTACACGCGTTTTTCTCAAGAAATAACCAATGATCACCTACTAGATGACTGTGAAATCTGTGCCGATGTCCAAATTTCACAGATCTCCAGTTAGGTAATCTTTGATCCAGCATACCTACTTATTGTTTTCAAATTAGGTCATCCATACTATCCACCAATGTGTGATTGAACATGAAACTACCGTGAGAAAAAATACGGATACCACACGTCTATAAACGAATTTGGCTCGACATGTTTCGGGCTAATCCGTAGCCCTTCCTCCTGGAGCACACGCCACAGCGTACACGGCGGCGTAGAGCTCGTTTGGTAGCAGCCGCCGTGCCGTGTGCTCCAAGAGGAAGGGCTACGGATTAGCACGAAACATGTTTAGCTAAACTCGTTCATAGACGTGAGTTATCCGTATTTTTTCACTATGAATGTATGATTAAGTAATACAAACACCCAGAAATTCCAACTTTCATATTTACGTGATCGTTAAGATAATCATTCCAATTTCTATGCCTATTAAGCAATTCGACGCAAATTTCTTAACCATCAAAGGACATTTTCATTCAAATAATACTAATATCGTCCGCTGGCTATATTCAAATAAGCCACTTTCGCTTGGCAGCCAAAACGAGCCATTATGCCAACTGTGTCGCCCAACGGTTTCTATTGATCAATGGAGTAAGTTTCGTAAAAATGAAGCCAAAGAGACAAGAAATGGTGGGTCCATTACATATGAACTAAATTCTTGAGGATATCTTACTTTTTATTATGAATTACTTACCTATAACTAGAAACAGACACTACTTAACGTGGTATTTTTGAATGTACGCTAGTTGAAAATCATAAACTGATCCTCTCTCTCGTAATAATCGAAACTGCTTAAGACTAGGTGATATCGAAATAGAGATAGATGTGGCTGTATATAAGTACCTACTATCAAAAACACCATGTAAATACATAGACCTTTGTAGTTATGGTTTTAAGGGTTCCGGAGCCAAAATGGCAAAAACGGAACTCTTATAGTTTCGCCATGTCTGTCTGTCAGTCCGTCCATCCGTGGAAGCTTTCAGACTATTTATTCTGTGTTACAATGTAACGTAACTGATAACTATGTGAACAATTTCAATTACAGTACCTACAGATTTATTTTTAAAAGAAAGTCTACAAGAGAATCTAAATTATCAATTTTTATTTCCCCTATCCTATTGCTTTTTAGTCTGCTTAATAAAATTTTAAAAAACAGTGTTTGGCATAAAAACAATGGTATTTATAAAACAATTAAAATTTAACGATATGGGCTCAGTATCACGCCCATATGTATGCAAATACAAGCAATAAGGACCTTTTTTCACGTCCGTCCTGCGAGGCAAGGCCGCACATAACTCTTTGTGTGCATTCAATATCCTGATAATTCATAGGATGCGATATTGACGTGTAGTGCCTACATAGATAACCGAACCTTGGCTGGTTGTTCAATAATGCACTCTTCCGATAGCCTCGGAACGAATTAAAAATACAAACCGTTTTATTGATTACAGATCGAGCTTTGCTACTGAATGTAATGTGATGATCGATTGCAGTGTTCATTTGATAAAATAAATAATTAAATTAGCTATAAGATAATCTATTGAAAAATCCTGTTGGATTTATATTTTTTCAGCGACTTGATAACAGAAGGAAGATCTATTTTCGACTGTGCGTATTTTACATATATGTTCATCGCGAAGTTCGACATTTATGGTCCGATTTGGAGAATTCTATTTTTATGTGAAAGGGTAAAGGATTTGCCACACTGTATGCGTTCTGCGGTCGCGGTCAGGTCAAATTGAACGCAGCCCGGTCAGATCGCATATATATACAAAATATATACAGACCGACCATGTTGGTCATACATAATGCGGGCTGCGTACAATTTGACCTGACCGCGACCGCAGAACGCATCCAGTGTGGCAAATCCTTAAATATCTACTCCCGAGGAGATGTTCCTTTTTTATCAAAACTGATTCAACAATAATAATTTAGGTAATTCATGTTTTTAAGTTTGCAAAAGCATTCCCGGAATCAAAGTCGAATCAAGTCATACGTATAAAAAGTCATACATACATCATAAAAAAATACAACACAATTTCAATCTAAGAAACTGACATACTAACATTAGATAGAATGCATACATCATATCTAACCCTCCTTTCTGGGGCAATTGGATAAAAACTGTTGACTGTGTTAGCCGCAAAGAATGGGTTTAACAAAGAAAGATTAACTCGATTCCCACAGAAACAGATACTCGTGTAGTGTCATAAGTACGTCAGTAAATTAATAGTGTCACTTTAACTACTTTGACTTGACAATTTCCTAAGGATTGTTGTTTGATATTAAAGCGACAAGGTATAAATTTGTTAACATGATACGAGTACCAGTATAATTATCTATGACGTAAATTAATTAAAAATGCTTGCATGGCCAGGGCCATGGAAGCCGTTATAGGCGATATTATTTATTGGATGTGTGCATTGATCGAGAGAACGTAAATAGTTTCATTTGAAATTTACCATGAGCTTTACGTTGAAAGAAAGAAATATGAGGAAACCTGTACAGACATGCGAAGAAATTCAACTGTGTGTGTGAAGTTCCCAATACGCACTGGGTCCGCGTGGGAACCACGGCCCAATTCCTCTCATTTTGAGAAAACGTCCCCTGCAATGGGACGTATACAGGCTGGGATAATGATGAAATAGGAAGAAGTACTATGAATAATTCAGATCGTTTATCATAGTTTATGCAACAGACATGCTGTTTACACTACACGTAGATATCAAAATAATATAGGTACATATATCTTCACACATGTTCAAGATAAGACTGGAGCGGTTGACCTATTTAAATCCAAGAGATTAATAAAAAACTTTGAGATAATGCCGTTATCATCCGGGGATGTTATTTTATCATCTTTTATGCCTGGCAACAATAAATAGGTACCTACAATATAACTGAACATATAGGTCCTAAGTACATGTTCATAATTATAATTATTAATGTGCGATTATTTGTTTAAATTCACAAGGCAAGATTGATGATTTTATTTAAAAGACGGATTAATAATGAAACTTAAGAAAGTTTAAAACCTAAAAAAATACCATGACTATTTTTCGCTTGTAAACACTCATTTTGTATTATTATCTAATGATCATTACCTACTCCTATAATTATTAGGTTGATTACTAAAAAAACAACTGACATTAATTGGAGCTTGCTTATGACGAAGTACAAACGCGTTAGGGTAGGTAAGGTATAGTAGCGGAATGAAAAAGTTCGTCACTTTTCGACTCTATGTCAACGAGTTAAGGTCGAAAAATGACGAACTGTGCTTAGTCATATAATTAGGAAAGAGCAACTTATGGATATAAATTAAGGATGAATTAAATGATAATTATACATATAATAAATTATGTCATTATAGTGTGTGAAATAATTAATTTTACACTAATTTTCCATTAAATTTTATTTCAAAATTTACGACTTAGCAAGATTAGGTATGTTGTGTACCTAATAATATATATCATTTTTATTAAATTAAATTTCTCAATGATTGATATCTACTTTGCATCCCAATTCCCAATAAAGATACCGTATCGGACAGTTTGGAACAAAAGTATTCGTACCTAATATCAGACTGCACACGCTCACAGACCTTTGGCAATACAGTGGTGTTCAGATAATTCTGCTCTCATGTACCTACCCGTGGTACCACCTGACCTGAACACCCAGGTATTACCACCATTGGACCACATGTCCCCGGGTAATTATAGTTGATCGGGTTAGGTTATCTTAGTGGATACCGCGAGTATAAATAACTATTACTTATTAGTTATTGTGCGCAAAACGTCCTTTTTTTTACTTATGACGGAAGGTCATGTCAGTATCTTATCTTTTACTACAATATTTCTGCTATTTTTCGAACATGTAGTAAGACCACAAATGTCGACATTTGGCACGATATATTTACACGAATGCAAGAAGAAAACCGTGGCATACGTACTCGTAGAAAAGGGTGCAGGTTAAGCGATAGAGATTTAATCCTAAAGTTCCATTGCTAAATAAATCGCGAAGGCAAAAAAGATATTTATAGTTTGTTTTCCATAAATGGAAGACCTTAACGTGTTCGTTTCGGCTTTGCCACAACAAAAACATGACGCAAATGTCAAGATCATAGGAATTAGTTCTTGATGACAAACTCCGCATATAGTGTTACTTTATACGTAAGGTGTTTTCCTCGTTTACGAAAACGTGAGCAAGTGATGGCCGCATTTAGGGCCTACGCTAGCTGACGCGGATTGCCCGGAACGGACGCCCGTCGTGCGCGCGTCTAATAAGAAATTGTATGAACAGCGCTAAGTGGCGCGGGCGCGTGCGACGGATTTTACGTAGAGTTTAGACCCGCGAGCGGGCGCACGCGGCGGGCGTCCGCGTCAGCTAGCGTAGGCCCTTAGATCGCAGAACACCACTCTGCCAATGCACATAAGTTTTAAAAATGATTAACAATTCATAGGCCTAATATCAATAGATCTGGGCCCCTGTGGGAACCACGGCCTAAGCCCTCTCAATCTAAAAGGAGGCCTGTGCTCTGCAGTGGAGCTATATAGACTTGGATGATGATGATGATGATGAATATCAATAGATTCTCTTCTTTGAGGAGTAATCACACTACATACACGAGTTCGATTTAAATTATTATCTGTCGTTATTAATTATGAATATTTCGATACAAGTAATTCTTTACGAAAGAGACTACCTACTCTTTCCTTTTATATTTTAAACTCTGATTCATGTAACATACATTAGCTAGTCATCATTAGCTAGTAGTCGTATTAAAACACAATCAATCAAATAAGTTATATAACACCGTTTTCTCTGATAGGTATTCTTATTTATTAGGTACCATAAGATACGTGCTATGACAGGTTTTTTTATCAATTTTCTTATGCTGCTACTATTAATAATGCGGACGTTTCTGCCATAGCAACGTCCGCATTATTAATAGTAACTAATTGATTAAATTGCACATATAAAAAAATATACAAAAGATAACATCGTTAGGATTCCGTAGCTATACAAACATTGAAACCGTTAAATAAATACCTACAAAATTAATAACATCCACATTTAACATCCATCATTCCATCCAACATTTAACGAATATTTCGAATATTTCGACGGCAGCAATTAACATTGTCGGAACTAAATTTTTTGGCATTTTTTTTACATTAAATTTCTTAAAATACATCACTGCGAAATTTTAATGAAAGTAGAGATTTTTCACATACGACAATGTTAATATAATTGCAGTCGAGTTCTTCTATGTTCTTATTTCAATATATGAAAATCTCGTGTCGCAATGTTTGCTATCGAACTCCTCCTAAACGGCTTGACCGATTTTTATGAATTTTGTTGTCTCAATTTGATACTTGGTTGATCTGAGAATAAGTCGTAGGCTAGTTTTTACCCCTATTCTTCGCAGATGGATTCGCGGGCAACAGCCTGTTATAATTTAAAAAATCTAGGGTTTCTCTTCCTTTGTGAGCGAAGAAAACGGTTTATATTCAAATATATGTTTATGGTCACTTGGGGTCAATAATTATCGTGTAAGACTGGTTCAAAACAAATAAATAGAATACCTATTATAATCGTGAGCAAGTACGTCCACGTATAAAACTGGGTCAACCGGTCGATCAGTTTATTCTGGTCTATTAAATCAAACTTCATCCTATCTGGGGATCTAAATACTTCAATCGAGTTTTTTTACAATACAATTTTATTCGTTTTGATAATAATCATCAATCGTAAAAGACAACTTTTATATTTCCTTTATATTTTATTGCTACCCGTTTGGCTGAATACAAGAAGTAATAATTAGTCTGTCATAAAATAAATACAAAATAACGTATGCTATATCATAGGTAAATTAAGCAAATGTTTGTATTTATTTCCTGTGTTTACATTTTGCTGGCCACGTGCCGAGGCGAGCAATCGTCGTACCTACTTCGAATGTACGTAGATACGAGTAGATAGGTATTTAGTAACAGAAGATGCGTCATTTCCAGTACAAAGATTAGAAGTACTTTGAGACATGGCAAATCGAATCAATCGGAGTCTTGAGTGTTTAAGACACCTCATTATATTTCTTCATCATCATCATCCCAGGCTATATATATGTTCCACTCCAGCGTCGGACTGGCCATACGGGCTTGGCTTGCGGGGGGGCAGTATTTTCCGATAGTATCCCATCTACCATCATCTGGTCTCGGGCCCCGGGCATGTGGTCAGCCACCCGGGGTCTTCCGGCCCAGCCCGACCCTGTGTCCCACAGTCCCACTACAGGGCACAGGCCTCCTCTCAGAATGACAGAATCTCGTTTTTCAATGTGTCCGTGGAGATAAGCCACGTTAGAGAAACAAAAATGGTCTCTCCCGTGGTCATAAAATTAATTAGCGACTCCGAATCAGCAAACTTAAGATTTATTTAAACGGGCCGAAAGTTAGCCAGGCGTCCCACACGCCGATGTAGACTTGACTAAAAATATCGGCTATAGACCCTTTTGCCAAGTCCACAGATGATCCGCGAAAAAAGAAATGTGTATGACCCATATTTGGTTACGTATCAAAATATCTAAAATTAAAAAACCTAACGTAAAATAACCTACGTTTAAAATACCTAAAATCTAAATACCTAATATTTTTTCACTTATATTCAAAATACCGAAAGCTTAAAATGCTTACGTATTGCAATATCTAAAATTAAAAAACCTAACGTAACATAACCTACGTTCAAAATACCTAAAATCTAAATACCTAATGATTTTTTTCACTTATATTGAAAATACCGAAAGCTTTCGTATATCCTAACCGGTATCTCGCTGGCAGCGAGCGAGCGAAGCGAGCGAGCAAGACTTTTTAAGGCAGAAGCGAGTCGGATAGGTTAGGTTCAGAAGGCTAAGGCGGGAGCGAAGCGTAGCGTAGCTCCCGCCTTAGCCTTCGATGTTAGATTTTTTTTTGTAACAGCACAGAAAATGATTATTTCCATTAGGTATTATTGTCTTTAACATTATGAAATGTACCTAAATGTAAATCATATACCTACCAAATTTTATCAAACAAATTAGATATATAATTAGATATATCACGTGGTAATAAAAAAATAACTAACACCAAAGGCTAATGCGGGAGCGTAGCGGAGCGAAGAACCTAACCATTCCGAGTCGCTTCCGCCCCGAATCGTCTTGCTCGCTCGCTTCGCTCGCTCGCCGAAAATTAAGCGATATTCGTTTCATTTAGGTATTTTGACCATTTGGTATTTCAAATCTTGGTGTATCAAACTTAGGTGTCATAGCTGTTGATATTTTAAACATTAGACATTTACTCCATTAGGTATTTTAAACTTAGGTAATTCGTAGGTAGGTGTTAGTTGCTTAGGTATTTAAAATCATTAGGTATTTAGATTTTAGGTATTTTGAACGTAGGTTATTTTAAGTTAGGTTTTTTAATTTTAGATATTTTGATACGTAACCCCCATATTTACAAAGCCCAAAAAAGAGTTCTTTGTTCATTAAAATTCGAATGATTATTAAGGTCATTCACGGACTTTACTCAAACATACCAGTCTTATTGGTTTAACGACAAGTACAAAACCAATGGTGACGGCTACGGCCGCTGGATAAAAACAAATGATCGTTGTGCTTGTCCAATCGGATAAGTGCACGCATGTGCATGACGATATTATTACGAAATTAATCTATATTTCCTATTATCATTTCGATAAGCTCCACGAAGTACTATTGTTATCTTATCACTGTTGTATACAAATAAATTTCATCGACATCCATATCATAACTTCCCTATAATATGTTCAGAAGCTATTACGCAAATGGTCTATATTAAGAAACCTGTGTCTGTGGCTGCATCATAATGTTTAATCGAAACTTTAATTACATTCAAATTTTGAACATCTGAATTTGAACAAAAGACTCATATTTGGTTTTGATTATCGAATTAATCGATTTGTAAGTTCATTCAATGTGAAATTCTTATTCTATACATTTATTTGAATCTCGAATATTACAATAGATTTGAGAATAGGAATCGACGCAAGTCTAAATTTCTTATGAATTTTAAAAAAATAGAAATGTCATTTATTGGTTTCGAATTCGAACTGTCAAAGAACAGAAAATAAAGCAACTGTATTTTGTGATTTAAAATATCTGATGAAAAAACAACGGAGACTTATGCATGTAGATAAAATGATGTACATGTGACTGCATAAATTAGGCCACTATGCAAGGGAGTAACATTATTTCTTACGCAACTCTTTCTCTTGCTTTTATTTTGTAAGCGTAATCTAGAACATGTTATACGTAACATACGTGACATATTACCTCTTCAGTTTTGATCTCGGTTGCTAAAACGGTAACATAATGTCCCGTTTTAGAAGGCGTCTCAAATGTGCTCCTTATCTAATAGGTGTTAACAAAATATATACACCGTGCTTGCTATGACATCCGTTAACTTCGGAAAATGGCTTATTGTTAGTACATCGATAGAAACCACCCTGGTAATTAACGCTCCAACTACCTAACGCTTTAGAGAAAAAGCGTCATTTGACCTCTCTTCAATGTTCAATGAAGTTAAAGGAAATCGAAAAAAAACACGGTGCATGCATATCTAAACTCCATTACCTGTGTTTGTCCTCTTTGTCATTTTAGAGCAGTGTATGTGTATTATGTATATGGTAACAGCAATACATACCAGTCGTATAGACGTTCTCCACGATATCATACAGCTTCCCGGTATAGGTGTCGTAGAACTCAACGGATCCGTCGACGGACACAGCTAACACTTCGGCGTTCGGGGAGAGCGCTATGCACGGCGCGTTGGCAGTCTGCGTGTATGTGCCGGTTTCCAGGACATGGGGTGACTCACCGACGGCATAATTTACTGGAAATATAATATGAAAATAAAATAAAATACGGGGCAAAGGGGCAGTCCAAAACAGTGATGGCGGGATGATTTGGACCGTTTTGACCCTTTTTGGGAAGGATAGAAACGGATGGAAAAATAGCAATGGAACGTTCAATAGGCTGTAAAAAAATCGTAAGACAATACACACCAATTGATCTAGCCCGAAAATAAAATTAATTTTGCTCTCAAACATAATTAATTTTTACACGCTTACTAAGTAAAGCTTGTAGGTACTATGGGTACTCTATGCAACGGATTTAAACATAATATATGCATATATAGTTAACATCCATGACTCGAGTATAAACATTCATATTTATTACACAAATCTCTGCTACTTTTGAATTTCGAACCCGAGCCTTGTCGCTCCATGGTCAGGGTCACTAATCACATCGTCATATTTTTTATACTAAGCAGTATTAAAATACCATCAAACCTTACTTACCTTACTTTGCCAATGTCGAGGTGTGATATTACTATCACACCTCGACATTGGCGGAATCATCGATAGTATCGATTGAGCTATATTTTTAAAATAACTATTTGTAATTGTCAGTCACTTTATCACGTTCATGAAATAGGGACCTAAAGGATTACGGGTGCATTACTAAATAAAACAGGACTATAATGCAGTACCTGTATGTACCTGTTGAGTCAGATATCCTAGATTGTCTTACCGTTTATATTGGAAAACAAGTTTACTGTGATCACTCTGTAGTGGTAGGATTAACAAGCAAAATGTGGTAATGATCCGGAACAATCTTGCATAAGGTCACACCACCCACAAAGAAATATTATTATTTTAAAAAGAAGCCGCATGACTGAATGACTGACTAACATACAACGCGCAGCCCAAACTAATGGACCTAGTAGCTTAATATTTTGCATAACGTTTCCTTTCATAAAGTAAGCGAGCAATATAAGAAAAGATTTTTGGAAATTCTACCCCTAATGGGATAAGGAGTTGTATGAAAAAACAAAACCACTAAAGCTACAGATGTCAAATATAAGTTAAGTATAGCTTTTGTGGTCGCACTCCTCTGAAACGGCTCGACCGTTTTTTATGATTTTTTGAGAATATTTTTGGTAGATATGGGCATAGGTCCGTCGTAAGTATTTTTCACCCTCCTACCCCAATTAATTTCCATTTCTTTGATAATTTATATGGCAGAACATGGTTTTCCGAGTCAGCAAGTTGCGAATAAAATTTATTGTTTTCATCGTTTTTTGTCAACAAAAATCAAATCCCAATGGAAAGGGGTGAAATAAAGGGAGGAATGTCAGCACAGTCGATTCGGAGAAAAAATTGAGGGAGCTCGAAAGTGACCTACTATGTAATTGTTCATTTTATTTCTGCGGGGCGAAGCGGCGGGCAAAAGCAAGTTTAAACTAATCTAACAGATCACTGAGCTCGTTTTTCACTTCTTTTTGCTAACCGAGGATCAACAAAGGTAAAGTAAATAAGTTTTAGTTGAAAATTCCATTTTTAATACAAGCTTATTTTGCTGACTGTACTTTTTGCCCCTGGTTATCATCTAGGGCCAAAGACGAATCAAACGAGCTCAAACTAGATGCGGTCGTGTCGATTTACTACAGAGTTCCTATGGCCACCTTCCAGCTCCATCATCCATCAGATCAGCACCATATCGTAATAATACTGCACTGTCATCCGATTTACACATGCTTGAAAAATTTCAGCTCAATTGGACACCGGTAAGTGGGTCAAATTTAAGAGAGTACGATGCGCACCATTTCTCCATACAAACGTAATCCCCTGTTTCTTCCCTGGATAATGGCTTTAGAGCCAATTTTTTTTACTGTGTAATCTGTATCTACTACAGCTATGACCCTATGTTTCGTTTTTTTCCATATTTCAATTAACATAAGAAATATGAGCTTTCAAAAACTGAAAAATTTGCCCAATTTCAACGTCATTTTCAGACACTCATCAGAAAAGAATCCCTGATATAAACAAAAAAAGGAAAACATAGGGGCATAGCTAAATCTGTCCTCTAATTTTTGAAATAAATAATTTTATTGGTCCAGTTTTCGAGAAGAAAACAGGGGATTACGAAATGCTGTTTTGATCAATTTTACGCGCCTAATAAACGGTCTGAGCTGCAGTTGTCCCGCTCTCTAAAATACCTATTTCTCAAAAGTCTCTCAGCCATCGTACCCTCTTAACTTGCAAGATTTGATGACACACAGACAACGGGCATGTGAAGGTAAAAAGCTTGTAAAAAAAAAGGAAAACTTGAAGGTTTTGGTACTTAAACGAGTATGTCCCGATGTACTGAAATTTAATAAATTCAGCCTTTGATAGTTCAAATATTACCAACGTGTAAATACGAGAGATAAAAACTCACACGAAGTAAATGGTGTGTATTCTTTGTTTACAAAGTAGCACTAAAGTACATGTATGACGTCGACCCATATGTGTTTGTTTATCAGATTTGCATGTAACATAGTTCAAAAGTAGATGAACTTTTAGATATAGTACACGTACACAAACAAACTATTCTTATTCTTATTCTTATTCTTACAGTAAAATACACGTGTTATTTTTAACGGGACAATAAGAATGCTCTCAACTACATCAACTTAAAGATATCCGAGCCAGTGGATCGAGATTTTAACGAGCCTTTCGAAAACAAAAATAATCTTCCTTATTATTCTTATGAAAGTTATCTACCGTTTTCACACTTCCTCGAACTTCTTAATAGAATACTCATATTGTTTAATTTCCGATACGAGTCGCATTTGTTTTAGTTAATAGGTATAGAAGCTGTACCTCTACCATGAGTTTACACTAGTTTACGTGACCGTACTCGCTAGCGACGGCGTAAATTATTTGTATGGGGAATTGTACAGCGCCTCTAGCGGTCACTTACGGAAGTACAATTCTCCATACAAATCATTTACGCCGTCGCTAGCGAGTACGGTCACTGTAAACTAGTGTAACTCATGGTAGAGGTACTGGTCACAGACTTCATAATATGCGGTAACTACACGGTAACTACGTAACAGATGCGACACTCGCGTTTGACAGCCGCTATATTCATCTGCCAACGAGGGGCTAAATTCAGGAACGGCCCAACACGGTATGGGAGCGGTAATTCAATCGTTTGCGAGAGTATAGAGATGAACTGCTATTCAGGAACGCCAAAAATCACTGGTTTGCGAGAGGTTTGGGCTGAGACTGGGATGAGCCTTATTTATTTATTTATTCATTTATTTATACAAAACGAATTAACAGGAAAATAAGGCTCATCCCAAGCTCAGCCCATTCCTATCCTCTCGCAAACGATTGAATTACCGCTCGCAAACCGTGTTGGGCCGTTCCTGAATTTAGCCCCAGATCACCGCCGGCGGTATTAGTAACAGACACAAAGTATATTTTCGAGTGACAGCTGTCAAAGAGAATACAGGCTGACACAAAAATGGTATCCAATACAAAATGAGTGTTTCTTACTCAGTTAATGTTAGACAACATAATGCAAAAATCTAAATTTTTAAAATTAGTCTGATAAAATTTAGAATGTCCATACTTAGTTGAAATGTAATGTAATGTTGAAATGTTTTTATGATCTACAAATTTTCCATTTACCCATGTAGTTTATGTAGTTTATCGCTTATATTTATAAGTGTACATTTTATCTATCTGTGTGGCGTTCCGGGTATTACCGACGGTACTGGCTGAAAATCAGCGCTGGGATGTTATAAACGCCTCAGCATTATGCTGAGCCAGTGTCCAATTTGCAACCGCAATGACACACTCTATTTTTAGCCTTTGTATTGTCCTTTTTGTAAAAATATTTATGTGTCTTGTGTTGTTGTAAATAAATGTATTTTCTTTCTTTCTTTCTTTTTAAATGAAATCACGAACCCAATGTATGGACAACTCAAATTTAATAAGACTAATTAAAACAAATGAGTTAGAGCATTATATTTTCCAGCATTAACTGAGTAAGAAACACTAATTTTGTACCACCATTTTTGTATCATTTTGTATATGTATGCCAACGATAGCGGAGAGGGAGTACTAATCTATTGTATGGAGTTATTTAGCACTGGCAATGTTAAGAGTGGCTGTTAAAACCAGACTTACCGGCATGTCATTGTAAATATAAGTCGCTTATCTGTCCGTGATTTAGGAATTACTGATTATTATCAATGCTCCATATAATATGGAAACTAGATAATACAAACTTTTCGCTAATCACGACGCGCCAATATGTAATTAACAGGAAAAAATGAACTGTGACCAGCGTGATTGGAGCCTGACTAGTTATCAGTTTTATTTCATGCGTGATAGTCTAACTGAACGACAGCTAATATTTACGAGATATTCACGCATGCCTCTCATGATACTGTAAAATATGTGTAATAGGCAGGTTCAGGGACTTTATTGTTGAGAATACGTTGAACGTTGTCTCAGTGAGACAACACAACTTAATGTTTACAAACACATAGCTAGGAATTGACAATGTCAATTACAGTGTTCCTCGGTGGCTCAGCGATTACATTACTTAAAATAAATGACTAATCTGTTAATACGAATCATTTTGCGGTTCATTACTCAAAGGTGCTTTAGTGATATAGCATTGGTCATACGCGTCATCCTTCGCGTAACACGATAATTATTACGAGCACATACTTAATATCTGATTTCCTTAAAGTAAACGATATCTAAACGGTACGAATTTCCACACGGCGATATACCCACCGATAACCGGTTACACATCAGCGCGGGGCTGACCAACGTCTTACGTAGTAAACGTCTCAGTATTTTCCTACTAAATAACTTAATATTCAACAGGGAAACACCGCGACGGACTCCTATCAAGCTGCAGGATTCCGCGACTGACACGAGCACGTCATCGGTTATCCTCACGTAGTCATATGCATGTGTAATAAGTAGTAATACGTATGTACACGATAATGAGAGCCATCTTCTGCGCATTTAATATTAGATAATATTACTAACCCTTTGTGTGATATAACTTCCACGTGCCATCCTTGGATATAGTAGCTATGTGCGAAGTGTCCACATCGAAGGCGACGTCGTATATGCCTGATGAGTGGCCGGTGAGATCGTAGGCCTTTGTCACCTGCTTGTACTCTCCAGCCTTTGTGAAGCAGACTTCCATCACCTTTATATCGGTCACCTGGCCGGTGGCGACGACGAATCGACCGCATGGTGATATTTTGGCAGAATATGTGCTCATGAGATAAGTGTCGAGGGTGTCTAGCTTCTGGCCCTTCAGATCCCATATGACCATGTCAGTGTTTGATGAGCATGACATCATGAATTTCCCATTGCTTGATATGCCAAAGCCGACGACGTTGGCACTGTGCGCCTGCAAAAAAAGAAAATATTTTTTTTATATTTATTTAATAAAAAAAAACGTTTAACTCTAATTGGATGGATTAATAGAGCTGAAACACATCTGTTGCTATTTAAGTTTATAACTAGAGTTAGTCGTGACGTAGGTTTAGTTAACTATCACTTAGTACGACGCATTATGTCTGCAGACGCTCCGAGATAAAGTCAACTACTAACCTATTAAAAGTTTAACAATCCATGCGATGAGTTGACAATTGCACTGACGGTGATTAACGCAAACATTTACCCTAAAACTACCGTGTTTGTACACATGTGTCGTAGTTTGAAAGGGCTTCGTTCGAGACTCATATAAACAAACAGTTTCACGCTATCTCCAGACAGGGTAAACGTAGGTATTATGTACATAACAATTGACCAAGTTCCATTAGGTATTATAGATTAGGAATAATGCAAGCGGAGGGGCAAAGTTCAGACATGAGTACGTAGGTATAAATATCAGACTGTTATTTGTGTTGTTATTCCCAAAATTTTACGTTCGCTATTATTTTTCGTTGTTAAGCAATTACTAGGGAATTCGAACAAATAAAATCGTAATAGTAATGTGGGACTTTTTCAAAGTAATTGGCTTTATTTATCACTATGATATTCATTGTGTAGAGGCTACATTGTGGGTCACGTTACGATTCACATGTTCACCTATTTTCAATATTGTAATTAGCGTATACATATTTATACTTCATTATTTTATTTAAGTTATAAAAATAAGTAAATAAGAAACATCGTTGTTGTATTTTTTGTTATCATTTTAATTAGGTTAGGTACATGTGTTAACTTTGGAAATAGATTGATCGATATTTAATTCGTATACGATGTACTATTACCATAACATGCCAATTGCCAATAGCAATAGCATGATGAGTGGCATGAACAATGAAATTAATTATGTCACGAAGCAAGATAGGCAGCTGCGATAGACGTATCCATACGGAAACCGAAGCGTGGATTAAAGTGTCTTGCGTCATTCGGGTCACGACTGTAAGCCCAGTACGTTTATTGTGATAAAGTCGCAAAATCATAAAGCAGCCTACATGCCATTCGCCGAATGCGGGCCGCCGTTGACGTTACCTTAGCCTAGTGTAGCTCAAAGTGTGAGACGCTAAAGCGGTTCAAGGGAATTCGCAAACAGTCACGTTTGGTTTCCTCTGAAAAAAAGTTATGACTAATTAAACATAAAAAGATAACTAAAAAAAAAACAGTAAAGAATTTATTTCAATTTCTTAAAATATTTCTTTTATAATTTTCTCGGGCTGATTATAAAACACCAAGCAGTTAACCGAACTTAATTTTTAAATGTTGCATCAAATATAGTTTACATTGCTATTATTTCACATTCGCGAAGTGGTTTCATGAGTTGAAAACTTCGGGGTAAAGATAGCGTTAGCATTTTGGTAGTAGTAACAGAGTTCAGAATCAGATGTCTAGTGATTTGTCATACAGTTCATACACCTCTAACATAGAGGATCATGGGTTCTAGCTCGCACGTATAAGCTGTTCAGAAGTAATATATACAACATCCTTTTTTTAGGGTTCCGTACCTAGAGGGTAAAAACGGGACCCTATTACTGAGGCTCCGCTGTCCGTCCGTCCGTCTGTCCGTCTGTCCGTCTGTCACCAGGCTGTATCTAGGAAACCGTGATAGCTATAGAGTTGAAAGTTTCACACATGATGTATTTCGGTTGCCGTTATAACAAAAAATACTAAAAAATGGAATAAAATAAATATTTAAGGGGGCTCCCATACAACAACCGTGATTTTTATAGATAATTGTACTGAACCCTTCGTGCGCGAGTCCGACTCGCACTTAGCCGGTTTTTTTTATTTTACAAGAGCTTTTAGGATTTCCTGAAGAAAAATATCGCGTGAAATTCTTCAATGTCGTGTTAAGTTCCCAACCCGCATTGAACTCGCAGTTGGTTGGTAAGTTTGACAAGCACTGCTTTAGCCGAACAATGGCGCTGATGTACTCGCGGCGTAGGCGAGTTCAGAGGATCGTCGTACGCGCAGCCTCGGAAATATTTTTAGACACAGGAAGGTTCGCCGCCGGTTTTCCTCGCGTTCGATGCTTGCATAAAACATCGCGTTGGATGTGGATAAGTCATTCCGATGCAAGCGCAGTGTTGCATATTTAATAGTCATCTTTAATGCAACGGCTACGCAGCATCCCGGGGCGGACTTTGCACTTGACCTTATGACATTCGCTTCCTTCACATCGATGGCAACAAAACAAGAGTCGCATTAAAATTTAAAATTATACACTAGCTGCCACAAAAGTGGGATGGTAAATGCTCCTTCAAAATATAATTTGCATTTTTAAGTACTAACATGAAAGTGCTAAGGTCAATAGCGACGCAGACAAAGACCGAGGTAACGTGATCGCTATCGATAATGCAAATAATTTTAAAGCAAAAAATTACAAAAATAAAACCGAGATAAGTCATAACTAAACTAAGCAATTTTCTTAATGATAATGATGGGAACAATGCAGCATTGAGCCGCGAGAGTGGAGTTTGTGTTACCGCTGCAAAACAGAGAAATCTTGTGATCGTGTGGCAGTAACAATGACATAAAATCGCATTGATATACAGTACGTCAAATGAAACACAATATACTCGTATCTTGGCAAAGAATAGTGCGTGTGCTGAATAGAATAGGTAACTAAAGTATTAAGGCAGCTTTCTTTTATCATATTGTGTCGATTATATCTCATGAGGGTTTTTGCAGGTTTCTTCTCAGCAGAGGTGTTTTTGAACCGGTAACAGACTTTCGACTAAATTTTAATATTTGACTTGTACAAATGGTTGCATTAAATTTTGTGACGTTTCCCCTCTTAAATGGAATGATGTAAAATGTATATTTTTACCACCTCACGTCTTCTTGCTAACAACAATCTATTTTGACTTAGTTAAAACATGAAAGTATGCACATACATAATTGAATGATTTCCCCGTAACACACCACGCACTCAAAGACCCTAAGAACAGAACAAACCGTATTATCAATACATTTAAAATCGAAACAATAGAATTGAATCGCTTTTACACAATTTTATCAGATGCAACCTACCAAAACGTGATCTTTATTTAATACAACGCCATACAATTAATTGTTTGTAAGTTCTCGGTATTTGCGAAACAAAAATTAAACATTCGTGCCTTTCGCAATGCTCAAGAGCGATTAGCGCCTGTCCGTGAAAATTTAACATGAAATACTCTGAACTGTCAGGCAAATCCAAAAGAAGTAACAAGTCAATCGGAGTAATCGATCCACGTCGACTTAGATATTAGTGATGCTATATTTAAGATTGTATTACTGAAATGCGTGGCCTGATTTGTCTATTCAGATGTAGGCAGATCAAGGTCTGTACTCTATAGGATTAGTGATCCGGCTTCACGATTCTTGCAAATAGACTGTGTAGCTAAACAAATGATTACGCGTTTAACACAATGCTCGGCTTATCACCGACGCGCCGGGTGACTCATACCATATTAGCGCTGAACTAGCATTCAACATTAATAGCTATAGCTTACAAGCAACCGAACGCCCAATTTGACACATTAATTACATAAGGAAACGTTGAGAAGGATATGTATTCATGTTTTTTTTATATATTTTGACTAGTTTTTCGGTTGAGCCAGCATGGTTTAGATTTGCATTACTAAACAATATTAGCAAAGGCGAAACGGCAGTTGCTGTTCCTGAAAAGAGATGATTAACCAAAATAACTACTTAAACCAAGTTACCGCTAATATTGTGTTTGCTCTTTAAATAAGTATTTCATGTAATGTACACTTCTAACTCCCCAATTTATCTTGTGAATTGCGAACGTCCTCCTTTTTTAAACCCTGCTAAAAAACTAATGGTAATAGTAATATCTTCTTTCACGTAAAAATGATAAGGCTTATTAGTCCTTTGATTAATAGGCTTCTGAGGAACGCCCCACTGTTCCAAACTCGAATGCCATTTGTCTACAACGTTTGCCTAAAACTTTAATTCTATAACTATAAAAAACCTCATTGTACTAGTTGGTACACGTAAGCGACACAATAAAAATTTATGGTAAAAGAGCTTTATGCGAAAGTTATTTTTTTTTAAATATATAACTGCCTATATACCTACCCTCTTCAAAAATAGATGCACGATAATATGGATCTACATTATTCTAAAATTATAACGCAGCAATAATTCTGCAGTATTTTTTAATGTTGAGTAGCTTTCAATAATTGCTTATGTGGAAATTCTGAAATAATGTATTACTTAACTAATCTTAACATATTACAAGTCATAACGGACTCGTGTTGTAATACAAAAAAGCGCATAATCATTACATATCTACCACATAATAGCTAAGGACCAAATTAACAACTGGTACAAATTAAAAACATTTTTATGTAATGATAAAGAATAATGAGTATCATATTGCATGTTACAAAGTAAAAAGGGATTAGGGCATGAGGTCTACCTTATTTCAGTATACTTAATATAGTAATGTACCGATTTATGTTAGTCATTAGTTTCAATAAAAAGCTGACAAAGAAATGACTAATATGGGATCACGTTTCAATGGCATAAATTTTAAAGCGTAGTGTAGGTATGCTTGCTCACTCTTTTACTATGATTTCTGTACTGAGCCGTGAATCACTACGTTTTATGTAACATAGGTCTCATTCATTTGCTCAGATTAAGGCAAGATATCGAATGTAAGAAGAAAAGTAGTCAACGGATCTTGGCATCTCGCCACATCGATTTATGATTTTAAAATCTATAAAGGTACGAAAAAATAAATAAACTGGCCATTGCCGTGCTCAGCCAGTTTGAAAGTTATCTTTCTTCACCTATGGAAAAATTAACCATGAACATCAATTCTAATGTTTCACAAATTAAGTACCCCGTAAAAATGAAAATAAAAAATAAAAATGGAAATGATAACTTATATTAGGTAGGCTAAATAGAAATAGACGGGATCTAAAATAAAATTTTACTAAAAACAATTTACATTTAAATCTTCTTCTAAACTAATGATTAAAATTGTAAATCATTCGGTTATTTATGGCCGTTATAAATAAAACGATATGTGAAACGTAATTTGAAAATATGTCGTCATTAGTATTTTGGCAGTAAACGTTTAAATATGTGTATTGCTGATTTGCTGCATTATATCTCCAAAACTAACCTTGGAACGTTGAGTTTCGTAGATTACCTAACATTCTATAAATTAAGGACTCAATAACCCGATGTATGCATAATGATAAATAATTATGGTGATTAGTAAGGTAAATATTTTTGGACTTTTGAAACGTTCCTAATTAACCACAAGTATAATATTGACAATCAACGACCAAACGACGCGACGACTAAATGGCCTAGTGGTTAGAGAACCTGACTACAAAGCATGAGGTTCCGGGTTCGATTCCCGCGTCGGGGCAGATATTTGTATGAAAAATACGAATGTTTGCTCTCGAGTCTTAAGGCCCCTAGCACACGGCGTTTTTTAAATAACCCGCGTGCGTATCGCGTTTGTATCGATACAATACATAATAGGGATGTTTCCTAGGTAAAAAAATAATAATTCTTATTAGTCCGTATTTTACATCATCGAAAAATTTTAGACACGTAATTTTTCTTTTGACAATTAAACAAAAAATGACGAAGATATGGCGCGTTGAACTTCCGCGTGACGAGGCGTGACGTCACTTGTTCCTAAAACGCTCATACAAAGTGTAGGAACAAGTGACGTCACGCGAAACTTCAACGCGCCATATCTTCGTAATTTTTTGTTTAATTGACAAAATAAAAAATACGTGTCCAATATTTTTTGATAATCTAAAAGACTGACTAGTTAGGAAAGTAGCCTATTGCACGTTTAAAGGTATTACTTAAAGGTATTAAATATTATTAGATTAGATAGATAGACACATAGATAGATAGATAAATATGTTTATCCGTTGTCTAGTATCCATAGTACAAGCTTTGCTTAGTTTAGTACTAGGTTAATTGGTGTGAATTGTCGCGTGATATTTATTTATTTATTTACAAACTAATGACGACAACAATGAAACAACTAGAATATCGATTGTATTTGACGCAGATACTGGTTATCGCAAAAGTTAATGTTGAACATCTTCAAATATAATAAAATTGTAATTAAATATGATTATAATGTCATTAACCTCAAATTATAAATTTATTAATCGAGTACGTACGACGACGACTTTAACGAAATAAGTGGCACATGGCACCACCGAAGTTAACGCGCAGCATTTAATCACAACTCATTTCATTAGTTACTAATTTTACTAAGTACAACGTAAAATAACATAATAGTATTGAATTGCATTTCACTGCAATATGTAAAGCAAACTGAAATTACGTAGAATCGCTGTTACCACGAATGAACGAACAGTGAGTCGTGTAGGTACTTATCTCTCATCCAATGGCGGAAAACCTACCCGTGCGCATTTAATAAGTTCTAATTGAACTATTAACATACGAAATTGGAGTGTTCAGCATAGGCCATTGCTCTGGCTGAACATGCGTTTACAATATGACGCCCACCTATTTTCGTCTTAGCTATATTTAATGCGCATTTCACGATATTGCGTCAAACCGATCTTCTCGGCCGTGCCGGTCAGAGTCGGGTCGGCCAATACACCGCTAAACATACGCCTAAATTATGATGATAATGATAAACATCGCGAACAAAATATGCGTAGAAATGTCCAATGTCACACGAGTTACGAAAACAACGTGAGTGATCATAGTTAAGGTCTATTTCAAAAATTAAAAGTCTGTAATTATATTGAACGACGAATCTGGTGTTTTATGTTACAATCAATAATTTCTGTAAATTATTAAATCACACAAAACAAACTAAAGAAAAGTAGTGGTAAGATGCCTGGAAACTCGCCGCCCTCAAAGACGCAGTCAGTGCCTGATCTTGATAAACAAGGTGAACGCGAGACGAATACAAATTATGTTACCATGCGTCTCAAACGTAAACATGACAGTGAGTTGACGGCTGAAATGGCTCATTTTAGAGAAGAGATGAGATCTATGATGGTATCCCTGATGGACACCCAACTTGCTGAAATTCGCAAAAATACGGACACCCTCAAAGAGATTCAGGTTTCAAACCGAAATATAGAGAGTTCGATTGAATTTTTATCGGCGCAGAATGTTGAGGTAAATAAGAAAATCGAGCGGCTGGAAAAACAATCCGCAGATGACAAAAAGCGCATCATTTTCCTAGAAGAGAAGGTAGAAGATGTTCTTAAAAACCGTCGTAAAACTAACTACGAGATTAAAAATGTCCCAAAAAATGGCTCTGAGACCAAATCAGACCTCATCGAGCTCGTCTTGAGCCTCTCAAGAACCATAGACTATCAAATCACAAGGGCAGACATCAAGGACGTATACAGGGCCCGTGGAAAACCAAATGGATCCCAGACCACCCCAATTATAGTCGAGACTTCATCAACTATCATAAAGAACGACACCCTGAAGATGTGTAAAATGTTTAACACAAAGCATACTGAAAGGCTTCGTGCCAAACACCTGGGGCTCAGCTCTTCAGGGGAAACTCCCATCTACGTCTCCGAACACCTGACCCCAAAGGCTGCTCGCCTTTATTTTCTGGCCCGGGAGCTCAAGCGACAGAAACTATACAACTTTTGCTGGACGGGATATGGCAACGTGTACTTGAGGAAGGATGAAAACTCGCAAATAATACAAGTAACGAGTGAGGCCCAAGCTATGCATCTCTCCAAACAAACATGACTGCATTATGTAACTTCAGCTAGACTGTACTGCTGGTCAGCTAACGTGAAAATGAACCTTTCTTATGTCCATAAAGTTTGCACTTTTTACTTAAATATAAGTCTAATAATGATGTTTTACTGTACTACATTTTTAATCAAAATCTTATACACTATTACTCAATCACACACACTCAATCCACACTCATCCAAAACAAAATCAATAATCTCCCAATACACATACACGTACTATATAACATTTATTAATTTCCTTATTACCATCTTTCACCACCACCCTTACTTACACATAATCTTTTACCAGTCCCTTTCATACGATTATAAACCCCATTTAAAAATAATTTCACCTACTAGCATAAAAATACAAGTTAAAAATAATAACCCTGCTAATCAACCCCTCTCTTATAACCAAATCAAGTTATGATTTGTAATTCAAATATTCTAAATGATATTGATGAAGCGGAGGTTGCGGTATCTTTCCGGTGTAGTATACAGGATCTCAAAAACCATGTACCTTTGAATAAATTGAACCTAACTATTGCATCGCAGAATATCAGGAGCGTTTATGGAAATTTTGATGATTTTATACTTACCTTAGCGGATCTTGATTTTCAGATTGACATATTGATTCTTTCAGAATGTCGCATTTCTACCCATAAACCTATCCCCCAACTTGATGGCTACTTATCTCAATTTACGACCAATAATCTTAATCAGAATGACGGAGTGGTGGCCTATGTCAAATCTCACTTAAATGCCAAAACTGATGAAATCAAAATTGAGCACTCAACCTGTGTCCAAATTATAATACAAAATACTGTAATTCTCGGCATATATCGCTCACCTTCCAACTCCAATGCACAAAACTTTATAAATGCTCTTAATAACCATCTTGATACGCTAAAATCTTTTAAAAATATTATTATAACAGGTGATCTAAACATAAACCTTATAACAAGAGACCAAGAACCTACTCATGAAAATTTAAATAGACAATATTACCTCAACATGCTCTCTTCTCATGGTATTCTACCTGGTCATACCATACCTACCAGACTTACTAATTGTTTAGACCATTTTATGCTAAAGATAGAAACCCAAAAAACGGCCGCACATATAGCTATTCTCAATACCTCGATTACTGACCACCTTACTATATTCCTGGCATTAACGACGGATAAATTGACTGACTTTTCTTCTAGGAATACCGTATCTATCAATTATGAGAAAGCCATTAAAAACCTTTTAGACAAAAACATTGAAACACTACTTCTAAGTTTTGATCCATATTATGTAGTACATCAGCTGATTAGCAAAATAAATCAATCCATTGAAGAGAGCATAACCACCAAACCAATACCTAAAAGTCAACGTGTCATTAAGCCATGGATTACGCCTGGTATACTGCGCTGCATTAGAAACCGAAATAGACTACAACTTAAAGTACGTTCAGAACCACATAATGAGATTTTGAAGGTTGTATACGGGAGGTACCGCAACTTTTGCAATAACTTGATTAAAAAACTAAAACGCAAATATGAAAGGGACGAACTGACAAACTCTGCTAAAAACTCAAAAACTCTCTGGAAAACCATTAAAAAGATAACACACTATAAATCTACAAAAAGTAAAAATAATGAATTACTTAACATCAAACCATCTCCAACAGACTCTGTCAATTACGTTAATACATTTTTTGCGGAGATTGGCAAAACTCTGGTGGAGGATATTAGTAACAGCTTAAATTACTCGGACGATAATACACACAATGAATACATGCCCAATTGGACTACTTCATCCTTCGTCCTCTTGGACACTGACCCAAGAGAAGTTAGTGATATTATCATGAGCCTAAGAACAGAAAGCGCCCCTGGATGGGACAATATACCAACCAAATTTATCAAGCTGTTGAAAAATGATTTGGCCCCTATTATTAGTCACCTAGCAAATCTCTGCTTTAACACAGGAATTTTCCCTGGTCCACTTAAACAATCTATTGTTACTCCCGTGTACAAGGGTGGTGAGAGAGACGATGTCAACAACTACAGGCCTATATCAGTACTGCCAGCTATCTCCAAAATAATAGAAAAACTAATCAATAATAGACTAATGGTGTACTTAGAAAAACTTAATTTAATTTCTGAATTACAGTTTGGTTTTCGGCGTGCTAGATCCACGGAGGATGCAGTCCTATCACTCACGAATTTAATTATTGATAAAGTAGACGCGGGAAAGAAATGTTTAGCTGTATTTCTTGATTTAAAAAAGGCTTTTGACACCGTTTCTCTCCCCACTCTTGTGCGCAAGATGGAGTGTGTTGGTATTAGGGGAGCCCCTTTAGCATTGCTGACTAATTATCTTTTTGGTCGCACTCAGAAAACTAAGGTGGGCGACTACAAAAGTGAAGAAGTTGACATCACTTTTGGCATCCCCCAGGGGAGCATCCTGGGGCCCACGTTATTTTTAATCTACATCAACGACCTGATTAACCTAAATATAAATCGTGGAAACATCCAATCTTATGCTGACGACACTGTCATCGTTTTTGAGGGAGAGTCTTGGGAGTCAGTGTTCGAGTGTGCTAATGATGGTCTTTGTAAGATATCCTCTTGGCTTAAAACTAACCTTCTCACTTTAAATGTTAACAAAACGAATCACATATGTTTTACGAAATACAACAGCACTCAACCACTGATTAGTCTGAAACTTAAACTACACACTTGTTCATATGCTGATCGTTCTCTTTGTAACTGTATGGATATTGAGAGGGTGAGTCACACTAAGTACCTTGGTGTCATATTCGACCAGCGCCTTTCCTGGCATAAGCATATTGAATTTGTGAACGGTAGAATTAGAAAACTCATATGGATCTTTAAGATTCTGAGACATATTGCGACTAAGTCACTTTTAAAACAACTTTATGTAACTTTAGCGCAATCCATTATGAGCTATTGTATCACTGTCTGGGGAGGGGCAACTAAAACTAAATTTCTTGAGGTTGAGAGGGGACAGCGATGTCTCTTGAAGGTAATGTACCTAAGGCGTTACAGATTTCCCACTAACGAACTTTATCAGATTAGTGACCAGTTATCCATGAGAAAGCTGTATATCCTCTGTACAATACTAAAGTTACATAAAACATTAAAGTTTAACCCTGCCCTTCTTACGAGAAGACGAAAAAACATTGTTGCCCCACTTACAATATGTAAGTCCATGTTTGCTAAAAGACAGTATAAAACTCAATCTGCATACCTTTATAATAAAATAAATGACAAAATTAACATATACCAGCAACAATTATATACCTGTAAAAAATCTGTAACGGAATGGTTGAAGACACTTAGCTACGAAGATACTGAACTTCTAATTTATCATGTATTAAACTAAATATAACTTTCTTTATAGTAAACATAACAATGTTCAAATGTATGTAATATATATATATATGTATATGTATGTATATATATATATATATATATATATATATATATATATATGTATGTATATTAATAAGTAGTACGTATGGCTGACGTCGTAGATGCGCCTGAAAGTTTCACTTTATCCCGTTGTTAATAATATCCAAAGTTACTGGCGTTTTCTGTGGCATTACACACACACACACACACACACACACACACACACACACACACACACATACACACACACACTCACCTTTTCAAAATTACAGGCTCACGACAATATTCGTGAAGCCCGATTTTTCATAACTGTTTTTAAAATGTAAATTCCTTTTAACTTTAGTTTTATAAGTATCGTTTGTTAAGAAACAACTGTCTTGTTTTTGGAGGAGCGGGACTTCCTGCTACAGGTATTACAATACTTACTAGGAAGTCCCAACCTTGACACTATTAATGCACAATTGTAAACGATACTAAATATTTTTCATTTTTTTTTTTTTTTTTTTTTTCATTTGTTGTGACAAACCTCTTTTTAGCATAACATGTGATGTAACAATTCGGGATTGGTACGAAACTGAGAATTATGTTACGTACTATAATAATTATATTAGTCGTCAAAATTACGTAACAATTCAGTAAATGTAAGATTTCTTTAAGCAATACAAAAACTATGACGTGCCCCGAAAAAACCCCACAGAAGACAGCGATGGCTGTTCTTCAAACAAACAGACGCAAGACAGCCAGGGTTGTATTGATGGCCAATACTGTAGTATGTACTTAAAACATTCAACAATAATACGAGTATATGAATTCTAAGAGAACTTCACCATGATAACAGTAAGCTTTATTAGAAATGCATTTCTTGGAATTTATACAAAAAAACCTTTTAAAAGATAAAAAGTGGCAGATAAAATAGAAAACCTTTAACAAATGACTGGCAGGTAGGTCTAAACATAATGTTTCTTTTGTTTAAAAGTCCACGAGCATACGTGACCAAAATCGACATACCACCATCTCGTTTCTTACTACCTGCTGGACTTATCTCGGCAGTCAATTAATAGACCGTGATTCATAGACCTCTGCTATCTGTAGGTTCTAATGTTTTGTAATTATGAATCTGACGCAATGTGATCAGATGAGATGACATATTTTCTTCACATAAATATCATAATAATACTTAATAGAATTATTACTAATCTAATACCTGTAAACGATCATTCTTGTATTTGTTATGGACCAAGTGATAAATCGGACATTTTTCATAATGCCCGGGCATTATGAAAAATGCCCAATACGAGGGGGCAATTTGATAATAATTGTTCAAATAATCAAATTGACCGGGCATTATACATAATGCCCATTACATTTTGGGCAGAGTAATACAAATTAGATTTTCCGGGTGGTCATAAAAAAATAACGCGCTATGCTCCCGCATTAGCCTTTGAACATAACCATAGTTGTTGTAGTGGCAATAGAAATATGTACATACATTCATATTCCAACTGTATCTATTACGGTTCTTTAGACACAGCCTTGTGATATACAGATAGACGTACAGACAGACAATGCGGTGAAATTAATAGGGTGCCGTTCTCTATGCCAACTCAATCGACTATTTATTTGTTTTAAAGCTGCTAATAATCTAATTTTGCAATTAATTGAAATTAAATCTAGTCTTTGAATTATTGTTTTATGGTCCCAACAAGATGGACCGACGATCTGGTAAAGGTCGCAGGGACCACTTGGATGCAGGCAGCGCAGGACCGATCGTTGCAGAACTCTTTGGGAGAGACCTTTGTCCAGCAGTGGACGTCTTTTGGCTCTGATGATAATGATGATGATGATGATGAAGGTGGTGTCATTATCCTTATTAGTGTTCAAAGGACTAGTGATCTAATTACTTTTCCGCAAATATGAGATTCTGTAGTCTTTGTACAGTCGAAGGCATAAGTGTCTACATATATAGCTATCGCGTTAAATATAATGTAAACAGTAACCTTATGGTTAATGGCATAGAGTTGTAAAATATTTTTGACCATTTGGTAATGTACATATACTAGCTGACCCCGCAAACGTTGTTTTGCCATATCACCTAGGGGTATAAAAAATAGCCTACGACCTATTCTCAGACCTACCGAATATAGAGAAAAAAGTTTCATAAAAATCGGCCAAGCCGTTTCGGAGGAGTTCGGTAACAAACACCGTGACACGAGATTTTTATATATTAGATGTATTAACAACATGTTATATAAGATGTTAATCATTATGCTGAAAACCACAGACATACCGACCGTTTAAGATTTAAAATTACTTTATTACGTAAGTATATTTACGTATACATACTTCGATTATTTCAAAAGATATTTGTATGTTTTGTTAAGTCATTAGTAATTCTACTTCATTTGTAGCTTCAATCGTGACTAATTTTCGTCAGTTGCGCTTCGCCGCCATTTCTAGAAATAATAATTATGGGTTAAAAAAGAAAAAAACACATTTTAATGATAAACCGTTTGGCAAATCTGCCTGACTGGTCTTCTTCAGACCCTGGATACCATTCTTGGCCAAATTTTACCCGAAAACTATTCTAACAAGCCCAAACACTGCTAGGTTATGTTATTATATATTGGGAGTTCCAATGTCTGCTTGACTGCTTTATCATCAAAACAGCTTGATGGTACCATATTATTGTATTGTCATCTGAACTCGAGTTTCGTGTCAATATATCACAATAAAAAGTGGGTAAAAATCAAGTTCAAAGACTCCGTTACATACATAGATGCACAGTGACAAGTGATGCTGATAATAAGAGCGTGTTAAAAATCAAAAGTGACAGAAAAAAAGGCCAGTAATAATTTATATCTAATGGTGCATTTTCGCCATGAAATTGGAAAGTACATATGTTGCATTGCATTCATCACTTTGAGAGCATATATCAAAGTATATAGTATATAGTCAAAGTGCTTTACCATTTTTTATGACAGTTCCTACATCAGAATAGAAACAATAAGGCTGATTGTCACTTGACTTGTAAGCGAAAATAGCCTTTGATCTTTTAAGCCGTTCAACTGACATTTAGGTGTTAAAGGAATTTCTTGGTCGACCATACAATAAAATAAGTGACGAAAAATAAAAACACAATCTGCTTCAAAACTGAATAATGTAATCGGTTCTACTCTAGATTCTGAACAAACTACTTTCATGTTTCCAGTTATTCAATTAACACATTTGTATTTTGCGTGTGCACGCAGTTTAAGTTTAGTTCAATGGACGAATCTGTTAAATCAATTTTGCAATACATACATACCCATATTCGATTAGGTACTTGTACATATTATAATTATGGTTGTTGCCCTAATAAACATTATTACTTTTATATTGTTTCAATTTACATCTCCAACCATTACAAAACGATTGTAGTCCGGTTACGTTTCGCCCATTATGTTTAATACTTAATTTTGTTTAAACAACTCTCATGGAATATATACTAGTTTTACCTGCTAGATTGAAATAGACGAAACATTTTGTTCATACATAATAGCGTTTTATGTACACTACAGGTACGTAGATACGTAAACGCATCAATAATTGATTGCATTACATATGTTTTCGATCATAATATTATTATTATGACTGTTTTTAGCATCAGATTGATGACCGAAATATGGTAAATGTTATGTTTTCGCAGCTTATATTTTATTATAGATATCTACCTACTTATGACTATAAGTTGACAGCAAACTGACTGAATCTCTTAACACTCTGGAACTGAATGGCAATGGCAAACAAATCAAAGCAATATTGGCTGTGTTATAGTACTTATAGTTCCATTGATATGTATACCTACGTGATTTAGTATCTTCCCCTGCACGTTTTTCATTTTATAATTATAATTTTCGTTTCTCCAATGAGTTAGGTAACAAGGGTATTGCGAATATTCGCATCCGTATCCGCAAAAAACAATAATAACGTTTCTTATAAGAATAATTGAAGTACGCCAATGGATATGGTTTGTACGAGACATTGGTAAGACCTATCGGAAAAATTTTGGACTGTAATAACGTGTTTTGTTACAGTGTTGTGCGCGGTGAAAACGCTAAAGGATGTCCAAGCAGATATTTTGTGGGTCATTCTAAAGGACTTGCGAGCTTTAAAATTAATACACGGTATAGTGATAGACATTTGCTCGTTGTATTCTGATAGGAGAGGGTTACCATTCAGACGTGTTTGAACATCCTCACAAAGGAATAACTAGGGTGCGATACAAAACAGAGAGAGCCAAGTGCCATTCGCCCGTTGAAGTCGCGTGGGCCGCTTTGAAACTCGCGCTCCTGAAAGCAGGAGAAAGAATATTATCATGACAGAAAGTTTGAATGATTTCTCTCATGATACAGACTTTGTTTACGCGCATATGTCACAAATTGCTCCATGTGCACGATTAGAAGCAAAACGGTCATTATTAAGCGAATGACCAAACGGGATGGTTCATATTCATAACTTAGTAAAAATCTAAAATATGCCCTTACTCATAAAATATTCTAAACATTCTGGAGAGTCCAAACAGATCGAGAGAACAGTCTTAAGTTCTTGAACTTCACGATACTTAGTATATATCATATTGGAGTCTAAAGCACGTTAACTGGTCCAAGCTGCAGCCTCTGAATCCCATTGCAACAACTAAGTCGCATATATTAATAAAATAAAGTAAGTTTTAGTTAATATTACTTTTCATCTGCATCCGTCTGATACAAACAGCAATTTTCAAGCCCATCGGACCATTGGTAACTGAAAATGGACATGCAATATTCTTATTGCAAATGTTATATCATTACCAAGTCATTATGAATGGTCGTGAAACTGATACAGACTGCAGCCTTCAGAATCCAACCAAGCACTTCAATAACTAATAACTATGTCGCCGATGTCCTTAATGATCCTTCGATAATTATGACCCCAATGATAAATTACATGAACGTACTAAGTCAAATGTACGTATACTTGCTGGTGTGAATGGTGCCGGGGTCGCGGTGATCAAGCGACGATGACTTTTTAGTTTTAAGCACATGTTTAATTTTAGTAGTAGTATTATTTAGTAAGCTGTTTTTTTTTCATTATTAATGTACACATTTGTTTATTTATAGTTTTGCTTTTTTGGTGTGTTGATTTGTGTAAATAATATTTTTTGTTATGACACCTCCAGACTAATTGATCTTAAGTATTTTTTTATCGTTAATCGTTACTTATATTAATTGTTTTTCTCTTGTTACTGTACGATATAGTTACTAGACATACTTAGGTTTAAGTAGGTATTACTGTAATAATAATAAACTAACACTATGCATCCAAACTGTTGATTTTACTTTTTGTTTTAATTTCCTAGATCCTTGATGTATTTTTTTTGTTTGTTTAGGTACTTTGTAATAAAGTGAATCCAGCTCAAATAAATTCAAGTCAAATAAATTTTAGTCGTCAAATGAAATGAAACGATAACAGTTCGGAAAATAATAATATTGGATGTAGTAATTTTAGATAGGTGCAGAACCAACCGAATCGTAACCCACGAACTATATACTTCGTCCACTTAGATAAGTGGTTTTACCGATGAGATGAAATTCACTGTTTCATCACAATAAAGTGAAAAGACCAAAACATATTCGTTTTGACTACATTCATTTGTTCAGAATTCTAAAATTCACTAACCTTATCAAAGGCGAGAACTTGAGTGGCAGATCCTAAAGCGCCATCTTTCTTCTTATCTGTCTTGTAGACGACGATATTGTTCTCCCGCACAGTGTGTATGATGAAAGCCTTCGAGTCAGGACTCCAGCTCACAAAGTTGGCGTAGTCGAACTCGATGTTGACACGCAGCGTTTTGTGCTGATTGTGGCTTAGATCCCGAATGTCCCAAAGGATCACGGAACCATCTGCATTGAAACATCGAATATTAAATAAAATATTTAATTTACATTCTGAACTGTAGTGCGCACAGTGAGGGTGTCATGTCTAAAGTAGGGCTGATGAGGAAGTCGATGCGAGGAAGAGCATGAGGATGTGTTATGAGGAAAAAGAGGAGAAACGAAATATCAGCATAATACAAATACCTACTCTTTTTGGGCAAACTATACTCATTAAACTTTTACAGTTAAGACAAAACTAAACGGTCCAATCCAACGATACCCCATAACGTAGGGTGGAAGTGGAAGTGAGTTTATTCGAATGACGACTTGCGGACTTGTATTGCAAGCAGATAAGATTCAAATTTGTACAAATTATTTAGGTTATTGTTTAGGTTTAAGAATAATGTACCGTTTGTGCCCAAATAAACATTAAAACATTTCGCAGTTCGAGGGAACATGTTGGCCCGGAGATTTGCCAGGTGTGGCAGGCAAGTCAAGTGCACGTTATTCAAAGCCTATTGTCTTTCTTTCTACACTTGTCAACTCTGGGTGAGACACAACAGCAAGTCGTACAGCTCCATCAGGGTACAGTATAATAACATTTTCCGGACCCTTATGGGGCTGCCCAGGTTTTGCAGTGCCTCATCCATGTTCGCCGAGGCCGGGGTCCCTGACTTCTATGCTGTTATGCGGGCGCGCATGGCCTCCTTCTGGGAGGGATTGCGTCGCTCGCGGAACGGCATCTTGTCAGCGGTCTACCGAGATCTGGACAGTCCTATCTTTAGATACTGGCTTTCTACCCACCAGAACGAGAAGTAGCTGTAGGATGACGGAAACATTATTGTTGCATTTTGGTTTAGTCTAAGTAGGTACTTAGACTAAACTAAAATGTAATTTGTAATTTGATTTTAATTTATTTAATTTTAATTTAAAATTGTAACTTTATAATATGGGTGTACCGAATGCCTTTAAATAAAACATTATTATTATGTTGGTACGGATTTCCGATCACGGGCCCATGGGGGCCCGGTCATTTGAAAGGCATACATGGGGCCGAAGCCAACACGAAGAGGCCTTTGGTACCATATAATATAAATGAGATGGGCGCAACTATGGAGGTCTATCCCCTAATACACCATGAGGATGTGCTAGCGGACAGTCCCCCACAGTTGCCAAACTATTGCCAGGTAGGAAGTGACATGGAATTGGCTATGGGGTTGGGATGTTGTGGACAGGATTACCGGGCTATGGAGTGAGATAACGGACACCTACCATTTCAATATCTCATAAACTGAACTTTTGGTAGGCGGTGACTCGCTGTTCACTAAATGGGCCCCTCAAACTATTGCCCGCTCGGGGCAACGAGGCGGCAACATTGGTGTGAACGGCTAAGGATGGGGAGGTGTCCCTGGACTTTAAACTTCAAAATGCCAACTCGCCACTTACGGCCAAACACATCCATCCTTCGAGCATTTAGCTCTTGCGCTCCACTCTAGGCAACCAACAAAGGCAAACTAGAGGCGGGGTGGGTGTGTAACTGTGTGTGAGTGTGTGTATAAGCGCATGTGTGTATGTGTACCCCTGGAGGTCTCGGGTTCGTGGTGTCGCTACGCACCAACAGCTCGCCACAAGCCGCCCTGCGATGACTGACTGCACTGGTGACACGACAACACCAGCGGGCGATGAGGTCGTCACATCCCTACGCCTATTATTATTATTATTATTATTATTATGTTGGTACGGATTTCCGATCACGGGCCCATGGGGACCCGGTCATTTGAAAGGCATACATGGGGCCGAAGCCAACATGAAGAGGCCTTTGGTACCATATAATATAAATGAGATGGGCGCAACTATTATTATTATTATGTTGGTACGGATTTCCGATCACGGGCCCATGGGGACCCGGTCATTTGAAAGGCATTCATGGGGCCAAAGCCAACATGAAGAGGCCTTTGGTACCATATAATATAAATGAGATGGGCGCAACTATGGAGGTCTATCCCCTAATACACCATGAGGATGTGCTAGCGGACAGTCCCCCACAGTTGCCAAACTATTGCCAGGTAGGAAGCGACATGGAATTGGCTATGGGGTTGGGATGTTGTGGACAGGATTACCGGGCTATGGAGTGAGATAACGGACACCTACCATTTCAATATCTCATAAACTGAACTTTTGGTAGGCGGTGACTCGCCATTCACTAAATGGGCCCCTCAAACTATTGCCCACTCGGGGCAACGAGGCGGCAACATTGGTGTGAACGGCTAAGGATGGAGAGGTGTTCCTGGACTTTAAACTTCAGAATGCCAACTCGCCACTTACGGAAACACATCCATCCTTCGAGCATTAGCTCTTGCGCTCCACTCTAGGCGACCAACAAAGGCAAACTAGAGGCGGGGTGGGTGTGTAACTGTGTGTGAGTGTGTGTATAAGCGCATGTGTGTATGTGTACCCCTGGAGGTCTCGGGTTCGTGGTGTCGCTACGCACCAACAGCTCGCCACAAGCCGCCCTGCGATGTTATTATTATTATTATTATTATTATTATTATTATTAAAACATCTATACCTATAAAACAGTACCGTGACTGACTGACTGACTGACAGACAACGCACAGCCTAAACTACTGGGGCTAGAGACTTGAAATTTGGCACACATGTACCTTGAGTATTGTAGGGGTGCACTAAGGAAGGACTTTTCGAAATTCCCACGGGATTGGGAAATATCTAAACTTTCTTTGTTTATTTGTTTATAGCGGAATCTCTAAAACTATTAAGCCGATTTTAAAAATTCTTTCAGAATTAGAAAGCTACACTATCCTTTAATGACATAAGGTACTTTTTATCCGGGAAAATGCAAAATTCCCACGGGATAGAAATAAATTAATTCAATTTCGTGGCTGATTTTAAAAATTCTTACATTATTATATGATATGACTAACCCTGACTGACATAGGCTACATTTTCTTCGGGAAAATACAAAATTTCCACGGGATAGAAAAATTTCAAATCAACTTTGGGGCTGATTTTAAAAATTCTTTCAGAATTAGAAAGCTACACTATCCTTTAATGACATAAGGTACTTTTTCTTCGGGAAAATGCAAAATTCCCGCGGGATAGAAATAAGTGAATTCAACTTCGGGACTGATTTAAAAATTCTTTCACCAATAGTAAGCTACAGTATCCGTGATTGACATAGGGTACTTATTTCTGGGAAAATGCAAAATTCCCACGGGACAGAAATAAGTAAATTCAACTTCGGCACTGATTTTAAAAATTCTTTCATATGATATAGTATGTCTATCCCACATTGGCACAGGCTACTCTTTCTTTGGAGTAATGCACAATTCCGACGGGATAGAAAAAACTGAATTCAACTACGGGGCTGATTTTGAAAATTCTTTCACCAGTAGTAAGCTACAGTATCCCTTATTGACATAAGGTACTTTTTCCGGGAAAATACAAAATTCCCTCGGGATAGAAATAAGTAAATTCAACTTAGGACTGACTTTTAAAAATATTTTATAATTTTAAAGCTACAATATCTCTGATTGGCATAGAAAGAAAGAAAGAAAGAAGACATTTATTCACTTTTACAAGACACACAAATACAAGAAAGTACACACAAATTCATACAAATAAACAAGGTTCACAAAACAACGAAGTAATAAATACACAGATCTGCATGTGTGTCCATGCAAAAGTGAAACGGTCGCTGACTCAGCATTATGCTGAGGCGTTAGACGCCTGCAGCGCTGATTTTCTGCCAGAACCGTCTGTGACTCACGGAACGATACACAAATATACTATATAAACTACTTAATAAAAAGATAAATTAATAAAATGATAATGAATTAACAAATAATTTAGATTTATTATTGCGTAGCATAATATGTAAATAAATAAATACAATAAAGAAAAAGTAAACTGCGAAAACATAACCCTGTAAAACAACAGGTTGGCATATCAAGTGCTGGTTTTATAGGTAGGATTTTTGGAGCGTTAATAAGTGATCCTTCAGCTTGCGCTTGAAGGTGTACCTACTAGACGCTCCTTGGATAGGGGGAGGAATATCATTCCAGCACTTGGACGCCGCAAACTTAAAACTTCCTCGAAATGCCGCGGTCCGGTGTTTAGGCACAAGATCCATAGCACTCCTGCGCTCACTCTTCGACCAAACAATTTTATTGAAGAGGTACAACGGTGTCCTGTAGCGTCTCACACCGAACAGCAAAGTGGCGAGGTGCATGCGCCTGCGTGCAGGCATGTTCAGCAAGTTAGCGGCGTTCAGGTACGGAGTGATGTGGGACCGGGGAGGGACACGGAAACAAAAACGAGCGCATGCGTTTTGCACTCGCTGTAAAAGCCTCTTGGAACGACCAACAATGCAGCCGTCATAAACAATATCACAATAGTTTAATCTGGACAATATAAGCGATTCACAAAGGTTAACACGTAAATCAACACTAAGGTAATCGCGTATACTGTACAGAACCTTGAGGCGGTAGAAGCAGTTACTCACAACTTTTAGGATGTGGTTCTCAAAGCTCAGCTTGCCGTCCATAAGTAGACCAAGGTTATTGGCTTCTACCACCCGTTCTATTGGTTAACCCATAGCGGCAACATCCCCGGTAGTCAGAGCATCAATAGTATTCCGAATTTGATGCCTCGATCCAAAAACTATATACTTCGACTTGCCGGGGTTGAGGACTAAACAGTTCCTCTCCGACCAAGCTGAAATACGATCGAGATCTGCATTGATGGCGTCTATAGCAATGGAAGTTTCTGACGGCGCGCAGGAGACGTACAGCTGCAGATCGTCCGCGTAGAGATGGTATCCACTGCTCTTTATACTGCTGACAATATCAGAACTGTACAATATAAAGAGCAGAAGACCCAGTATCGAGCCCTGCGGCACTCCCCGTGTCACAGGGCAAAGAGAAGACCGCAGAGTACCGCCATCCACCCGACGCAATACGATAGTCTGCGCACGGTCAGTCAAATAACTGCTAAACCATTTTATCGCCGTGACATCAAATCCGTAATACGACATCTTGGATAATAGCAAGGGAACGCTAATGCAATCAAAAGCCCTGGAGAAATCTAAAAGTGCTAAAATAGTACTTTTTCCAGCATCCCTAGCCTGCAAAATATTATCGACTACATCGAGTAACGCAGTAGCTGTCGATCGACCCTTGCGAAAACCCGATTGCAGTTCAGGTAGGATGCTGTATTTCTCCAAGTATTCCGACAGCTGTTCGCAAACTACCCTTTCCACTATCTTCGACGCACAGGGAAGGATACTAATAGGACGGAGTTCGGACAGATTAACAGGATTAGGTTTTTTAGGTAACGGGGTCACTTGAGCAATTTTCCAATCAGTCGGGAAAGTCATAGTCTCAATACTCCTATTGATGATGAATGTCAGTACCTTCGAAGTCACCGGAAGAGTCATAAGTAACATGTCAATAGCAATCGAATCATGTCCCTTTGCAGTTGTTTTAATAGAGGTCATAATTTTTGTCACAGGTCCTGTCGTTGTTGGTGAAAGAGTAAATTTTTTGTCACTATGTCTATCGAATTCATACCGTGTCAGGTCAGATATAGATACGGCCGGTTTACCAGGTATATTTAAGAAATGCCGGTTTATTAAGTCGGGGTCGTTAAAGTGTGTCGGGAGGTCAGTCTGTGTCTGTGGGTCTGTAAGGACGGTGCGCTTTAAGTTTTTCCAGAGAGTCTTTGAGTCGGTAACGTCATTGATGTGCATAGGCTACTTTTCTACGGGAAAATGTAAATTTCCCGTGGGATCGAAATAAGTAAATTTAACTTTGGGGCTGAATTTGAAAAATATTTTACCACTTGAAGGCTACATTATCCCTGATTGACATACTACTTTTTCTCAGGAAAAAATCAAAATTCCCACGGGATAGAAATAAGTGAATTGAACGTGGGGGCAGATTTTTAAAATTATTTCACTAATATAAAGCTACATACACTGTCTCTGATTTTCAAAATAGGTCAAAATAGTTATTTCTATCCCGCGGTATGCACTTTGTACTTTCCTGGGATAAAATGTTGTTGTTTCAATCAGGCCTCCTCCCAGAACGAGAACACTTGGGCCGTAGTTCCCACTTGGGCCCAATACGATTGTACAGTGCGGGTGTGTACCATTGAATTTCCTCTCAGGTGTGTGCAGCTTTTCTCACGACGTTTTCCTTCACTGTAAAGCTCATGGTAATCTTCAAACGTAATTTAGCATACGAATTCGGGATAACTCAGAGGACCAAGCCCGGGCTCAAACCCATGACCCTCTGCTTAAGAGACCATAGGTCAAACCACTAGGCCACCGCGGCTTATCGGCTTTAGAATTCACTTATTCAAATTCCGCGGGAACTTTGCATTTTTTCTATGTGTTAATCCACGTAATAAACTACCTGCATGCCAAATTTCATCCAAACTACTAACGTTATTGTCATCGCGTACAAAGTTGCGGGCAAAAGCTAGTTAAATTATATTTTGTCAAAGTTGATGCTTAGTTACCATTTAAATAATAACTGCTTAGCAACAAGTGGCATCCTGGCTGTTCACGTGTTTGTTATTAGGTAGTACGTATATGTAGTAGATGTTATTGACAACTGTGAGTGTTTAGTTACCACTGATTTTCTAGTTGTTATTATCTTTATGACTTTCAAGTGGTGTAAGTATTAATGAAAACTGGGCTGTCAAGAAAATTGTGACGTACTGAGCGTCCACGTGTAAATGATAACTTAGTTGTCAATGAATTTGTGACGATTGGAATGTACACGTTTATATGAACACCTGGGGCGCGTAGATATATCTGATGCTGACTGTACGTTTTCAATTGCACGAGAACATCTCGTCAGATGTCAGATTCCTTAATTGTCATTATCAATAACTCAGATATACAGTACGTTATGATTCTAACCAAGTTATATATTTTTTGTTTTTAACTAATTAAAAATAGTATTTTTAGAATAATGCTGAGTAAAATCCTTATACAGGGTGTCATTATTTCTCCAGGGGGCAATGAAAGCCTGTATAAAAAAGAATTGTCTAAAAATGGATAACTAATTTAAAAAAGTGAGGTACTTGTAAATCGTTTAATCTTAGGTATTTTAATAAATTTCTATGCACATAGTTAATACATCAACGATTGCTTTATTAAGAGCATTATTATTTACATAATTTTCATATCATATAATATACATAAAGCTACATAAAACTATTAAAGAATAAATCCGAACTAAGTTAAGACTGAACATTTACAAATTTACAAATCAATGTAACAAATTAAAACATAAGTCAACAAGTCTTAAATGTTAGAAACAGAAATTCCTGTACAAAGTAGTTATGCATCCCAGCCAAGTTATGTTGTATAAGACATTTTCAAAACCCGTGATCAGGGATTAGGAACCTGGCATTACTGGCGATAAGAACTAGTAATATCTTACTGCGAGGAATGCTAGTTCCAATGCAGCCCGTGCGTCCTCGGCTGGTGCGTGGCCTTTCTTGCCCTGTTGGATATTGCGCCCTAAGCGTTCCTTGACCAGGAAACGCAGGGCACGCCTGTATGGCAACCCTCTATCGTGCGGGTATAAGGCGCATGTGTCTACGACGACCTCGTGAACCAACTTCAGAGCTCTAAGGTCATTATCCAATGCATGACCTACGAGGATAGTGTCACACCCTACAAATTGCAGGATATCACTTTGCACATCTTGAAGTGTTTTCGCTGCGTGTAACATATCATTTAAAGATACACCGGAAAAAATCGTGTTGCAATCTAGAATCCTTGAACTGGGCTTCACCAATGTCTCGTACACTGTGTTACCACATGCGTTGATAAGAACTATCCGTGCGAGCTCCATCCCCGCGGTGGTATATATCATCTCTGCGTCTAACGCATAAATACCTCCGCGGGGCTCGCTAGCTCGCACGTATCCTTCCAGAGGTCCATTGTAGCCCAGCTTTGAGTTTGTATGGACATGATACTGGCTCTTAGTGCACCCTTTTTGTCCTTGTGAGGCATTACAGCAGCTGTGTCGCCGACGTCCAAATGGACCTTCTGCTCGACGCACATGGTACACACAATTCTGAGATAAATCATCATTTGTGTTGTAAGCAACGTAAGCGTCAAAATCTAGTTCACAACGATCACAAGAATATACGTTTTTTTCATCACCTTGAGAACCGCTGGGAATGGACCCAGGTGCGTTAGTATTTAAACTCGATTTCTGCACTGCTTTATTTCTAGGTCTTGATATTGAATCCACAAAAAAATACGCCTTATCCGATTCGGACTCCAAAGGCCTGGGAAAGCCCATAATATGCAACTTGTCCGGTTTCAAACAACGAGGGCGGAGAGCCCTCTTCAGCTGATCCTCACAGCATTGTTTTGGTCCTAGCGACGATGGCGAGCACGAGGGTAAAGAAGTCCCGCAGGTTTTGCAAATGTACATCTTACTATTAAAGTTGTACAAACAAACACAGTATGACAATTTTAACTATTAATTCGAGAGTGATAGGAAGGCAGAGCACTGAAGTAATGACGTTTTGGTGAGACAGAACACCTTATATATTCGAATAATAGCTATCATTAGTTAATGACAAAGGCTATTATTAGCACAACCTATTATAGGCAAACACTTAATGAAATTAATTAGTATTTAAAGTTAAAAATATCAGCAAATAGTTATTCATTGCTGAACATAGTTTAATATTGTTTCGGCGAAAAATTATTTCGCAAAATGATTCATTTGGCAAATGTTTCATTTGACAACAGTTTATTTTTTCTGAGACTGTAAACTTTTCAGGGTTGTTATAAAACAAACCTAACCTAACCTACAGGATAGTCCTGAAGTATATCCTGAATAGTTTACAGTTTCTGAAAAAAATAAACATTTGCCAAATGAGTAATTTTTCGAAATCATTTTCACCAAAACGGCAGTACCCGCTGAACATATCGTCACTACTTTGAAAAAAGCTCGTGTCTCAAAATCGATAATCTGGCTAATTGAACTTTACTGAGTGTGCAATAAAGTTCAGTTTGGTTTACATATTGATTTGAGATACGAGATTTTTTCAAAGTAGTGACGATATACCTTTCATTTCTTTCCATTCCGGACTATTTTATGAATTTTTATGTTCTCTGCATCCTGTCATTTGAATTTATTTGTATCAACCCGTCTCAGAAGTGATCTTAGGCATGTTCTGCTGTTAGCAAGTACATAGTTTCCATTTCAGTGCTCGTCTTTTCCAAAGCTCTGACTCCATAAGTACGAGTACAACGTCCCCTGTCCATCTACACTTCCCTTGTGCATCACAAGTTATGTTATTTAAGATATTTTCAAAACCCGTGATCAGGGATTGGAAACCTGGCATTACTGGCAATAAGAACTAGGAAAATCTTACTGCGAGGAATGCTAGTTGCAATGCAGCCCGTGCGTGCGTCCTCGGCTGGTGCGAGGCCTTTCCTGCCCTGTTGGATATTGCGCCCTAAGCGTTCCTTGACCAGGAAACGAAAGGCATGCCTGTATGGCAACCCTCTATTGTGCGGGTATAAGGCGCATTCAAGGTGGTCAAAAATATCTGAACACGACCGTATTGTCAATCGCGTAGGTGCGTGTTCAGATATTTTTGACCACCTTGACTGCTTCGATGTTTATCGTGGCGACTGTACATTGCGTATGCTGCCAATTAGCCGCTGGGCGGAGGGTATGTCGTTGTCGACCCAGCAGAGAATAGGCTGCAGTTACATCGGTGGTGGCTCGTAGTAGTAGGTTTAAGGACATTTATTCTCATACAAGATATTACAATCACTTTCATGAGAACATAGCAAAAATAAAAGTTTAATATGTCGTCGTAAAAAAAAACAGCAAAAACAGAATAAGTAGGTATACATGCATAATCAACTATAAACATAATTTACGTTCATGTTTAGTACAACCACAGAATAAGTAATAGTGCTAACGTACAGAAGGATCACTCTCGAACAAAAGTCAACTTTAGGTATAAAAACTTGTCTATTCTTACTGCTTGCATGCGAAATTGAAACTTATCGTGTGATCCGAGCGTTCATATTCCGTTGGGCACCGCTGATCCGAAACCAAGGGCACAGGGTTCCGACTCGCCGATGTTTGGTAGGTATAAAAATCAAGAAAGATAACAGTGTGTATTAATTCAGTAAACCACCTTTAGTAAGTAAGTAAGTTATTTATAAGATCGTTTAGAAGTCATTGTTTGTTGCAAAAAGCACAAAAAAAAAGATTCTTAATTACGCGCGACGCGGCTAGCGTGCGAACTGAAGGCCAATTGACAACCTACTGCCATACTCCGCCCGGGCGGAGCGCCGGCCGAACATACCTAAACTGCGGAGTGAACCCCCCCTGGTACAACTAACTTTTCGACTCATTTTATAGGAAAGGTAGAGATAATATACTGGGCAAGTCGCTTTTTGAACGAGTTGAACGACGAGTTAGTAGTCGGGCGATACACTTCATCTAACCTATATACCTACCACCTTGCTATATTAATAAAGTCACGGTCAAATTGAGTATCTTCTTTTTAGATTATTGAGAACTAGGAACAACGTGTCACGATTATAACAATCTACCCGAGCAGACCGTTTTAGCAAAAAATACTTAAATTCAAAAATTCAAAAACATTTATTTGTAAGAATACAGTAGGTAAAATAAGCTTAGCACATGTATTCAGCATGCAAGCAAGCGTACAAATATTTGGTTTTAGGTCACTATGATTAATTTTCAATTTTCGTCAATATTCTTTATTTAATATATTATTATTAATAATTAATAAACGAGTTATTATATTCAAAGCAGGCTTTTTGAAGCTTAAAGGGAGGCTCCGGCCACTATTATATATAGTCCTATTACCTAACAAATAATAGTACATTACTGCAGCGGCCGCGAAATAGGTGATTGCCGGCCGAGTAGTTATAGATGGCCGATTGTTAACGAGGCCATCTAGAGATACGAGGCCGGCAATCCCTGTTCGTGGCCAAGGCTTGTATAGAGTTTTTCTCAAACATGCATCATCATCACCATCACCTTCATCATCATCATCACCATCACCATCACCCACCATCACCATCATCATCACCATCACCCACCATCACCATCATCATCACCATCATCATCATCATCACCATCATCATCATCGTCATCATAAAATCATCGTCATCATCATTATCATCATCATCATCATCACATCATCACCATCATCATCATCATCACACCATCACCATCATCATCATCATCTTACCTTAAATAAGCGTAGTGGCAGAATGTCATAATGAACCAAAACGCAAATATTGCTTATAGTTTTTTTTTAAAGGCTAAATGCTATGATGCCATAGACCTATAAACGTCATGGTATGAAACAACAGACGATCACTTTGCTGGCCTTGGCCAGCAATGTTGTATGAAATTCCATTATTGACCTCTCGTCTAGCCGCACCTGCATTGTGACACTTCGTGGCGTATTATAAGGAACATAACGTCAATATTTCATAGCATGTTTGAGAAAAACATTTTTCAATTTTCATTTAAAACACTTGGTACATTATTACATTATATCTTGGATTATCATTATTATAAATATATAAATAAATAAATTATTGAGACAAAAAAAAGTAATATAAAATAGTTTTTAAATAAAAATAAAACTTCCTTTAAAAAACACCCAGAAAGCCATAAAAAAATATCTATGAAATAAAAATTGAACAGACTACAAAAAGCATGAAAATATCTTTTAATCTGTTTGAAGTCGATGACTTGCTGCAGGAGTGGGTCTTTGGAGTTTCAGGCAAGTCTTTAAACGGTTTTATTCTTATTACGTAACTTAAAAATCATTTCAGTGCTCTTTGTGCATGTCAGTTAGTTTATCAAACCGATGAAAGTGAAATAAAATTCATTATGTTTATATTCTATAATTAGGTATAATTAATTTGTTATCTTCTACACTATAGACTCTACGAGTATAGTAATATCCAACAATTTATTAAGTGACTATCATATTAATTTACTAATTATTCTGTAAATTAAAGTTCTTTGTCTATCAAGTTGTTTAATATCCTATAATTTCATTTTATTTTATTGACATGGCTAAAATAATAAAATTATTAATTAGAACGAAGATTAAATATTTAATGAATTAGTATTTACCTAACCGGTATTATTTAATTATCCGGTAATTGAATTGAAATGTAGGGGTTTTACAAAATTCCCGTAGGAATTTCTAAAAATTACAAACGTGGCCATCAATTCGTTAACGTAATGTGAAAAAGCCAAGTGCAAAAAATGATCTTTCTAGACTTTGCGGTTGATATTCCGAGATTTAACGTGCGTACTTGGTTCATATACGTATGTAGTAGGTACACATTTTTTTCTTTGCGTCACTCCAGTAGACATGGCAAAACTTAAGGGTCTATAGCCAATATTTTTAGTCAATTCTACATTGGCGTGTGGGACGCCTGGCCAACTTTCGACCTATTTAAATAAATCTTAAGTGTGCTGACTCGAAGTAGCTAACTTATGTCTGGGAGAGAAAACTATTGTTTCTTACGCTGTGTATCACCCATTTACATGCAGAGCTCGTGGCAATATAGGACTAAATAAAAACTTTTTAACAAAAAAATTAAACCACCGAAAAAACTGAAAAGCAAAAAATAATACCTTTTTGTTTGACCTTAATCTAGGTACCAGTTTGAAGTCGGTGCCTCAACACGAGCCAGGAGGCTCGTGGTAGAAGCCAATCAGGTAGAAGATTATAGGTCCACTCCTCCTGGCTAGTGCTGAGCCACTGACTTCAAACTGGTACCTAGATTAAGGTCAAACAAAAAAGGTATTATTTTTTGCTTTTCAGTTTTTTCGGCGGTTTTATTTTTTTGTTAAAAAGTTTTTATTTTATACTTTTTTCCCATCCTTGTGGTATTTTTTTTTCCAAATTTATATAATACCAACTTCAAGGTATACCCTATCCAATAAAAAATAATTATGAAAATCAGACTACTCTGTAAAAAGTTAGTCAATCATCCTCTGTTTTCCTACCCTTAGGGTAGGAATATTATTTCCTAATTTACATGAGACCACCCTTGGGGTATACGCTTTCCAATAAAAAAAGAATCATCAAAATCTGACTACTCTGTAATAAGTTATGCGTGGTCATATAGTACAATCAGTAACTGAACAATCAATCATCCCCTGTTTTCCTATCTATCCCCTGTTTTTATCAGAATCCGTCCAGCAATTTGCAGCATGTAAGAGTAATAACTATCTATCACTCAGAAACTTTCGCATTTATAATATTGAATTCTGAGAAATGCTTAAACCTTGTACATACAATTTAATGAATCAGGCGTTTCTTTGCAGAGGTCCATATCAATATTAGGAAAGCTCAAGAGGGGATTTAGGGAGTCACTCGAGCGCGGCAGAGTACCTACCTCCAGCGAATATGAGCACTTCATGCGGGGGGGTTTGCCTGGGACAGGCACCCCGTCAGAATACCTAGTAAAAAAAAAGATTCTTTGAAATACTCGAGCGCGTCAACATAATATTTCAGAAACACCTTCTACAATTAATTTCTTTTTAGGGTTCCGTAAACGGTGCCAACGGGACCCTGATACTGAAACTATCTCTTGAACCGCAATAGCTAGACGCTTGAAATTGTCACCGATTACGCATTATTGTGGCCGCTATACTATAACAACGAATAGGTAAGAAATAATGTTCCAAGCGGCTCCGCATTTATTTTTATAGCATTAAATAAGCATTTTTTTAAAATATTGTTGTACATTTTAAATTTAGTTTTATTTTCACATTTGTTATGTTTTAGGTATCTATATATTAGGTAAAGCGCACGTTTAATTTTACAGGAGTTTTTTAAGTCTTTTGTGAGCCAATTGTGTCTTAGGTTTATTGTTAACTAGCTTTTGCCCGCGACTTCGTCCGCGAAGAATTCCAATTTGTGGTAAAGCTTCTTCATCTTTTCAATTGTATAAAACAAAAAACCGGCAACGGCAACATCCATTATTATTATCATTTCATTATCATCAGTATCAGTTAGTGAATATTATAAATCCCGTTTATTCACTATTCCTGGGAATTTCAACAAATTTGTCCTTATTCTATGCAAATTTTCGCTTATATTTATCCCGCGGGAATTTTGCATTTTCCCCGAGAAAAAGTAGTCTATGTCCTTAAAGGTGTAGCTTTCTACCGGTAAAAGAAGTTTTAAAATCAGCCCCGTAGTTGAATTCACTTATTTTTTTCCCGTGTGAATTTTGCTTTTTCACGGAGAAAAGTAGTCTATGTAAATAATGGTTGGTGTAACTTCCTATTGGTGAAAGAAATTTTCAAATCAGCCCTCAAGTGATGTTCACTTCTTTCTATCCCACGGGAATTTTGCATTTTACCGAATAAATAGTAGGTAGCCTAGCCTATACCAACAAAGGATAGTGTAGCTTTCTACTGGACATTTTTTTTAAAACTCAGCCCCGAAGTTAAATTTACTATTTTCTATACCGCGGGAACTTTGCATTTATCCGGAAAATAGCATCCTGTGTTAATCAAGGACAGTGTATCTTTTCTATTGGTGAAAGACATTTTAAAATGAGCTCCGAAGTTGAATTTTTATTTCTATCCCTTGGGAATTTTGCATTTTTCCGGAAAAAAGTAGCCTATGTCAATAAAGGATAGTGTTAACTTTTTATTGGTAAAAGATTTTTTTTTTAAATCGGCTCGGAAATTTCAGAGATTATCTTAGACGACCAGATGGCCTAGTGGTTAGAGAACCTGACTATGAAGCTTGAGGTCCCGGGTTCGATTCCCGTGTCGGGGCAGATATTTGTATGAAAAATACGAATGTTTGTTCTCGGGTCTTGGGTGTTTAATATGTATTTAAGTATGTATCTATCTATATAAGTATGTTTATCCGTTGCCTAGTACCCATAACACAAGCTTTCCTAGCTTACTTTGGGACTAGGTCAATTGGTGTGAATTGTCCCGTGATATTTATTTATTTTATTTATTTATCTATCCTGCAATAAGTTTTTTTGCTGTTATGTATGACTATTTACGTTTATACTGAATTTGAAAAGTTTAGTACTTAATTGTAGTTACGGAGATAGGATCCAGTTGATTTGAGTATATAAATCCTGATTTATCCTTATCCCGTGGATATTTTCAAAATTATTGAAATTAGCTTTATACCTGTTCTAATAGTCTACTTGCATGCCCAATTGGAACAGTTTAGTAATCTTCGTTATGGGGATAGGGTCACTCTCGATTGATGAAATACGAGGGGCGTTCAATATAAAGTGAGAATGAGATGCAAACTCTTTTAATATTACGAAATTAAATACTGGCCGGTAAAGCTAATCTATCTAGCTGATTACTATGAAAAAAAAACTTACTGTCTTTTGTTTAAAAAAATATACGGTAATTTCTTTGCAATGCTATTGAGTACGTTAGCGAAAATGGAGAAAATTGAACTGCGCGCCGTTATCAAATACTTGTGTTTGAAAAATTTTTCTACGGACCAAGTCAATTTGGATTTGCGGGACACTTTAGGGTCTAATGCTCCTCCGTATTCGACAGTCGCACGTTGGTGCGCCGAATTTAGACGTGGAAGAACATCGACAATGGACGACCCCCGCTCCGGACGCCCTACTACAGCAGTAACTGAAGAAATTGTGAAAAAAGTCGAAAACTCAGCTTTGGCGGATCGTCGTGTCACGGTTCGTTTTATTGCTGAAAATGTAAAGATTTCAACGGGGAGCGTGCATAATATTTTACATGAACGCTTGGGTATGAAAAAGGTATCTGCGCGTTGGGTACCAAGAATGCTTACTGACATGCAAAAACAAACTAGACTAGAGATTTGTCAAGAAGCTTTGAACCTGATGCAGCAAGACCGGGAACTTTTTTTGGCGCGATTTATAACAATGGACGAAACATGGCTCCATCATTACGACCCAGAAACGAAACTGCAGTATATGACATGGAAAAGGCCATCATCTCCAACTCCGAAGAAATTCAAGGTGAGCCCATCTGCCGGTAAGGTCATGGGCTCTGTTTTTTGGGATGGTAAAGGGGTATTAATGATTGAGTATCTCGAGCATGGAGCCACTATTACGGACACATTATACGCCAAACAAATAGCAACATTGCGCAATGAGATCCGCGAAAAACGGCGAGGTAAACTCTCGAAAGTTGTGCTGTTCCACCAGGACAATGCCCCGGCACACAAGTCCGCCGTTGCAATGGCTGCAATTCGTGATGCTGGGTTCGATATCCTTAAGCATCCTCCGTATTCACCAGATCTCGCTCACAGTGATTTCTACCTATTTCCGAGATTGAAACAATACCTGAGAGGCCAAAAATTTGAAGACGACGACGCGGTAGTCGCTGCAGTACAAGATTTTTTAAGTACTAAAGATGAGACCTTTTTTAAAAATGGAATTTTAAGTTTAGAAAAAAGATATACTAAGTGTATTATGCTAAAAGGTGACTATGTCGAAAAATAAAATGACATTTAGTAAAAGTTGTTTATAACATACTCATTCTCACTTTTTATTGAACGCCCCTAGTATATACATCCCGTATATTCCTTATCCCGTGGGAATTCCGGAAAATTCTTTCTTATCGGATGCCTACGTCATACAAAGGACACATCCTCCAAGTATCAGGTCTCTACACATACAGCGGTTTAGGCTGTGCGTTAATCCGCCAGTCAGTCATTTAGGACTTCAGGACAAAGCATTTTATATGTATTTGCATTGCACCAAGCTTTTATGCCAGTTCAACAGTGATGTTTGAATACTCAATTCTATTTTATTCGAAAAAGGTTGAACTCACATAAAAGCTTCATCATCATCATCATCATCATCATCATCACACACACACACACACACACACACACACACACACACACACACACACACACACACACTCATACATACGTGCGCGCGCTGCGCTCGCATCGCACGCATGATCTTGCATGCCTACTCCCATTTCTAGTTTCTAGTTTGTATTTCCTTTATTATTTTTTATGTTATTTTAGATATTATAGTACTACTTATTATAATATATGGAAGAGCGGGGCTTCCCAATACAGGCATTTTTGCTTACCGGGCAGCTCCATCCCTTACTATAAATGTACGTTCAAATTTTTGAAAATAAAGAATTTTTGTATTTTTTCTTGTATCATCATTTCAGCCGTAGGACGTCCACTGCTGAACATAGGCCTCCCTAATTGACGCCCATTCATTACGGTTGGAAGCGACTTGCATCCACCCTGAACCTGCGGCCTTCACCAAAACGTCCGTCCATCTCGTTGGTGGACGCCCCACGCTGCGCTTGTAAAAGCAAAAGCTTGGTGAAATCCAAATACTTATACCTACATAATATATAATTAGTTATTATCAGAGATCAGATCAGGAAGTGGTTGACAAACGTAGACAAATGGTTTGCAAAATTTGAAGTTTCGTTTCGTTTACATTGTGTCAAAATAAAATGTAATTTAAATCAAAAGCACTAAGGAGTATTGATATCAACTTCGAAGCAAATCACCCCCAAAATAACTTTCTACTCCTTTTTAACCCCGTCAAGGGATGAATTTCAATAAAATACGAAACACGTCTTCCATCAATTCTGTTATAGAATGTTTATGCAAAATTTGAAGTAGATTGGACCAAGGAATCACGTTGTCCCATACAAACTTTGCCCCCTTTTTTACCCCCTTAGGAGTAGAACTACGAAAAATCCTTTCTTATCGGATGCCTACGTCATACAATGAACACACCCTCCAAGTTTCAGGTCTCTACGATCAGCGGTTTAGGCTGTGCGTTGATCCGTCAGTCAGTCAGGACAAAGGATTTTATATGTATAGATTTTAACTTTAATTAAAGGAAAGCAGAAGTTTTCAGTTATTTTAGATAGGCCATATACTACACAAATAAAACCCGATTGATATCGGAAAATATCGATTTTGAAGCACAGCAGCTGCTCTGGAGCAGCCTATATGTATACGTACGTGTATGGTCTAGGACACAAGTTTCCAAACTGTGCATCGCGGAACTAACTCAGGGGCATCACCGTGCACTTGGGTTGCCTGCATATGTATCTAGACTCTAGCTACTAGTTAAGCTCTAGGTTGTAGAGCTTAACAAATATTTACTACGAAAAAAGTTACGACATAATGAAAAAAAAGGGTCGCAGTATGAAAAGATTAGGATCCCGTTATCTAGGAAGAACCCAAATCTTTGCAAACTATTTTCAATTGCACGAGAACATCACGTCAGATGTCAGATTCCTTATTTGTCATTAAATAAATAAATTAATAAATAAATATTAGGGGACAATCCTACACAAATCGACCTGGTCCCAAACTAAGCAAAGCTTGTACTATGGGTACTAGACGACGATAAACATACTTGTATCGATAAATAAATACTTATATACATAGAAAACATCCATAACTCAGGTACAAATATTCGTGCTCATCACACAAATAAATGCCCTTACCGGGATTCGAACCCAGGACCTCTTGCTTCGTAGGCAGGGTCACTACCAACTAGGCTAAAGCGGTCGTTAAAAATCATTATCAATGACTCAGATATACAGTACGTTATGTTTCTAACCAAGTTATAATTTTTTTAATTTTATCTAATTAAAAATAGCATTTTTAGAATAATGCTGAGTAAATTCCTTATACAGGGTGTCATTATTTCTCCAGGGGGCAAGGAAATCCTGTATGTATAAAAAAGAATTGTCTAAAAACGGATAAGTAACTAAAAAACCTGTCAAGAGCATATCGGGCCATGCTCAGTGTAGGGTTCCGTAGTTTGGTGCGGGAGGGATCACGGGTCCCTGACCTTCCACCTGGTGCAGGTACTGTCCGGGCATGGTTGCTTCGGGCGGTACCTGCACAGGGTGGCGGGTAAGGAGGAGACGGCGTCGTGCCACGAGTGCGGCGCCGCCGAGGACACAGCCCAGCACACCTTGGAGGTGTGCAGCGCATGGGCTGAGCGGCGCCGCACCCTGGCGGCGACGATTGGCGGCGACCTCTCGCTCCCCAGCGTTGTACGCGCAATGCTGGAGAGCGAGACGTCCTGGGAGGCCGCCACCTCCTTCTGCGACGACGTAATGTCGCAGAAGGAGGAGAGGGAGCGGGAACGCGAGAATGATCCCCTCGCGAACCCGCTCCGGCGCAGACGGACGGGAAGGAGGCGCGCAGACGGACGGAAAGGAGGCGGCGACAGTTCGCCGCCAACCTTCCCTAGTGGTGCTAGCCGACGGGGGATGGGGATCCTCTGTCGGCCGTAACAGCCCACACGTCTAGGGGGGGGACCAAGTATTCCGGTCCCCCCTCTCTTGGCGCGGGAGCCCCGGCATAGGCTGGGGCGGCCAGCGGATGCTGTGGTGACTCCAAATTCGCCCATGGCATCCGCAAATGGCAAGAGAGGGAATACCGGTGGGTTTTTAGTGGGTATGCCTCCCCCCTCCTTCCATTAGGGAAGGAGGTTACGGGGAGGTGAGTCACACATAACTTCCGCGCCGTCCCCACGGCGCGGTCGTATGCGTAACGCATTTTCCCACCGTCAAAAAAAAAAAAAAAGGGTTCCGTAGTTCCCGAACGTCACAACAGGCGCACTTAAAATACGTCTTTTTTAGTTAGATAGGTAGGTTAGGTAGGTACAGATGTTTTATCTCACGAAAGCGGGTAAGCCATACTTAAAATAAATAAATAAATATCACGGGACAATTCACACCAATTGACCCAGTCCCAAAGTAAGCTAGGAAAGCTTGTGTTATGGGTACTAGACAACGGATAAACATACTTATATAGATAGATACATACTTAAATACATATTAAACACCCAAGACCCGAGAACAAACATTCGTATTTTTCATACAAAAATATCTGTCCCGACACGGGAATCGAACCCGGGACCTCAAGCTTCATAGTCAGGTTCTCTAACCACTAGGCCATCTGGTCGTCTAAATACTTGTATGTGAAGATACACAAGCACATTGTCCCTGTGTGCGTAATAAGCTCGGGAGCGGGAGCGCTCAATGTCGGTCGCATCGCCCCAGTCGGATCAGTCATGCTAGTTGGTTCGCGTCAAAATTTTTGATTGAGTACCGTCAACATGCAAAATACGAAACGGAACGCAAACTAATTTAAACCGACTAAATGTTACCCCACAATACAACTTGCTTTAGTTAATTTAAACCCACTTTCCCACACACATACACAACAACATTAAGTTAAGTACCCACGAACGAACGTTAATAACATAATACAACTCAAAGACAAAGTCCAAGGACCACCTATGAAATCGAGTCAATCGAGAGAGAGATTAACTTGACCTAGCACAAAACATATCCATCCCAACCCCATTAACTCAGGAAAAATCTTAACAGCGCGATGTAGAATTCAACGTCGGTGGTACAGCGCCATCTATCGGCGAATTGAGTAACTAATCTACTTATGACCTATTTTTATGTTGATGGTTTTTCAGACGTAATTCTTTATTATATGAACCGATTTCAATTTTTTATTTTTATTTGAAAGGAGATACTGTTAGCGTGATCTTATAGGTACTTAAAGAAAAACAAATGTTTGCAGTGGCGGTTAAATTACAATCTTAGTTTAGAAATATTTTTTTACAAAAACTTAAAAACTGCTCAACTGATTAAGTTGAAAATAATTTTCCTAGAAAGTTTTTATTATGTCTAACTTACGTGATTTTTTTCATATTTTTTAGACGTGCGGTTCAAAAGTTAGAGGGGGGGGACACAATATTTTGAACTTTCGGAGTGAATATCTCCGAAAATATTCACTTTATCGGAAAGTGGTTTGAGCAAACCCCTATTTAATTTCAAATACCTATCCAATGATACCCCACACTATAGGGTTAGTCGAGAAAAAAAATCACCCCCACTTTACGTCTACGGGAGGTACCCTAAAAAAAACTTTTTTAGTCATAATTATTTAACCACTTTGTCGGCATGCCTGATATATATATATATTTTCATGCCAAATGACAGCTTTCTAGTACTAACGGTCTCTGAGCTTAGCCGCGGACAGACAGACGGACAGACATGGCGAAACTATAAGGGTTCCTAGTTGACTACGGAACCCTAAAAAAGAGTGAGGTACATGTAAATCGTTTAATCTTAGGTATATTAATAAATTTCTATGCACATAGTTAATACATCAACGATTGCTTTATTAAGAGCATTATTATTTACATAGTTTTCATATCACATAATATAAAGCTACATAAAACTATTAAAGGATAAATCCGAACTAAGTTAAGATTGAACATTTACAAATTTACAAATCAATGTAACAAATTAAAACATATGTCAACAAGTTAACATATGTTAGCAACAGAAATTCCTGTACAAAGTAATTGGGCACCCCATCCAAGTTATGTTATGTAAGACATTTTCAAAACTCGTTATCAGGGATTGCGAACCTGGCATACTGGCAATAAGAACTAGGAATATCTTCTTACTGCGAGCAATGCTAGTTCCAATGCAGCCCGTGCGTCCTCAGTGGGTGCGTGGCCTTTCTTGTCCTGTTGGATATTGCGCCCTAAGCGTTCCTTGACCAGGAAACGCAAGGCATGCCTGTATGGCAACCCTCTATTGTGCGGGTATAAGGCGCATGTGTCTACGACGACCTCGTGAATCAACTTCAGAGCTCTAAGGTCATTTTCCAATGCATGACCTATGAGGATAGTATCATATCCTACAAATTGCAGGATATCGCTTTGCACATCTTGAAGTGTTTTCGTTGCTTGTGACATATCATTTGAAGATACACCGGAAAAAATCGTGTTGCAATCTAAAATTCTTGAACTGGGCTTCACCAATGTCTCATACACAGGCTTACCACATGCGTTAATAAGAACTATCCATGCGAGCTCCATCCCCGCGGTGGTATATATCATCTCTGCATCTAACGCATAAATACCTCCGCGGGGCTCGCTAGATCGCACGTATCCTTCCAGAGGTCCATTGTAGCCCGGCTTTGTGGTTCTATGGACATGATACTGGGCCTTAGTGCACCCTTTTTGTCCTTCTGAGGCATTACAGCAGCTATGTCGCCGACGTCCAAATGGACCTTCTGCACGACGCACATGGTACACACAACTCTGAGGTAAATCATCATTTGTGTTGTAAGCAACGTAAGCGTAAAAGTCTTGTTCACAACGATCACAAGAATAAACGATTTTTTCATCACCTTGAGAACAGCTTGGAGTGGACTTAGGTGCGTTAATATTTAAACTCGATTTCTGCACTGCTTTATTTCTAGGTCTTGATATTGAATCCACAAAAAAATACGCCTTATCCGATTCGGACTCCAAAGGCCTGGGAAAGCCCATAATATGCAACTTGTCCGGTTTCAAACAACGAGGGCGGAGAGCCCTCTTCAGCTGATCCTCACAGCATTGTTTTGGTCCTGGCGACGATGGCGCGGACGAGGGTAAAGAAGTCCGGCAAGTTTTGCAAATGTACATCTTACTTTTAAAGTTGTACAAACAAACACATGACAATTTTAACTATTAGTGCAAATAAACGGATCACTCACGTCTTAAAACGAGTTTAACTCGACATGGTTAAAATTTTAACTATTGTTCGAAAGCGATAGGAAGGCAGAGCACCGAAGTAATGACGTTTTGGTGAGACAGGACACCTTATATATTCGAATAATAGCTATCATTAGTTAATGACAAAGGCTATTAGCCCAACCTATCACAGTCAAACATTTAATGAAATTAATTAGTATTTAAAGTTAAAATTATCAGCAAATAGTTGTTCATTGCTGAACATGGTTTACTATTGTTTCGGCAAAAAATTATTTCGCAAAATGAATCATTTGGCATTAATTAGTTAATGACAAAGGCTATTCGCCCAACCTATTGCAATCAAATAATTAATGAAATTAATGAGTATTTAAAGTTATAATTATCAGCAAATAGTTCTTCGTTGCTGAACATATACCTCTTTCATTTCTTTCCAATTCGGACCATTTTCTGCTCTCTGCCTGCATCCTGTATTCCTGTCATATGAATCTCTTGGTACCATTACTAGTGTAAACAATTGTAGGTGAACAAAATAAATAAATCAACCTGTCTCATCAGTGATCTTGGGCATGTTCTGCTGTTAGCAAGTAGCTTCCATTTCAGTGCTCGTCTTGTCCAAAGCTCCGACCCCATAAGTACGTGTACAACGTCCCCTGTCCATCTACACTTCCACAGAACCGGCTCTCCTTCTCTTTTCTTAATTTAGACTATTTATTTGACCGTGGTCCGAATGGTAATTTTGCGTAAACATCAGTTGGATACAAATCGATATGCAGGGCTATTTGTAATTCACTGACATCCTCTTAACCCTGAATTCCTATCACTCAAACAAATGTTGTTTGTTTTACGACTTTTTTAAAATGAAGCACTTTTTTCCCATACAAATACACAGAGTATCGTAAAAATAAGAGGTAATCTCAAATTTTCAAAACGTTATTACTTTATTACACCAAAAATATTAAGTTATGTCAAAAGCCGTAAAACAAAAAACATTTGTTTAAGTGGTAGGAGTTTAGGGTTAAAAGGATGCTGGTATTCACCAGCATAACACAAATAACCCTGTATTAACACCGATATTACAAAAATAGATTATCTAGACTACCTTAATTAAAATTAAAATTAAAATTAAAATACCACTACATACGAAATGTGTACCTTGTGAGCTGTCGATGGGTGCTGCATGCCCTTCCTAGCCCTGTTGGATATACAGGGTGTATCCGCTAACACGATCAATAAATTAAATTATACATCCTTTAACTAATCAGTAATTAAGTCCAAGTGGTTTAAATTTTTTAAATGAAAAAAAATGTACTGCAGACCGTGATGCCCAGCCGAAGTACTTGACGTTGACATTTAAAATTAAATTAAAATTAAATGTACTAAATACACCAATTTTTGCTTAATAAACATGCGCAGTTCTTAATTAAACGATAAGTTCTTTCAAAATCACGTAATAGTTTCCTCATCTACTTGATGTGGGGGAAATGATTGAAACACTAAAATAACTTTATCCTGTTTATTTAACGTTACCAACAAAAACGTGCATTATGATAATATCACGGACAATAGTAAAATTATGCTAATCTCACCACGTACAGTCAGCAACAAAAATATGAATACACCCAAAGTACCAAAAATATGCAACCACGACTCTATTACCAGGGCATAAAGGCTGTATACATATTTTTGGTACTTTAAGTGTCTTCATATTTTTGTTGCTGACTGTACTTCTCCTCTAGATAACTTGTACTTTTACAGCGAAAATGCCCATGGATCGTATGCTTGCTACACACCCGCGGTCACAATCAGAATCACAATACCGGTGATCGTGACAACAACACGAATTAATATTATCAATCGGAGGATCCTCGTATGCGTTATTTAACTTAAATCTCGGCTCAAATTTTTTCTTGTTTGGGCATAATTCACGTGCATCGTAATTTAATTTTGTTGATGACATTTTAAATTATTTTGATTTGTTTACCAACTTGACTTTTGTATTTGTCAATGTAACATGTAGTAGTAGAGTGACCAACTCATTATTAGTTAAAAGACAAGGTTGCATTCACAATATATGGTTAACGGTCTATGGAGGTCCGAGATAATATTGAACTTTTTGGAGTTCAACAACGTAAGGTTAGTAAAAAGTTTAAATAGGCGCAGGTTGTAGTGATCTGAGTAAATATTTATAAAAAAATAACATCGCCCCTGTACCAAGACATCTAACGACCGATAACTGACAATTTCGCAATGATGAAATTCATTGATAATGCATTGTAACTTTAAATTACTATTTTTCTGAGATTAAGCATTTTGGCGCATTAGGACCAGGTCAACGTAACTTTGGATATGCTAAGGAATCATCGTTTAAATTTATTGTTTCACTTAAGGGCGACACCCGGTATACAGATAGGTACAGGACACAACTTTAGTGACTGCACTGTACAATACGTTTACTTTTAGTTTACCACTGACAGATTGCTTGCCTTCATTTCATTTCCAACTTTAACAGCATACAAATAAAGTAGTTATTACAAAATCTGCAAACGTGGGTAACACTATTCTAAAATTGGCTTTATTTGTAGGTCGTTAAAGTTGAATATGAAATGAAGGCAAACCATCTGTCAGTGGTAAACTTTATGTAATTTTACTGTACTGTATCGCTGCCCTTTTTAACTGACTTCAAAAAACCGGGCAAGTGCGAGTCGGACTCGCGCACGAAGGGATCTGTACCACTGTCTATAAAAACGGCAAAAAAACACGTTTTTTGTATGAGAGCCCCCTTAAATATTTGTTATTTTAATATTCTGTGAATATTTCAAACGTCCACCTGTTGCCGTTATCAATATCGAACAAAAACGAGCAAAAAAATCACGTTTGTTGTATAGGAGCCCCCTTAAATATTTATTTAATTCTGTTTTCTGGTATTTGTTGTTATAGCGGCAACCGAAATACATTATATACCCTTTCTCTTGCTAGCTATAAGTACTAACATAGTTCTAAGGAAAACACTAACAAAATATGGATCATCTTGTCTGAATAAATAAATTATTATGATTATTATTATTATCTGTGAAAATTTCAACTGTCTAGCTATCACGGTTCGTGGGATACAGCCTGGTGACAGACGGACGGACGGACGGACAGACGGACAGACAGTAATAGGGTCCCGTTTTTACCCTTTGGGTACGGAACCCTAAGAAGGAAGAGGTTCTATGTTCGGCTGTATGCATTTTTTTTAAGTACGTTCACCGATTACTCCCCCAGTTGTAGACCGATTTTCAAAATTTATTTCTTTATAACTGGTGGCAGCTTCATTAGTTTATGTGAATTGGAACTATGTTTACGTTTAAGAATAAGAATAATATACCGTTTGTGCCCCAATAAACATTAAAACATTTATTTGAAAGAGGTGAGGTGGTCCCATTGGCACCAAGTCAAGATCTGATGATGGGACACTAGAGATATCGAGGACAAATCTCAAATTTTATAGGCACGGCTATGTCGATTTTGGCATTTTTAGAATCAGGGCAAGCATTTTCATTCAGAAAGATCATTTGATAAACTGGATCTAATAATAATAATAATAATAAGCCCCTCACAAACCTAACTCCACGTCCGATCCGAACACCTGTGATCACGTGAGGGGCGGACATTGGCAGCTATTTATATAGCTTATAACTAACCAATGGCTAACGGAGCAATAGTGACGTAAGTAAGTATGAAAGCGGGACGTAATAGAAAAAGAGTACCCCAGGCGGGTACCAGCAGAGGAGACGACGCTGGAGAATCCCGCCCCGAGCGCCGCGTTACGCGCAGCTCGGGCCGCTCCACGTATTCTGGGGGGAGCAACGTACCGCGAACCGACACAGCGCAACAGACGAGCGCGATATCAGGGCCTGAGGCCGTAGCCCAGGCGGCACACATCACCCCAATTTCATTATCACCAATTTCATCTACCCATAGTTTATTCCCGTCATCCAACTCATCACCGCACCCTTTTGAAACTCAATTAGAATCATCTTTTTCATCAAATTCGTCAATGTCAGTGGATGTTGCGCTGGAGGCATTGGCCGCGAGGCCCGCGCCCACCACAGGCAAAAGAAGCGCGAGAAATAAGTGGACACCAGAAATGAATAAGTTCATTTGGCGCACATATTTGATAATTACTGACATGGAAAGAAAAACACGAGTTTACCTAGACTCACTGTATTCCCAATTTATCCGAGAGTTCCCAGAAATTAATGTTACGAAGCCTAATGTAGGAGCTCAACGAAGAGCTATCGTTAACAATAAACTACTGACCGATGACGAAAGGGAGGCCATAAAAGCCGAACTACTGACTGACATACAAAATAATCATTCAATAACATCCCCTCAGACTGACAATAATACTGCACAAACACTCACGCAAAGGACGCAGACAACAAGAAGGAGATGGACAGATGACATTAATGAGGCCATAATGAGAACATATTACAAAATAACTAACCTTGAATCTAACACATCAGCCTACCGCCCACAGCTACACAACAGTATCATATAGGAATTTCCGGAATTGTCAAATGTTTCAGAACAACGTATTGCCGATCAAAGACGAGCTATCGTCAAAAATAGGTATATAACTGAACGAAGACTGCAAGAAATTAGAGATGAGGTCCAGCAAACACTATGTTGCAATAGCTCTCAAAATACAATAAATCATACGCCCGATGTACACACTACACAATACAATAAAGACTACCAACAGCAACTCCCCGATGATATCCAAACTTCAGATCCCAATAGTACAATAACACGCTCAACTGCTCACCATAGACAGCAAAATTCTACCATAGAAACCAAGATATCTGAGACCTTCAAAGTAGTTTATGAAAAATACCGAGATAGCAATCTCACAACCCGCCCATATATACCCAAACAAAAAACCTCAAAACGATTGCAACAAATAGTAGACTACATTAATAATAACATTCTTCCTGATTATATAAAACCAGACGATGACTTCTGTACCACACATACAATAGTTTACTGTTCTGCGTACACTGCGAGTGTATGCAATGGATCCAAAATAAAAGACTCAGGACAAACCGTGCCACATAAAGAAAATACTGTACCTCACTGGCAAAAAAGATTAGAAAACAAAATCAACCAACTTAGAAAGGACATAGGTAGAATGACTCAATACATACAGGGAAATCGAAGCAGAAGGCTGACTTGGCATATTCAGAACATAAAAAAGAAACATAAAATCCACTCACGGCACGAAGAAGACAATACCACAGACCAACAATTTATAGACACAATGAAACAAAAACTTAATACAGCTTCTAGCCGACTCAAACGATACATTAACTGTACAAAACGTAAACAACAAAATAGCCAATTCATAAATAGCGAAAAACAGTTCTATAGACATCTTACATCAAAGTCACAAAATACACATAACACTACTTCAAATTGCACCCTGTCATCCGAAGATTTACATCAATATTGGTCCAATATATGGGGGCATACCGTAGAACACAAGCAAAATGCAGAATGGATACAAGACGATGTGCAAGATCTCAACGACATTCCTCAAATGCAATTTGAACACATCCCAATACATACATTCATTCAGGTAATTAAAAAAGCACACAATTGGAAATCACCAGGGACAGATAAAATACACAACTTTTGGTACAAAAAACTAACTACTCTGCATCCTCAGCTACATAATCACTTAAATACTTTTATTGAATCACCACAATCAATGCCGTCCATTATTACGGAAGGGGTGACCTTCATGATTCCTAAAGACACAGACCACAACAACCCTGCTAAATACCGACCTATAACTTGCTTACAAACTATATATTAAATCTTAACTTCATGTATTTCCGAACTCATTTATAATCACATCGCTGAAAACAATATTATGGCAGAAGAACAGAAAGGATGCCGAAAACATAGCCAAGGTTGCAAGGAACAGTTAATTATTGACACAGTTGTAATGAAACTAGCCATCAAAAAACAAACACGACATTAACACCATGTATATAGACTACAGAAAAGCCTTTGATTCAGTGCCACATAGCTGGTTGCTCCATGTCTTGCACCACTACAAAATACACCCTTCACTTATTAAATTCCTACATGACACGATGACAGGCTGGAAAACTAAACTTAAACTCATTAATAGATCTGTAACAATAGAAACGGAAGAAATACCAATTAAGCGAGGTATTTTTCAAGGCGACGCTTTAAGCCCTCTCTGGTTCTGCCTTGCCCTAAATCCACTCTCTAAAATGCTGAACCGATCGAACTCTGGCTATACACTTACACATAACTCCTCTCTCACACATCTTATGTATATGGATGACATAAAACTTTACAGCAGTAGCATAAACGCACTTTACAAACTAGCCGACATCACACAGACATTTTCACAAGACATACAAATGGAATTTGGCATAGATAAATGCAAAACGTTTTCCGTTATATCGAACAAAATAATTACACATTACAGACAGGTGAGGTCGTAGAAGCTCTAGATCAACATAGCTCGTACAAATATCTAGGGTTTCAACAATTACGAGAAATTCATCAAAATCAGACCAAAGCTGAAATCATCAAAAAGTTTACTCATAGACTGAACACACGACTCCGATCACAACTCAACTCACGTAACATCACCAAGGCACTCAACACCTATGCAATACCTTTACTCACCTACTCCTTTGGAATCATCGGCTGGACACAGAATGACCTGCAAACACTGCAGCGGAAAATCAACACTACCATGACAGCCCACCGAATGCACCATCCACGGTCATGCACTCAAAGAGTTACGCTACCAAGAAAAGAGGGTGGTAAAGGTATCATAGACATTCCTAACTTACACAGTAAGCAGATAACAAGTCTTAGAAACTTTTTCTTCGAACGTGCACAACACTCCAAGTTACACTCAACAGTCTCAGAAGCTGACATCCGGCTCACTCCACTCAACCTCCACGATAAGAAACCACAGCGCAACGAACGCATTACAGACACTAAAGACAAAATATCAGCGTGGCAGCAAAAAGCTCTACATGGACGGCATCGCCACGATCTGCAGCTAGTTCATGTCGACAAGGAAGCGTCGAACGCGTGGCTGCAGCGTGGCGAGCTGTTCCCCGAGACCGAAGCTTTTATGATCGCAATCCAAGATCAAGTAGTAGATACTAAAAACTATCAAAAACATATTATCCGCAGACCAAACCTCACGACGGATCATTGCAGGCACTGCCATAGTAGCTCTGAAACAATCCAACATATAACTGGCGCATGCAAGTCTATAGCTCAATCCGATTATAAACACCGACACGACCAGGTAGCTGCTATAATTCACCAGTACATAGCCTTCAAGCACAAATTTATCTCCGAGAAATTACCCTATTACAAATACAAACCACAATCAGTCCTAGAAAACGATAACTACAGGATATATTGGGACAGAACCATTATAACAGACAAAACAATACACTTCAATAGACCTGACATCACAATATTAGATAAACATAACAAATCAGTAACCTTAATAGACATCGCCATCTGCAACACCCACAACTTAATAAACACATATACAGACAAAACTACCAAATACACAGATCTCTCGATTGAGATCAAAGCACAGTGGCAAGCCCGTAGTGTAAAGACAGTTCCGATCATCCTCTCCACTACAGGCGTCATCCCAAAAACCCTCCATACAAGCCTCCGGACCTTGGACATACACACTCCTACAGAAAGCAGTCATTCTCAACACATGCCGCATAGTATGCAAATTTTTATCCATTCCATAGCTTAACACAAAAAAAAAGCACTTGGCTTAGGCCCGTGCACTATTGTACCTCCTGAGCAGGAGAGATGTTGTTAACAAAAATAAATAATAATAATAATAATAATAAATAATAAATATTAGGGGACAATCTTACACAAATCGACCTAGTCCCAAACTAAGCAAAGCTTGTACTTTGGGTACGAGTAGACGACGAAAACATACTTATATGTATACCTAGATAAATAAATACTTTACATAGAAAACATCCATGACTCGGGAACAAATATTCGTGGTCATCACACAAATGAATGCCCTTACCGAGATTCGAATCCAGGACCTCTTGCTTCGTAGGCAGGTTCACTACCAACTAGGCTAAAGCGGTCGTTAAATCTGATTAAGAGGGTACGATGGCTGAGAGACTTTTGAGAAATAGGTATTTTAATGAAATGTCGCTGTCTCGCCCGAACCCCTCCGTGTCAGTACAGCGAGAGCAGGACAACTGCAGCTCAGACCGTTAGTAGGCGCGTAAAATTGATCAAAACAGCATTTCGTAGTCCCCTGTTTTCTTCTCGAAAACTGGACCAATAAAATTATATTACAAAAAAAAAAAAATATGTTAATTGAAATATGGAAAAAAACGAAACAGGGGCATAGCTGTGGTAGATACAGATTACACAGTAAAAAAATTTGGCTCTAAAGCCATTATCCAGGGAGGAAACAGGGGACTACGTTTGTATGGAGAAATGGTGCGCATCGTACGTACCCTCTTAAGAAAACCGCATATGGCCAACGGAACTCCTCAAAGCTAACAAGAAGTAATGCTCGCGTGACTAAGTGATCTCGATTAATATAGATAGCTATTAGCTACTAACAAGAAGCTTTATGTTAATGATTCTTTCGCACTAATCTAATGCAGAAGTCGGAACTAGGCCGTGTTTGGGCTTAATGGAACAAATAAACAAATATTGAAACAAATAATGAAATTAAATGGTATCAAACAATTAATTAAGTGACTATCATATTAATTTGCTAATTATTCTGTAAATTAAAGTTATTTGTCCATCAAGTTGTTTAAATATCCTTTAATTTAATTTAATTTTATTGACATGGCTAAAATAACAAAATTATTAATTGGAACGACGATTAAATTTTTAATGAACTAGTATTTACCTACCCGGTATTATTTAATTATCAAGTATTTGAATTGAAATGTAGGGGTTTTACAAAATTCCCGTGGGAATTTGTAAAAATTACAACGTGGTGGTGGGGGTATTCGTTAACGTAGCTAAAATCTAAGATCACTACTGAGACGGGTTGATACAAAGAAATTCATATGACAGGATGCAGAGAACATAAAAAATCATAAAATAGTCCGAAATTGAAAGAAATGAAAGAGGTATATGTTCAGCGGTGGGTGTACTGCCGTTTCGGCGAAAAATATTTCGCAAAATGATTAATTTGGGAAATGTTTATTTTTTTCTGAAACTGTAAACTATTCAGGATATATTTCAGGACTATCCTATAGGTTAGGTTAGGTTAGGTTTGTTTTATAACAACCCTGAAAAGTTTACAGTTTCAGAAAAAATAAACAGTTGCCAAATTCATTTACCAAATGAATCATTTTGCGAAATAATTTTTTGCCGAAACAATAGTAAACCATGTTCAGCAATGAACAACTATTTGCTGATAATTTTAACTTTAAATACTAATTAATTTCATTAAGTGTTTGCCTATAATAGGTTGTGCTAAAATAGCCTTTGTCATTAACTAATGATAGCTATTATTCGAATATATAAGGTGTCCTGTCTCACCAAAACGTCATTACTTCAGTGCTCTGCCTTCCTATCACTCTCGAATTAATAGTTAAAATTGTCATACTGTGTTTGTTTGTACAACTTTAATAGTAAGATGTACATTTGCAAAACCTGCGGGACTTCTTTACCCTCGTCCTCGCCATCGTCGCTAGGACCAAAACAATGCTGTGAGGATCAGCTGAAGAGGGCTCTCCGCCCTCGTTGTTTGAAACCGGACAAGTTGCTTATTATGGGCTTTCCCAGGCCTTTGGAGTCCGAATCGGATAAGGCGTATTTTTTTGTGGATTCAATATCAAGACCTAGAAATAAAGCAGTGCAGAAATCGAGTTTAAATACTAACGCACCCGGGTCCATTCCCAGCGGTTCTCAAGGTGATGAAAAAAACGTATATTCTTGTGATCGTTGTGAACTAGATTTTGACGCTTACGTTGCTTACAACACAAATGATGATTTATCTCAGAATTGTGTGTACCATGTGCGTCGAGCAGAAGGTCCATTTGGACGTCGGCGACACAGCTGTTGTAATGCCTCACAAGGACAAAAAGGGTGCACTAAGAGCCAGTATCATGTCCATACAAACTCAAAGCTAGGCTACAATGGACCTCTGGAAGGATACGTGCGAGCTAGCGAGCCCCGCGGAGGTATTTATGCGTTAGACGCAGAGATGATATATACCACCGCGGGGATGGAGCTCGCACGGATAGTTCTTATCAACGCATGTGGTAACACAGTGTACGAGACATTGGTGAAGCCCAGTTCAAGGATTCTAGATTGCAACACGATTTTTTCCGGTGTATCTTTAAATGATATGTTACACGCAGCGAAAACACTTCAAGATGTGCAAAGTGATATCCTGCAATTTGTAGGGTGTGACACTATCCTCGTAGGTCATGCATTGGATAATGACCTTAGAGCTCTGAAGTTGATTCACGAGGTCGTCGTAGACACATGCGCCTTATACCCGCACGATAGAGGGTTGCCATACAGGCGTGCCCTGCGTTTCCTGGTCAAGGAACGCTTAGGGCGCAAGATCCAACAGGGCAAGAAAGGCCACGCACCAGCCGAGGACGCACGGGCTGCATTGGAACTAGCATTCCTCGCAGTAAGATATTACTAGTTCTTATTGCCAGTAATGCCAGGTTCCTAATCCCTGATCACGGGTTTTGAAAATGTCTTATATAACATAACTTGGCTGGGATGCAAACTACTTTGTACAGGAATTTCTGTTTCTAACATTTAAGACTTGTTGACTTATGTTTTAATTTGCTACATTGATTTGTAAATTTGTAAATGTTCAGTCTTAACTTAGTTCGGATTTATCCTTTAATAGTTTTATGTAGCTTTATGTATATTATATGATATGAAAATTATGTAAATAATAATGCTCTTAATAAAGCAATCGTTGTTGTATTAACTATGTGCATAGAAATTTATTAAAATACCTAAGATTAAACGATTTACAAGTACCTCACTTTTTTAAATTAGTTATCCATTTTTAGACAATTCTTTTTTATACAGGCTTTCATTGCCCCCTGGAGAAATAATGACACCCTGTATAAGGATTTTACTCAGCATTATTCTAAAAATACTATTTTTAAATAGTTAAAAACAAAAAATATATAACTTGGTTAGAATCATAACGTACTGTATATCTGAGTCATTGATAATGACAATTAAGGAATCTGACATCTGACGTGAAGTTCTCGTGCAGTTCAAAATAGTTTGCAATAATGTGGGTACTTCCTGACAAGGGGTTCCTAATCTTTTCATAGTGCAACCCTTTTTCATCATGTCGTAACTTTTTTCGTAGAAAATACTTGTTAAGCTCTACAACCTAGAGCTTAACAAGCACCTAGAGTCTAGATACATATGCAGGCGACCTAAGTGTACGGCGATGCCCCTGAGATAGTTGCGCGTTGCACAGTTTAGGAACCCCTGTCCTAGACCATGCACGTACGTATATAGGCTGCTCCAAAGCAGCTGCTGCCGCTGTTGCTTAAAAAATCGATATTTTTCGATGGTGCGTTCCGTGCGTTTTAAGCGAAACTTCTTTCCTCGCACGACGAAGATCTGGAATCAGCTTACTGCGGCAGCATTCCCGGAGCGTTACAACTTAGGGACCTTAAAAAAACGAGCCTAAAGTATGTGCCAGATAACGCTGCCTAAAAGTTTATTACTCCTCAAGTATTATGTTATCTCAAATTTAAAAACGACTGTCGCGAAATGTATGAACATTATCGCTAAATCAACTTTACGCGGTTATCGTGGTACAGGGTTGAGTTCACTCGCGGTCATTGCAGACATTGTCAACATTTTTTCACTATTAGATTACACATTTATTGAATTAACTCTTGATAACTTCAGATTAGAGTATGTATATACTTAGTACGATATTCCTTTCATCCACTCAAAGGTTAACTGGTAGAGATCCCTTAAAGGGATAAGTTCGCCTTTGTACATGCATTTCAACGGTTGTCAATAATGTTTTTCTTTTTTTTTTCCTTATTTTTGTACAATAAAGAGTTTATATACATACATACATATTTATTCTGGTACGGGTTTATTGTATTGGGTAAGAGATTTTTAAATCATAAAGTAAGAGATTGTTAAAACTAGTTAAACAACAAGAAAACAATAACGAAACGGACGGACGGACAGACAGACAGACGGGCAGACGGACGAACAGCGAAGTCTCAGTAATAGTGTCCCGTTTTTATCCTTTGGGTACGGAACCCTAAAAAGGAAGAGGTTCTATGTTCGACTGTATGCATTTTTAACCCCCGACACAAAAAGAGAGGTGTTATAAGTTTGACCGCTATGTGTGTGTGTCTGTCTGTGGCATCATAACTCTTTAACGGGTGCACCGATTTGGATGCGGTTTTTTTTAATAGAAAGCAAGTTTCTTGGCGATGGATCTTAGATATGTTTCATCAAAATCGGTTCAGCCGTTTCAAAGTTTTGTTAGCTGCGGAAGGGATCTTAGACGCATAACGGGCATTGACTCAATGTCAAACATACGAATGACATAATTGCGTTGGGGGTTTTTTAAATTTTTAATTTATAGTTATTTATTAGCGATACTCCCCCAGTTGTGGACCGATTTTCAAAATTATTTGTTTATAACTTAGTTTATGTGATTGAATAGGAACTATGTTTAGGTTTAAGAATAATACACCGTTTGTGCCCCAATAAACATTAAAACATTTATTTGAAAGAGGTGAGGTGGTCCCATTGGCACCAAGTCAAGATCTGATGATGGGACACTAGAGATATCGAGGACAAATCTCAAATTTTATAGGCACGGCTATGTCGATTTTGGCATTTTTAGCATCAGGGCAAGCATTTTCATTCAGAAAGATCATTTGATAAACTGGATCTAATAATAATAATAATAATAAGCCCCTCACAAACCTAACTCCACGTCCGATCCGAACACCTGTGATCACGTGAGGGGCGGTCATTGGCAGCTATTTAAATAGCTTATAACTAACCAATGGCTAACGGAGCAATAGTGACGTAAGTAAGTATGAAAGCGGGACGTAATAGAAAAAGAGTACCCCAGGCGGGTACCAGCAGAGGAGACGACGCTGGAGAATCCCGCCCCGAGCGCCGCGTTACGCGCAGCTCGGGCCGCTCCACGTATTCTGGGGGTGCAACGTACCGCGAACCGACACAGCGCAACAGACGAGCGCGATATCAGGGCCTGAGGCCGTAGCCCAGGCGGCACACATCACCCCAATTTCATTATCACCAATTTCATCTACCCATAGTTTATCCCCGTCACCCAACTCATCACCGCACCCTTTTGAAACTCAATTAGAATCATCTTTTTCATCAAATTCGTCAATGTCAGTGGATGTTGCGCGGGAGGCATTGGCCGCGAGGCCCGCGCCCACCACAGGCAAAAAAAGCGCGAGAAATAAGTGGACACCAGAAATGAATAAGTTCATTTGGCGCACATATTTGATAAATTGGATCTAATAATAATAATAATAATAAGCCCCTCACAAACCTAACTCCACGTCCGATCCGAACACCTGTGATCACGTGAGGGGCGGACATTGGCAGCTATTTATATAGCTTATAACTAACCAATGGCTAACGGAGCAATAGTGACGTAAGTAAGTATGAAAGCGGGACGTAATAGAAAAAGAGTACCCCAGGCGGGTACCAGCAGAGGAGACGACGCTGGAGAATCCCGCCCCGAGCGCCGCGTTACGCGCAGCTCGGGCCGCTCCACGTATTCTGGGGGTGCAACGTACCGCGAACCGACACAGCGCAACAGACGAGCGCGATATCAGGGCCTGAGGCCGTAGCCCAGGCGGCACACATCACCCCAATTTCATTATCACCAATTTCATCTACCCATAGTTTATTCCCGTCACCCAACTCATCACCGCACCCTTTTGAAACTCATTAGAATCATCTTTTTCATGAAATTCGTCATTGTCAGTGGATGTTGCGCGGGAGGCATTGGCCGCGAGGCCCGCGCCCACCACAGGCAAAAAAAGCGCGAGAAATAAGTGGACACCAGAAATGAATAAGTTCATTTGGCGCACATATTTGATAATTACTGACATGGAAAGAAAAACACGAGTTTACCTAGACTCACTGTATTCCCAATTTATCCGAGAGTTCCCAGAAATTAATGTTACGAAGCCTAATGTAGGAGCTCAACGAAGAGCTATCGTTAACAATAAACTACTGACCGATGACGAAAGGGAGGCCATAAAAGCCGAACTACTGACTGACATACAAAATAATCATTCAATAACATCCCCTCAGACTGACAATAATACTGCACAAACACTCACGCAAAGGACGCAGACAACAAGAAGGAGATGGACAGATGACATTAATGAGGCCATAATGAGAACATATTACAAAATAACTAACCTTGAATCTAACACGTCAGCCTACCGCCCACAGCTACACAACAGTATCATATAGGAATTTCCGGAATTGTCAAATGTTTCAGAACAACGTATTGCCGATCAAAGACGAGTTATCGTCAAAAATAGGTATATAACTGAACGAAGACTGCAAGAAATTAGAGATGAGGTCCAGCAAACACTATGTTGCAATAGCTCTCAAAATACAATAAATCATACGCCCGATGTACACACTACACAATACAATAAAGACTACCAACAGCAACTCCCCGATGATATCCAAACTTCAGATCCCAATAGTACAATAACACGCTCAACTGCTCATCATAGACAGCAAAATTCTACCATAGAAACCAAGATATCTGAGACCTTCAAAGTAGTTTATGAAAAATACCGAGATAGCAATCCCACAACCCGCCCATATATACCCAAACAAAAAACCTCAAAACGATTGCAACGAATAGTAGACTACATTAATAATAACATTCTTCCTGATTATATAAAACCAGACGATGACTTCTGTACCACACATACAATAGTTTACTGTTCTGCGTACACTGCGAGTGTATGCAATGGATCCAAAATAAAAGACTCAGGACAAACCGTGCCACATAAAGAAAATACTGTACCTCACTGGCAAAAAAGATTAGAAAACAAAATCAACCAACTTAGAAAGGACATAGGTAGAATGACTCAATACATACAAGGAAATCGAAGCAGAAGGCTGACTTGGCATATTCAGAACATAAAAAAGAAACATAAAATCCACTCACGGCACGAAGAAGACAATACCACAGACCAACAATTTATAGACACAATGAAACAAAAACTTAATACAGCTTCTAGCCGACTCAAACGATACATTAACTGTACAAAACGTAAACAACAAAATAGCCAATTCATAAATAGCGAAAAACAGTTCTATAGACATCTTACATCAAAGTCACAAAATACACATAACACTACTTCAAATTGCACCCTGTCATCCGAAGATTTACATCAATATTGGTCCAATATATGGGGGCATACCGTAGAACACAAGCAAAATGCAGAATGGATACAAGACGATGTGCAAGATCTCAACGACATTCCTCAAATGCAATTTGAACACATCCCAATACATACATTCATTCAGGTAATTAAAAAAGCACACAATTGGAAATCACCAGGGACAGATAAAATACACAACTTTTGGTACAAAAAACTAACTACTCTGCATCCTCAGCTACATAATCACTTAAATACTTTTATTGAATCACCACAATCAATGCCGTCCTATATTACGGAAGGGGTGACCTTCATGATTCCTAAAGACACAGACCACAACAACCCTGCTAAGTACCGACCTATAACTTGCTTACAAACTATATATTAAATCTTAACTTCATGTATTTCCGAACTCATTTATAATCACATCGCTGAAAACAATATTATGGCAGAAGAACAGAAAGGATGCCGAAAACATAGCCAAGGTTGCAAGGAACAGTTAATTATTGACACAGTTGTAATGAAACTAGCCATCAAAAACAAACACGACATTAACACCATGTATATAGACTACAGAAAAGCCTTTGATTCAGTGCCACATAGCTGGTTGCTCCATGTCTTGCACCACTACAAAATACACCCTTCACTTATTAAATTCCTACATGACACGATGACAGGCTGGAAAACTAAACTTAAACTCATTAATAGATCTGTAACAATAGAAACGGAAGAAATACCAATTAAGCGAGGTATTTTTCAAGGCGACGCTTTAAGCCCTCTCTGGTTCTGCCTTGCCCTAAATCCACTCTCTAAAATGCTGAACCGATCGAACTCTGGCTATACACTTACACATAACTCCTCTCTCACACATCTTATGTATATGGATGATATAAAACTTTACAGCAGTAGCATAAACGCACTTTACAAACTAGCCGACATCACACAGACATTTTCACAAGACATACAAATGGAATTTGGCATAGATAAATGCAAAACGTTTTCCGTTATATCGAACAAAATAATTACACATTACAGACAGGTGAGGTCGTAGAAGCTCTAGATCAACATAGCTCGTACAAATATCTAGGGTTTCAACAATTACGAGAAATTCATCAAAATCAGACCAAAGCTGAAATCATCAAAAAGCTTACTCATAGACTGAACACACTACTCCGATCACAACTCAACTCACGTAACATCACCAAGGCACTCAACACCTATGCAATACCTTTACTCACCTACTCCTTTGGAATCATCGGCTGGACACAGAATGACCTGCAAACACTGCAGCGGAAAATCAACACTAACTACCATGACAGCCCACCGAAAGCACCATCCACGGTCATGCACTCAAAGAGTTACGCTACCAAGAAAAGAGGGTGGTAAAGGTATCATAGACATTCCTAACTTACACAGTAAGCAGATAACCAGTCTTAGAAACTTTTTCTTCGAACGTGCACAACACTCCAAGTTACACTCAACAGTCTCAGAAGCTGACATCCGGCTCACTCCACTCAACCTCCACGATAAGAAACCACAGCGCAACGAACGCATTACAGACACTAAAGACAAAATATCAGCGTGGCAGCAAAAAGCTCTACATGGACGGCATCGCCACGATCTGCAGCTACTTCATGTCGACAAGGAAGCGTCGAACGCGTGGCTGCAGCGTGGCGAGCTGTTCCCCGAGACCGAAGCTTTTATGATCGCAATCCAAGATCAAGTAGTAGATACTAAAAACTATCAAAAACATATTATCCGCAGACCAAACCTCACGACGGATCATTGCAGGCACTGCCATAGTAGCTCTGAAACAATCCAACATATAACTGGCGCATGCAAGTCTATAGCTCAATCCGATTATAAACACCGACACGACCAGGTAGCTGCTATAATTCACCAGTACATAGCCTTCAAGCACAAATTTATCTCCGAGAAATTACCCTATTACAAATACAAACCACAATCAGTCCTAGAAAACGATAACTACAGGATATATTGGGACAGAACCATTATAACAGACAAAACAATACACTTCAATAGACCTGACATCACAATATTAGATAAACATAACAAATCAGTAACCTTAATAGACATCGCCATCTGCAACACCCACAACTTAATAAACACATATACAGACAAAACTACCAAATACACAGATCTCTCGATTGAGATCAAAGCACAGTGGCAAGCCCGTAGTGTAAAGACAGTTCCGATCATCCTCTCCACTACAGGCGTCATCCCAAAAACCCTCCATACAAGCCTCCGGACCTTGGACATACACACTCCTACAGAAAGCAGTCATTCTCAACACATGCCGCATAGTATGCAAATTTTTATCCATTCCATAGCTTAACACAAAAAAAAAGCACTTGGCTTAGGCCCGTGCACTATTGTACCTCCTGAGCAGGAGAGATGTTGTTAACAAAAATAAATAATAATAATAATAATAAATAATAAATATTAGGGGACAATCTTACACAAATCGACCTAGTCCCAAACTAAGCAAAGCTTGTACTTTGGGTACGAGTAGACGACGAAAACATACTTATATGTATACCTAGATAAATAAATACTTTACATAGAAAACATCCATGACTCGGGAACAAATATTCGTGGTCATCACACAAATGAATGCCCTTACCGAGATTCGAATCCAGGACCTCTTGCTTCGTAGGCAGGTTCACTACCAACTAGGCTAAAGCGGTCGTTAAATCTGATTAAGAGGGTACGATGGCTGAGAGACTTTTGAGAAATAGGTATTTTAATGAAATGTCGCTGTCTCGCCCGAACCCCTCCGTGTCAGTACAGCGAGAGCAGGACAACTGCAGCTCAGACCGTTAGTAGGCGCGTAAAATTGATCAAAACAGCATTTCGTAGTCCCCTGTTTTCTTCTCGAAAACTGGACCAATAAAATTATATTACAAAAAAAAAAAATATGTTAATTGAAATATGGAAAAAAACGAAACAGGGGCATAGCTGTGGTAGATACAGATTACACAGTAAAAAAATTTGGCTCTAAAGCCATTATCCAGGGAGGAAACAGGGGACTACGTTTGTATGGAGAAATGGTGCGCATCGTACGTACCCTCTTAAGAAAACCGCATATGGCCAACGGAACTCCTCAAAGCTAACAAGAAGTAATGCTCGCGTGACTAAGTGATCTCGATTAATATAGATAGCTATTAGCTACTAACAAGAAGCTTTATGTTAATGATTCTTTCGCACTAATCTAATGCAGAAGTCGGAACTAGGCCGTGTTTGGGCTTAATGGAACAAATAAACAAATATTGAAACAAATAATGAAATTAAATGGTATCAAACAATTAATTAAGTGACTATCATATTAATTTGCTAATTATTCTGTAAATTAAAGTTATTTGTCCATCAAGTTGTTTAAATATCCTTTAATTTAATTTAATTTTATTGACATGGCTAAAATAACAAAATTATTAATTGGAACGACGATTAAATTTTTAATGAACTAGTATTTACCTACCCGGTATTATTTAATTATCAAGTATTTGAATTGAAATGTAGGGGTTTTACAAAATTCCCGTGGGAATTTGTAAAAATTACAACGTGGTGGTGGGGGTATTCGTTAACGTAGCTAAAATCTAAGATCACTACTGAGACGGGTTGATACAAAGAAATTCATATGACAGGATGCAGAGAACATAAAAAATCATAAAATAGTCCGAAATTGAAAGAAATGAAAGAGGTATATGTTCAGCGGTGGGTGTACTGCCGTTTCGGCGAAAAATATTTCGCAAAATGATTAATTTGGGAAATGTTTATTTTTTTCTGAAACTGTAAACTATTCAGGATATATTTCAGGACTATCCTATAGGTTAGGTTAGGTTAGGTTTGTTTTATAACAACCCTGAAAAGTTTACAGTTTCAGAAAAAATAAACAGTTGCCAAATTAAACATTTACCAAATGAATCATTTTGCGAAATAATTTTTTGCCGAAACAATAGTAAACCATGTTCAGCAATGAACAACTATTTGCTGATAATTTTAACTTTAAATACTAATTAATTTCATTAAGTGTTTGCCTATAATAGGTTGTGCTAAAATAGCCTTTGTCATTAACTAATGATAGCTATTATTCGAATATATAAGGTGTCCTGTCTCACCAAAACGTCATTACTTCAGTGCTCTGCCTTCCTATCACTCTCGAATTAATAGTTAAAATTGTCATACTGTGTTTGTTTGTACAACTTTAATAGTAAGATGTACATTTGCAAAACCTGCGGGACTTCTTTACCCTCGTCCTCGCCATCGTCGCTAGGACCAAAACAATGCTGTGAGGATCAGCTGAAGAGGGCTCTCCGCCCTCGTTGTTTGAAACCGGACAAGTTGCATATTATGGGCTTTCCCAGGCCTTTGGAGTCCGAATCGGATAAGGCGTATTTTTTTGTGGATTCAATATCAAGACCTAGAAATAAAGCAGTGCAGAAATCGAGTTTAAATACTAACGCACCTGGGTCCATTCCCAGCGGTTCTCAAGGTGATGAAAAAAACGTATATTCTTGTGATCGTTGTGAACTAGATTTTGACGCTTACGTTGCTTACAACACAAATGATGATTTATCTCAGAATTGTGTGTACCATGTGCGTCGAGCAGAAGGTCCATTTGGACGTCGGCGACACAGCTGTTGTAATGCCTCACAAGGACAAAAAGGGTGCACTAAGAGCCAGTATCATGTCCATACAAACTCAAAGCTAGGCTACAATGGACCTCTGGAAGGATACGTGCGAGCTAGCGAGCCCCGCGGAGGTATTTATGCGTTAGACGCAGAGATGATATATACCACCGCGGGGATGGAGCTCGCACGGATAGTTCTTATCAACGCATGTGGTAACACAGTGTACGAGACATTGGTGAAGCCCAGTTCAAGGATTCTAGATTGCAACACGATTTTTTCCGGTGTATCTTTAAATGATATGTTACACGCAGCGAAAACACTTCAAGATGTGCAAAGTGATATCCTGCAATTTGTAGGGTGTGACACTATCCTCGTAGGTCATGCATTGGATAATGACCTTAGAGCTCTGAAGTTGATTCACGAGGTCGTCGTAGACACATGCGCCTTATACCCGCACGATAGAGGGTTGCCATACAGGCGTGCCCTGCGTTTCCTGGTCAAGGAACGCTTAGGGCGCAAGATCCAACAGGGCAAGAAAGGCCACGCACCAGCCGAGGACGCACGGGCTGCATTGGAACTAGCATTCCTCGCAGTAAGATATTACTAGTTCTTATTGCCAGTAATGCCAGGTTCCTAATCCCTGATCACGGGTTTTGAAAATGTCTTATATAACATAACTTGGCTGGGATGCAAACTACTTTGTACAGGAATTTCTGTTTCTAACATTTAAGACTTGTTGACTTATGTTTTAATTTGCTACATTGATTTGTAAATTTGTAAATGTTCAGTCTTAACTTAGTTCGGATTTATCCTTTAATAGTTTTATGTAGCTTTATGTATATTATATGATATGAAAATTATGTAAATAATAATGCTCTTAATAAAGCAATCGTTGATGTATTAACTATGTGCATAGAAATTTATTAAAATACCTAAGATTAAACGATTTACAAGTACCTCACTTTTTTAAATTAGTTATCCATTTTTAGACAATTCTTTTTTATACAGGCTTTCATTGCCCCCTGGAGAAATAATGACACCCTGTATAAGGATTTTACTCAGCATTATTCTAAAAATACTATTTTTAATTAGTTAAAAACAAAAAATATATAACTTGGTTAGAATCATAACGTACTGTATATCTGAGTCATTGATAATGACAATTAAGGAATCTGACATCTGACGTGAAGTTCTCGTGCAGTTCAAAATAGTTTGCAATAATGTGGGTACTTCCTGACAAGGGGTTCCTAATCTTTTCATAGTGCAACCCTTTTTCATCATGTCGTAACTTTTTTCGTAGAAAATACTTGTTAAGCTCTACAACCTAGAGCTTAACAAGCACCTAGAGTCTAGATACATATGCAGGCGACCTAAGTGTACGGCGATGCCCCTGAGATAGTTGCGCGTTGCACAGTTTAGGAACCCCTGTCCTAGACCATGCACGTACGTATATAGGCTGCTCCAAAGCAGCTGCTGCCGCTGTTGCTTAAAAAATCGATATTTTTCGATGGTGCGTTCCGTGCGTTTTAAGCGAAACTTCTTTCCTCGCACGACGAAGATCTGGAATCAGCTTACTGCGGCAGCATTCCCGGAGCGTTACAACTTAGGGACCTTAAAAAAACGAGCCTAAAGTATGTGCCAGATAACGCTGCCTAAAAGTTTATTACTCCTCAAGTATTATGTTATCTCAAATTTAAAAACGACTGTCGCGAAATGTATGAACATTATCGCTAAATCAACTTTACGCGGTTATCGTGGTACAGGGTTGAGTTCACTCGCGGTCATTGCAGACATTGTCAACATTTTTTCACTATTAGATTACACATTTATTGAATTAACTCTTGATAACTTCAGATTAGAGTATGTATATACTTAGTACGATATTCCTTTCATCCACTCAAAGGTTAACTGGTAGAGATCCCTTAAAGGGATAAGTTCGCCTTTGTACATGCATTTCAACGGTTGTCAATAATGTTTTTCTTTTTTTTTTCCTTATTTTTGTACAATAAAGAGTTTATATACATACATACATATTTATTCTGGTACGGGTTTATTGTATTGGGTAAGAGATTTTTAAATCATAAAGTAAGAGATTGTTAAAACTAGTTAAACAACAAGAAAACAATAACGAAACGGACGGACGGACAGACAGACAGACGGGCAGACGGACGAACAGCGAAGTCTCAGTGATAGTGTCCCGTTTTTATCCTTTGGGTACGGAACCCTAAAAAGGAAGAGGTTCTATGTTCGACTGTATGCATTTTTAACCCCCGACACAAAAAGAGAGGTGTTATAAGTTTGACCGCTATGTGTGTGTGTCTGTCTGTGGCATCATAACTCTTTAACGGGTGCACCGATTTGGATGCGGTTTTTTTTAATAGAAAGCAAGTTTCTTGGCGATGGATCTTAGATATGTTTCATCAAAATCGGTTCAGCCGTTTCAAAGTTTTGTTAGCTGCGGAAGGGATCTTAGACGCATAACGGGCATTGACTCAATGTCAAACATACGAATGACATAATTGCGTTGGGGGTTTTTTAAATTTTTAATTTATAGTTATTTATTAGCGATACTCCCCCAGTTGTGGACCGATTTTCAAAATTATTTGTTTATAACTTAGTTTATGTGATTGAATAGGAACTATGTTTAGGTTTAAGAATAATACACCGTTTGTGCCCCAATAAACATTAAAACATTTATTTGAAAGAGGTGAGGTGGTCCCATTGGCACCAAGTCAAGATCTGATGATGGGACACTAGAGATATCGAGGACAAATCTCAAATTTTATAGGCACGGCTATGTCGATTTTGTCATTTTTAGCATCAAGGCAAGCATTTTCATTCAAAAAGTATCATTTGGTAAACTGGATGTGATGAAGAAGACCGCAGATGGCCAACGGAACTCCTCAAAGCTAACAAGAAGTAATGCTCGCGACTGCGTGACTAAGTGATCTCGATTAATATAGATAGCTACTAACAAGAAGCTTTATGTTAATGATTCTTTCGCACTAATCTAATGCTGAAGTCGGAACTAGGCCGTGTTTGGGCTTAATGGAATTGTCTCGAGACGCAATCATACATTTAATTTGTCGAAATTATACTGGTGATGAAGACCATAGGGCCTACGTAGTTGCAATACGTTTACTTTAATGGTTACACAGCAAAATGTAGTCAAAACTAGCAAAACACTATCTTTGCCTACTGTACATGTCATTTTCAGATTCCTGTGCTTAACACATTCTGCACGTAACGTAAGCAAGACCTCACCATCATACCACCTACTATCCAGTTTTTGAAATTAAAATAAAACCTCCTTTAAAAACCGGCCAAGTGCGAGTCGGACTCGCGCACCGAGGGTTCCGTACAAATTTATATGTATCTTTGAACACCCAGTCTTAGCAGACCCCTGCTCCTAAGCAAAATGTGCGCAGTGTGGGATAATTGTATATTGGTTACTGATATAGACAGATAGAGAAAAAAAAATATGGTTTTCGCAAATTTTCCTTTATCTGTGCTATAAGATCTTGCTTCGTACCAAATTGCTTCGTATCAGATTCTGAGTTCACGGGAAGTACCCTGTAGGTTTTGATTCCCTTGCGAGTTTCGAAAATTTGCGGAAATTTTTAGCATAAACAGCTGTATCTTTTGATTGCGTTGGCTTAGAAGTTTGATTTTTTCACAGCTCCAAGGGACAGCAGACTTGAGTATTTGATATAAATTTCAGCTTGATACCTCTACGCGTTCCTGAGAAAAAGGGTCTTGACAGACGGACGGACGAACAACAAAGTGATCCTATAAGTGTTCCGTTTTTTCCTTTTGAGGTACGGAAACCTAAAAAACCCAGAAACTAAAAAAAAAATATAATGATATAAAAATTGAACAGACTACAAAAAGCATGAAAATATATTTTAATCTGTTTGATGTCGATGACTCAGCCAGCACGACCCAGCAGGAGTGGACTTACTCATCTACTTTACCTGCATACTATTCTATTGGGCTTTTTGTAGTCGGTTAAATTTTTGCTTCTTAGTTTCTAGATGTTTTTTGAAAGCGGTTATATTTTTTACTTTTTTTAATCCAGCTATATCAATTTAAGCGTCTATAACGATACCATAAACCATAAATTTATAAATTCTACAAGAAAATAAAGTTTAATATTTCAACAGAAAAGCCAGACTTAAGGAAGGATGGATACCTAGACTTCTTAGGCTTAATATTTATCTACTTATATGTATAAGTAAGTTTATCCGTTGTCTGGTACCCATAGTACAAGTTTTGCTTAGTTTGGGAATAGGTCGATTGTTGTCAATTGTCCCATTATTTTTCTATTTATTTGGCGGGGCGTGAAATATTTTGCAAGTAAAGCCTGATTAAAACAAAACTAAAAACATACCCGTTTGAAAAGCATTGCAGTAATGGAAGAGAAGCGTTTGGTTACTTCGAAAGTTTATTCAACCCGGGGGGAATCGGGTTGTTAGTGCCCTTCGCCACTGTTATTTAATACCAAAGAATCTGTGCAAGGAACTCGAGAAGAAAAATCTATACCCGTTTGTCAATTTCAATGATCAAATAGATGAGCATAATAAAGGTTTAATTAAATAAACGTGCAACAATGCGCCAACCGGCTAAAGGTCAACGGACCACGTAGATATTGAAACCAAGTCACTGTATCAAGGTCTTTGGAGTTTCAGGCAAGTCTTTAAACGGTTTTATTTTTTATTACGTAACTTAAAAATCATTTCAGTGCTCTTTGTGCGTGTCAGTTAGTTTATCAAACCGATGAAAGTGAAATTAAATTCATTATGTTTATATTCTATAATTAGGTATAATTAATTTGTTATCGTCTACACTATAGACTCTACGAGTATTGTAATATCAAACAATTAATTAAGTGACTATCATATTAATTTACTAATTATTCTGTAAATTAAAGTTCTTTGTCTATCAAGTTGTTTAATATCCTATAATTTAATTTAATTTTCTTGACATGGCTAAAATAATAAAATTATTAATTAGAACGAAGATTACATTTTTAATGAATTAGTTTTTACCTAACCGGTATTATTTAATTATCCGGTAATTGAATTGAAATGTAGGGGTTTTTAGAAAAGTCCCGTAGGTATTTCTAAAAACTACAACGTGGCCATCAATTCGTTAACGTAATGTGAAAAAGCCAAGTGCAAAAAATTATCTTTCTAGACTTTGCGATTGATATTCCGAGATTTAACGAGCGTACTTGGTATGTATGTACACATTTTTTTGTTTGCGTCACTCCAGTAGACATGGCAAAACTTAAGGGTCTATAGCCAATATTTTTAGTCAATTCTACATAGGCGTGTAGGACGCCTGGCCAACTTTCGACCTATTTAAATAAATCTTAAGTACCTACCTAATTTATGTCTGGGAGAGAAAACTTTTGTTTCTTACGCTGTGTATCACCCACTTACATGCCCAGATCAGCGCTATGTCATAATAATATTGCATTGTTATCCAATTTACACAAGTGTGCAAAATTTCAACTCAATCAGAAACCGGAAAGTGGGTCAAATACAACATGCAAGATTTGACCCGTTGAGGAGTTCCGTTGGCCGTCTGTGATCCTCTTCATCAGATCCAGTTTACCAAATGACATTTTCTGAATGAAAATGCTTGACCTGATGCTAAGAATGCTAAAATCGTCGTAAGTGTGCCTATAAAATTTGAGGGTTTCTGTCGATTTCCCCAGGATTCCATCCATCATCGTCATCTTAACTTGGTGCCAATGGGGCCACCTCAGAAGTATAATCCGTCAAACAAAATTTTCAGAATTTTGAAAATCGGTCCACAATTGGCAGAGATATCGATGAACACACATAAAAAAAAGAAAAAAAAAAAGATCGAACGTATAACCTCCTCCTTTTTTGAAGTCTGTTAAAAAAAAGATAAAAAGTAGCCTACTCGTTATTCCCGTTATTGCAGAGATCCAGCTAGGTATCTACATAAAATTTTTATCAGAATCCGTCCAGCTATTTTAGCGTGAAAGAGTATCACTCATAAACTTTAGCATTTATAATATACTGAGAAAATTCTGAAGTTTCTGAGAATTCTGAGAAATGCTTAAACCTTGTACGTACAATTTATTGAATCAGGCGTTACTTTGCAGAGGTCCATATCAATGAACTAAAACAATTACTTTGCTCACCCGCGACCTTACAATAGTTACGTTTATGCAAGAAATGTGCGTTCATGCAGTTCCTCCACCTCCACACTGTACGAACACACACAAATCACATAAACCCAACCATCACCACCACCAAGCTACACTGACGCGTTTCGAACTCAACCAGAGCTCATCTTCAGAGTTACCACAACCGTATGCTATGCTACCAAATGTTAAACTAACAAACAAAAACATTTGTTTTGGTCATTTCTTGCATAAACGTAACTATTGTAAGGTCGCGGGTGAGTAAAGTAATTGTTTTAGTTCATTAATATGGACCTCCGCAAAGTAACGCCTGATTCAATAAATTGTCCATATCAATATTAAGTGAGCCAAAGAGAGGATTTGAAATACTCGAGCGCGTCAACATAATGTTTCAGAAACACCTTCTACAATTTAATTTCTTTTTAGGGTTCCGTAAACGGTGCCAACGGGACCCTAATACTATCTTTTGAACCGCAATAGCTAGACACTTGAAATTGTCACCGATTATGCATTTACTGTGGTCGCTATAACAACGAATAGGCTCAAAAAATAAAATAACGTAAAAAATAAAAAAGTATCGTCATACAAGAAACGTGTTTTTTTTCAGCGTTTTTAACTCGGATCTTTATATTTTTTTACTGAACTATTTTAAAACATTACAAGGTACGGAAACTTTCATGTACCAGCCCGACTCGCACTTGACCGATTTTTTTATTTTCCTTAATAATATCAATGATGGCTCACTGCGACAAGGTTTATACAGAGGATTAGAGTCTAAATATTAAGAAAATAACAATATTGGAAACGATACTAGTCTGAGGGAATTGCCAACTATGCGTTTAATTCCCAAACTCTAAGTAAGGACTTACGTGACAATTGTCAGTTATTGACGTAAATATTATGTGTGCGTTTACGAGATAGAACGCACGGCAGACCTGCGTAGGTGTGTCGAAGTGCCTCGGTTCGATGACGAAACGACACCTCAAATTTGTGCAAGTCTTATTGTGAAAGACTTATTGAGGCGGAGGCGAGCGCGGCGCCATGGAGGCCGATTCACTCCAACATGTTTGCTTTGGCCGTGCTTATTAAGTGCAACTAACTGTCCTCTGCTTTACAAAGGACTCGAAAATGTTTTGTTTCATATGCTAATAACTCGTCCTCATTCTGTATAAATATTTAAATAAGTGGCTCTTGTGTTCAGAAAGATAACTGACTTTCATGACCTATGTCAACTGTTCATTGCCCTTATCATCCAGTCCAAACCATGTCTGCGAGAGCAGTGGAAAGGAAGCGTCGACATGAATCACTTGATCAACAAGTATCTTCGAAACATTGGAGAACAATGTTTACATAGAATCTTTTACGCATTTCAGTGGGCCGGTTCAATGTGGTTGTACGAGAAAATAAATATACTTACGTTTGTTTTCAACTTTCATTCGATGCACCAAAACAGCGGTGGAGCTTCCCTCTTAAACGGTTCGAAGAATTCGGTAAATTTTGACCAACCTACTTTTAGGGTATACCGGAGATAGCACAGTGATACCAACAATTAGCTTGACTTGAATATATGAGCATTTTGTATCGTTATCTGCGATATCTACTAAGGAAACAAAACTAGATCCGATAATTAAGATAGTGTTATTTAATGTTGATTCTTTTAACTATGTCGGTAAATATTTCAAGAGTCCACAAATTTAAGTGTAGGTACCTACCTACGTTATTATGAATTTTAATACAATGCATAACGTTATTACCATGTTCATTTCTTCTTCATTGCAATGTTCAGTAAATATGGCAACTTGAATTATGTTCACTGAATGAAAATCTTTTTTTTGGCGACACGACACGAATTGTAAACAAAACGCGTCTATTAGAGATGACCGGGCGGGAGGCCATTGCTCCTGACTGATACTCGACTGTGTCGTGCCGTGGTCTATTTACAAATATAATTTAACATGCTATGCTAAATTTCCTATTGTTCTACTATATGGACTCTCATTGAATACGGAAACCTATTAAGTTTTCCACAATACAAGTACGAGTGATTCTATCCTAAACGTAAACTCTATTAGTAGGTACACTTTTTTATTAAAAAATATAGCGTTTACCGTGTATATTTCCTACTAAGAAGGCATTGGTGTGATGTTTCTCAAAGGTTCTCAACAGATTCTACTAACCAAGGTGGAAGTCATTAAGTTTGCTCATCTACGAGTCGTTTCGTCATCACTTTATGTAAGCCGATTACGTAAATCCGCTCAATGTGCACGGTCGGGTCGCTCTTAGTTTAGTAGAGCAGCTCAAAATACCTGCGTTTGCCTTGTTAAAAAAATAATAATTGAGAATGGAATTTGAGTGGGTTATGTGGGGCTACCTATGCAGGTAGTGACCCTTTCAACTACGCCGTGCGTGTGGAATACCACAATTGAGAAGGTAGTACACTGTTATTACTTTATAATTATAATTAAAGTTCTTTTTTTGTCAGCTTCGTGACCAATAATAAAATTCTAGGCTATACGTCAGACTTGAAAATCGAACTCGAAAACATGTTCTGCGAAGCCCAAAAATTTCGGATGACTCAATAAAAACATATCAGATCAAGCTTAGTCATATAGTTCAAAGAGAAATGAAATGATTAACGATAAAAATATGATATGGCATCAGACGATAACAATATTTGTCGTCATTGTTTACTGTTTATATTTGTAGTGGTCTCATCATTTCCTTTTCGTTAGGCCAAAGATGAATGAGTCAGTTATTAAACCGGAACTGACATCGTTTCATAACATGGGAATTCCTTAAGTCAGCTCAGCTATGGACTGGCGACGTGCATACATGAATGAATGCCAAAGTGTTACAGATAATACAGGGGACTTGCGTCACACTCAATACTGACGGCGATGGCTCATTCACCTTTCGGTGAATCGCCAGGAAAAATTGTAGGATTTTATGACTAACTTGTTTAAAATTTTAACTTGAGGTAAGGAAAGGAAACAAAAAGTATAAAAAATATTACGTTTATTGCTTTTTTTAGGAGCAATTCGAAGGCACATACACATGCAAGCGTACGCGCGATCCGACAACGTAACTTGTATCTATATCACATATCCGAACCATATTTTTTCATTTAGAGCCTAACCAAAATTCATGTCCATAGCGAAGTCGTCAATCACTTTGCATTAGCACTTTAGGCTGCACTGATTAAGGGGTCATAAGGTTGGAACATAGATATCTGTCTTGTCATACGCGCGCGTTTTGCACGTTCTTCGTTAACTTTAAACAAGACCAGGTCCATGGCTGCGCGGGCGTCCTCCAAGGGAGAATGCCCAGCGCTGCCTCGCTGAACGCTGCGCCCCAACAACTCCTCACAGAGGACACGAAGCGATCGCCGAAATGGGAATCCTCGTGCGTGCGGGAATAATGCGCACGTATCGATGACCGCTCCGTGTAGCAGCTTTAATGCCCGCAGATCATTATCCATCGCGTGGCCAATTAAAATCGTATCTGTACCCACAAATCCTAGGATGTCATTCTGGACATCCCGGAGCGTCTTTGTAGCGCGCGCGAGATCACGCGGCCTGATACCCGAGAATCGCGTGTTATGGTCCACAACAGGCGAGCTGGGCTTTACTAGGGACCTGTAGACGGGACGGCCATCGGCAGCGATGACAGCGATACTGGCCAGTTCTAGTCCTGCAGTTGTGTACACCATCTCGGCATCGATGGCATATATCCCGCCGCGAGGTGAGCGTGCTCGCGCGTAGCCCTCGAGTGGGCCATTCATCCCGGGACGTGTGCCGTTCCAGACGTGAAACCGGGCGGTGCTGCAGCCCCTGGCTCCCAGCGGCTGGTTGCAGCAAGTATGTCGATAGTCTTGGCTCACACGACCCCAGTGGTATACGCACGACTGAGACAAATTTTCACCCTCACGGGTCATCCTATACATTGAGTCACATCGTACACACAAATGTTCCACCGTATCAGCTTCTTCATCACTGTCAGAACGCGGGCTGGAGCCCAGCGATCCACGTCCACTGTCACTTTGAGAGCCACCGGGGACGAACTCCGGTGCGTTTACATCCCAGGCAGTGTAGCGCAAAGTCGTCGTTCTTGATCGCGGCGGCGGATTGATGTAAACAACAGCTTTGGCTGAATTCGGCTCAAGTTCCAAGGGATATCCCAAAGCCCACATACGCTCTGGAGTTAGCAGATGCGGACGCAGTGCATCCACTAGTTCTTCGGTAGAGATTCTTTGCGGCGCCGACGACGACGGCGGCGCGGCCGGGGGGCGCCGTCGATCACGGGGCTTGCGCCGCCGTGCTGCAGCGCCGGCAGGATCCATGCTCGAGGCGAGTGTGTCTTGGTAAAACCAATTTTGGATATTAATAAAACAGTGCATGATTCTTCGTACGCTAGTATACACATAGAGTCGAGTAGATATTCGAGAGCGAGCGCGGAGCGACTGATACGTCCGAGTGCGCGCGCGGGCGCTGTACTAATGGCACGATGGTGGGGCAGTCCGCACTATATACGTCACGCAGATAGCGTTCGTTAGTTAACGGGACATGCCGATCGACCGGCCTATTCTCTTTTTTCTAAACAATAATAAACTTATGTTTCTTTGTGCTGATAATATAATGAATGGGTTAACTACAATGGAACAGATTAAAAAAGTTAACTTTATCAAATAGTTTCAACTCCGAGACTTTCGAGAAACAGCTGTGATTGTTTACAATAGTACTCTAAACAGCTGTTGTTGGAAATGTTGTGGCTTATGTTTTGTAACGTGGGTAGGGAATTTAATAACTAATAAGTCATGGTATTTATATCTACATACACTTATAATATTTTTGGATGGTTTTTGTGAACCTGGATCTAATCACATGAAATGTTTTGCTAATTATTATAAAGTTCCTCATCAGCTAATTACTTAACTGCATTAACTTAGATGCCTAATTAGTTGGCTTAGAAATTGAAATATCCTTAATAGAGCGCTAATTAATCATTCCTTAGTAATCTAAAAGGTGTTCTGTGCATTTTCAGTGAATTTTATTTCGATTAGAGAGATTTTTTCATAGGGACATATACTCAATAAGAAATACAGATTGGATAAAACGAGTCAGGCCAAAGTTAGCCCGAAGGGCGGGCGGCAGCGGAAGGAAGGACGGTCGGCCGTTGCCCCGGCCAGGCCGCCGCCGTACCTATCTCGTATTAATACACATCGCTCAAGGTAAATGATGAACACACGCAGTTTTACAGCGAAGTCATTAACTTTCAGAGAGGACAAGACACTCATACGATTAAAGAACAATTACCCTGTTTATATCGTTAAATATTTAGTATGGCTGATGAAATAGATTTGCAGTTTCACTCTCGATGCTTTTATAAAGATTTATTACGATGCTTTTTTTAAGGTCGCTACTTCATGAACTACGTAATTACATACTTATTGATTGTAGAGTCATTTGAAGTATCTACGTATATATTTTAAGATGAGTGAAAGTTTACAAAGTCTGCTTCGACTCCAATAGCAACAAGCGGCCAGGAGACACCGGCAAGAAACTGGTAAGTAGTATAATTGTATGAGCCGTGTACCGTGAGCATGTATGCGAGAGCGATTGTTTGTATACAGAAGCGCGTGTGGGCGCGGCGGGCGCTTGGTCGCTGACACGGCGATAACCTTCGAATCTATGTCAGACAGAACGGGGATAGAGTCGACGAACGGGATCGCGCGCGTCAGAGTTAGATGGGCGGCTATAGCCAGTATGTAACTTACAGGGAATCAAACTATCTGGGAACTGCACCGCACGGGACAAGTTAGCACCATAAATTCTTTGAAGAACTTGCTAATGACTAACGGTTCGTGCCCAGATAATGTGTACCGTGTAAAGTAGTTCAGCATGTACTTATCTAACGCTACCGGTAATATTTCACTTTAGGACAGCACTGAAACTGTCAAAATAGAATGCTTATTATTATTCAGCTTTAGCTTTATCTGGGATCGTCGCGCCTTATCGAAGGTACAGAATACAGCGGGGAATTTTAATTTAATCGGGGATTTTACTCCTACAATCTGTGCGAACACAAATACTAACATTATATCATTACGTCACTTTTATTATACCTACCTAACCAAATATTGCATGTCCTGAAATATTTTATCAATATAATTTTTTTTAATGACTTGCTTTCGACTACTTTTATCTTATTTACCTCAAATTTGAGATATTTTGTCTTAGGCTACTAGAGTAACGAGCAACTTAATTTCTATAAATAAGACTAGCTGTTGCCCGCGCCTCCGTCTGCGAAGAATAGGGGTATAAAATAGCCTACGACTTATTCCCAGACCTACCAAAATATAGAAAAAAATTTGATAAAAATCGATCAAGCCGTTTCGGAGGACTACGATAACAAACACCTGACACGAGATTTTTATATATATTTAATAGATTATTCTAGTGTCTATGTAAATCAAAGGCTTCAGGCTGTTAACTCAAAATCCGAAGTCTAAGAACATTAATCAAATTTAAATATGGCCCAAAAAGGATAAACTTAACTCGGTCAGATCCAGTTCCAGTTTATAGGTTAGTTGTTCATGCAAAACGTCGGACGGCCAGCGAACGTTTATTATAACTCGAAATTCGACATTTCTGTCTCCTAACATACATACATAACGAAACTATGGAAAAGACGCCGAACAGTACCGGTTTTCTGTTATTTCAATATCTCAAGCAAATAAAAGACGTTAGGTTAGTGGTTTGACCTGTGGCCTTCAAGCAAGGGTCGTGGGTTCGAGCCCGGCCTCGCACCACTGAGTTTTTGGGAATTTATGTACGAAATTAATGTGAGGGTGAAAGGTGCAGGAAAACAGTGAGGAAACCGGTACAGACCTGCGCAGAAATTCAAAGGTGTTTATGACGTTCCCAATTCGCACTGGGCCCGTGTGGGAATTACAGCCCAAGCCCTCTTATTTTTAGAGGAGGCCTGTGCCCTGCAGTGGCACGTGTATAGGCCGAGATGATGATGATGATAATGATGAAGCAAAAAAGTCGTAGAATTACTAATAGAAATTAAAATTTTGTATGGTAGCATGATTTAAAATACGAATCACCACAAAGATTACATTACTTCTAACAAATCTGATTTTTACGCACGCCAGTTCTTGTTTGAACTAATCTGCAAATACCCCTGTGTACGCTTAGTTTCAAGGATTTGGGATGGTCTACGATCCTACCTTTTATTCTTTCTTTATTCATATCTTTAAGACAGTAACAAATGGTGAAATTTTATTACCAACTTTTGCTAGCAAACAAAAGTTTATAGGCCGAATTGAATGTTCAAATTCTTGGAATATTTTTTTTGTTTTTAAGGTAGATTATCTTTTCTGCAAAACTTCATTAAAAGAAAGAAAGAAAGAAAAAAAAACCCCGCCGCACTCATTGTTTTGGATTATACTTTTATTATAGTCAATAACTGGACCCTTCTTATCCTTAAGACAAGCTATCAGCTCACTCAGCCCAGATCCGTTTTGTTCAAGAATTTTACAGAAAAAAGGGTATGTGCATATTTCTAAGGAAATAACGGTGAAGAATCAACAGGTATAAAGGATATAAAGGATAATTTAAACTAATGTTAGAAGATGAATGTGTTACTCGTAGTCAGAACTAATTTCCGTTCTATTCATGTAGATATACTCGTATTAGGTACACATATATAATTAAGTATATACAGGGTTATTTGTAATTCACTGACATCCTCTTAACCCTGAATTCCTATCACTCAAACAAATGTTTTTTGTTTTAAGACTTTTTAAAATGAAGCACTTTTTTTCCCATACAAATACACAGAGGATCTTAAAAATAAGAGGTAATCTCAAATTTTCAAAACGTTATTACACCAAAAATATTAAGTTATGACAAAAGCCATAAAACAAAAAAACATTTAATGAACTAAAACAATTACTTTGCTCACCCGCGACCTTACAATAGTTACGTTTATGCAAGAAATGTGCGTTCATGCAGTTCCTCCACCTCCACACTGTACGAACACACACAAATCACATAAACCCAACCATCACCACCACCAAGCTACACTGACGCGTTTCGAACTCAACCAGAGCTCATCTTCAGAGTTACCACAACCGTATGCTATGCTACCAAACGTTAAACTAACAAACCAAAACAAATGTTTTTAACTTGTCACTGTAACTTCTCAAGTACCCACTTTATTTTTCTTATTCTCAAACTACCCCACAAAAATTAACTTTTATTGACATATTTAAAACTACCTTGAATTTTTTTTTTCTTGGTAGCATAGCATACGGTTGTGGTAACTCTGAAGATGAGCTCTGGTTGAGTTCGAAACGCGTCAGTGTAGCTTGGTGGTGGTGATGGTTGGGTTTATGTGATTTGTGTGTGTTCGTACAGTGTGGAGGTGGAGGAACTGCATGAACGCACATTTCTTGCATAAACGTAACTATTGTAAGGTCGCGGGTGAGCAAAGTAATTGTTTTAGTTCATTAATATGGACCTCCGCAAAGTAACGCCTGATTCAATAAATTATTTAAAAAAACATTTGTTTAAGTGGTAGGAGTTTAGGGTTAAAAGGATGCTAGTGAATTAGAAATAACCCTGTACGAGTATATACGTATTCGGATGGTGGCTTGGGCACTTAGCCACTTATCTATGGAAAAAAAATGTTTATATTATGATAATCTCCGGTCTATATCCGTCATACTTCTGGGCACCAGCCTCCTTTCAGATTCAGAGGGCATACGCTGTAGTTACCGCGCGGGCTTAGAGCGCGCGCAGACAGAGAGCGGTCTGGAGTTCCGCGTTCCGCGTTCAGAGTTCTGTGTTTTGACCGCTCGAGAGTTCCGACCGCCTGCTGTGTGCGTTATCGTAAGGGACTCAGTACATTCGAAAGAACGCAGAACTCGGAACGCGGAACTCCAGACCGCTCTCTGTGTGCGCGCGCTCTTAGTGCGAATCGCTAACTTTATAAACCAACTAGCGACCCGCCCCGGCAACGCACGGGTGTAACTTTGAAAAATAGGTGTGAAAAATAAAGAAAGTCTATAATTTAAGGTGGTAAGTTTATATATTTACCTCTTTTTCCCCAAACTACACCCACACGAAGTCGGGGCGCGTCGCTAGTTTTATGAATAAAATTTCGACCCGTACATTTAATTTAAACGATCGTATTCTGTTAATCACGCCAACTGTCAAACGACTGGCAGTTATGTCAAACGCCATAAGGTTACATTAGAAAAGTTATTATGGACGGTAATTTTTCTTACATTTTCTAATTTTCCGCGCAATTTTCTTAATTTTTTCTTTCATAAGAACCTTCTCCTGACAATGACGAACACAACAAAAAAAGAATTAGTGAAATCGGTCTAGCCGTTCATGCGTGATGCCGTGACCAAGGAAAATAGGGATTCATTTTTATATATATATAGATGAATTGCTTCGCAGATGTGTGCAGGTTTCCTCACGGTATAAAAGCAAAAATTTTATTGAAAAGTTAATGGTAAATTTCATATGTAATTTCGCACATAAATTCCGAAAAACTTGGAACATGCGGATCGGAACCCACGACCCTCTGCTTGACAGGGTATAGGTCAAACCATTGGGTTACCACAGCTGATTCGCTTTACGCTTAGTAAAGGCAAATTGTTTAATTTTATTCATACTTTAATATCAAAACGTTTATTCTTCTGGGGCCTTGTATTTATGTTTTATGGGGTCTATTGTTTTTTTATACTAGCAGTGCTTTTGGAAAGCCCATCATTACCAAGAAGAATGCGCCGCAAGAAACTTAGCAGTGTCATTTTTCCAAAGAAGGGATTTTTCGAAATTCCCACGGGACAGGGAATAAATGGAATTTGTATTTTCGCATCAAAGTAGCCTTATCTCCGTAACCAAGTAATAGAGACTTCAAATTTGGCATGCAAGTAGGTGATTATAACCCCCCCCCCCCTATTCCCTCTCCTTTGTAAAGGCCGGCAACAGATCAGTGACTGTCTTTGAGTTGTTGATAATTATGGGCGGTGGTGATCATTTTCCATCAGATGACCCGCTTGCTCGTTTGCCTCCCTCTCATAATAATAATAAAAAAGATTTTCAGAAAATCCCACGGGATAAGGAAAATACGGGATTTTTATATTCAATTCAATGGGACCCTATCCCCTCCCCGTGAACATTCTTTTAGGTCGTGCAAAACGCAACGTTACTTTAACCGACGCTAATACACATCTCTTATATTTATTTATTTGGAAAATATACATAAATGAGGAGTACGTACTAGTTACTAATGTAAAATAAAAAATTGTATGGTAGCAGGCGTGGTATTATTATGTACGTGGTATTTACCACGTCGTGAAATTTCAAATCCATTCATTGGACAATATTCGCAAATATTGTAGGTCAGTTCAGTAAAAGCCGATTACGTATTAAAATGGCTCATAGCTCATATTACTTATTGCAAGCATGAGTCAGACATACCTACCATAAGTAGGTACCTAAGTTTTGTTTTTATTACGAATGGTGTATAATTAGGCTTAGCGATTTCTACTGATTACTAATAGGCAGCAATTTAACATGCAATTTTAAATAATTAAGCTTGAATCTGTGTCATATGTAAACGCGAATTATAGCCCCCCTTTTCTGTTTGCTAATAAAATAGGCCTGATTGCCTCAAGGGATATGATCAAAGCATCAGAAGCCCAATATACTCATTTGAGACGTCTAAAAATAAACGCCCACTTCTGGTGTTCCAGTAACAATCGCGGTCAGTGGGCCACGGTGAGGCAAAGAGTACCGGAACTTCAATTTCAGTCAGGTACCCCAGCCCACGTCAAGTCAAGTACAGAAGACCTTGAAATGGAACATGGTTCATGCGTGTGAACATCGCAATAGTATCGATTTATACTAGTTCACTAACAAAAAAATCTAAGTATGTTTCCAGATGTGTTCAACTTTAAACGAATTTGACGAGATAATTCAAATCATAGGTAAGGTTACACGCTGCGTCCAACCGTTAAAATGGTACCAGTTGTAAGTCAAAAATATTGTTCAAGGATTTGTGAAAACAAAAGGGAAACCGCGAGCGTGGTCGTAATGCCACGTGACGCGGTGTTTTGGTGAAAGTTGTACATCATTGGCCCACGGCGGTGACCAACGTCACGACGCGAAGCTCTAAGTGGGTCAAGGAGCTCGCGTTGCCAAGCTAAACCTTTTTGCATGAATCACTACTAGATTAAGGGTAACAAGACCGTAAAATTGAGCTAATTCTGAGAACGTAACTTTTTAAGAAATAAGTCTTGCTTGCGCATTATTTTTGTAACTAGATCCTCATCATAATCAATTAGACAACAATCAAATAAATAAACTTCCTCAGAACTGCATTAGATAAATCAAAACGACTGATTGATACGGCAATCTCCGTTTGCTAAAACTAAAAAAACTGCGATTTTAAGTGCAGTCAAACATAGTAAGCCGAACGACACTCGTTATAGGCCTAACTTTCATAAAATTCACCAAAAATAGTCACTAACAGCCTGACAACTGTTGAAGTAACGGTTTACTAAACCAAACAGAATGAGCCCATACTTAAACCGGAAAAAATAACGTTTTCGGGGCACGTCCTCAGCAGTCGAAGCGATACAGCTTCGTGATCTACACACAACACTACCTTATACGAGACAAGAATTGAATATTGGTGTTTTACATTACAAGCTCTTTGAGAATATTTGTCAATTGTAGGTATACAAAGAAGAGCTACAATCAGATGCTGTCGATTTACGATTATAGCTTTAACAATAACATGCGCATATGCCGACAATGTTGACCAAGCAGAGTTTACGTCAGAGAGAATCACAATTTTACGCCCGGCAAGGAAATCTGCTTCGCTAAATTTAGGCAAGCAATCGATTGATTTTTCTTTCATATATAATTCAGAGGTTGTTGTCTAACGCGCGAGCACCCGCAATCGCATTCACCATGTCTTGATACCCTTATCCTATAACGTGTAAGAAAAAGAAGTGGTAAAAACGATTGTGATCCCGCGTGCGTTAAGGTCTCGGCACACCTCTCGACGGAAGAATCTTTGATCGGCAAATTGAGCCGAGCCGATCGAAGTCTTTTTTTTCCCGCGTGAGCTTTTATCGATCGCCCGATTTTAACCCGATTTCGCAACGATAATATATGTGGGGAGACCCTTAGACAATAAGGCCTCAGGTCTGGTTCGATCGAAAGTCAGAAAAAACGGCTATAATATTAATATGACCAAAAACGAAATTATCGTTTTGTTTACGTATGAGCGCTGTGCACTGTTTATATGGCTTCATTATGTTATGTAATTATGGTTTCGACTCGTATGGCGAGCTGTCCTAGTTGGTTGAAATCTAGGTGACTTGTCGTACTATTGTTCGATGGGAATAGCAACAATAAGCCACTATTATATCAATCAAGTGTTATCAATACGGTAAATAGAAATGTAGTAGGTACAGAACTAACTGGTTCAAGACAAAGAAAACTAGGTACTATTGTTATTCAACTGTCAAGGTTACTAAAATGCAAATTATTGATGCATCCAAGATAAATAATTTTCTTTCTTTATAGGTTAAGTTCGGAAAGAATAATACTTATATTAATTATCGACAGTCAGTTTTAATCGTTGCAGTCAGTCACAACAGCCGTCAACCTATTTGTAATTCACTGATTACAACCGGCCATCATTATTGTTTCCTATATTGACCGTTTATCACGACACGATATTGCGCAGCAGAACTCTTCATTGTGCACCTATAAAATAAATGCTTGGGCCTATATGATGTTTTGTTTTAAATGTTTTATTTGTCTAACTTATGCTAAACAGAGGAATGTTATGATATGGATATGACGTGCTTTGCTAACGCTGCTTAAGAAAATATACATATCGCAAAACAAAACTTATAGTATTTCATCATCATGATTTGACTGTTTTAAAAATGCCTGAATTTTCATTAAATTATCACTTTAAAGTTGACGATTCTACCTACTGAGTTCATTCAAGTTTTATCATAGTAAGATTAAGAAATTGTTGGAAGAATAAAAAAGTCAGTGACCTTCTCCTCGTGGTAATTACTAGGCGCAATATGCATTCATTGACTGAAAACGGATGAAATTTACTTCATCTGCGAGTAAGTACATAATGAGTCGTTAACCTCTGACATATTACAAGATTACAATTAAAGCAGGAAGTACGTACACAAGCAATATTCAGAGGTCAATAAACCGATAGAGATAAGGCCTTGGTAAATCTACACACAAGTTCTATCATATTTGAAACTTTGTAATTATGCGCATGATCGATTGATATGTCTTTGGGATCTATTAACAAACACGTAATTGTTTGTGTCTGGTGTATATGACGTGACCGGTCCTCCGTGAGTCCGCGTTAGCAATTTGCATAGAATATCGTCGACACTCGTTAATATACAAGGACGTTGACCGATACATTAAACCGCACATCGGTGGTTGTTCTAGCAGAAAATAGTGGCTGGGAAACGTGTCATCAAAGAGCGGCAATCACCTAACAAGGAAGAACTGTTGAAATACTAGTAAGTTAAAGTTAAGAACCATTTTTATGAAAAGGTTAATGTTAATCTTTAGAAATGTGCCCGTGTTGGAACTAGAACCCAAGTCCTCTCATCCTGAGAGGAAATTGTCCCCAGCAGCGCAACATTTGTATAGGCCGACGATGATGAATCATTAGAATACGATATTGTACTTAGTTATGTATCAAAAAATGCTTTTCGACTCTACCTACATTGATGTTTATTATCAAGGTCGAACGGTTATCTGCCATTTCCCAACTATATTCTTTCAACTATTATCAGTTTATTTTTTTTTAAACTAAACTTTTCAGGGTTGTTATAAAACAAACCTAACTTAACCTACAGGATAATCCTGAAAATATATCCTGAATAGTTTGAGAAAAAAGTACAGCTTCAGAAAAAAAAACAGTTGGCAAATGAATCATATGGGAAATAATTTTCGGCGAAAATGCAGGATACCAAATCGAATATTAAGGCAAATCTAAAAATCTGTACTATTCGGTTGATCGGTAGTTTGTTTGCTCCCGCTACTTTTGGTTATAAAAATGGCCAGCATTTTACTCATAGTGCAACTTCTTCGTAATGCTTCTAATGGGTTTTGGCATGGAGTCTATTGATAGTGATACTGACAATTTACGTCCAATCAAAATACACGTGGCCTAGGTTGGCATCACGCCGACCGGGGGATTCCGTGTCCGCCAGCTTGGGCAATAATACGCCGCGTCGCCTTGTCCTCTACCTTATTATTTAGCTTAGCTAAAAATATTCGGTTATCATTGACATCTTTCTTTGACGTTATATTTCTACGAAAGTCTATTTCTGGCGGGATTACATGGGGGCTACGTACGTGTGGGCGTGATAAAATTTGGCTCGACTTTCCTGTCTTGTCTACTAAAACGTGCAGAAATATTATATGGTCATCGTTCAGTTTTTCAAAGGAAAACATTAATATTTTTAAGAATTTTCAGGGAAAGATTACGCATTTTCTTATTGTTTAAAAATATACATCGATAATAATCATAGATATCTCTTACATAGATCAATTTTTAAACGGACTAACAGAAGTTATATTTTTCTGACGAAACTTGAATGTAATAAATAATAAATGGTGCAAATGCAGAATATGAAGTTAATGATGAAATGAATATTATTATGTGTCCGGACCCTCCCGTCAAAGTTTAACTTGCTGTTGCAACGTTTAAATCGCTAGTTTCTAACGGAAATACTTGAAACTGTGTGTTTGTTTACGAATGTTAGCCAATCGCCATTCGCCATTCATGTAAAAGGGTGAAGGTCTTACCATTTAAACCTTGAAAAAATTCGCGAGATCACAAAACGCGTGTCGCTTCGAGAGGGTCTAATCACCAATTACGAAATCTGTATTACTTAGCCGTATATAAAACTTAGTCTTATTTGGGCGAGGCATGAGTGTCCGCGACTCGTTTGGTGATGAGTATTCCCTTTGTAACTACTCTAATACGAAAGAGATGTAGAGAAAGGTACTAACCAACTTTTCTGATGATACAAAAATAATCCAATAGAGATCTGACAAAGATAACGAAGTTGTCAAGTTTTGACAGTACCTACGTTTACATTGAAGTCATATTGTGCAAGAAGTAACCGCCAAAATCATTATCCAACAATTATTACAATTGAAAGCTTCTTCACGTTGACGTGCGTATCAAATTGTTACTTACCAATTGTGTTCAAATCACTGGTTCAATTTGAGTAAACCTGGGAATCCTTCAACTTTGCCCGCTTGCTCAGTTAGACGCGTGAGCATCGATTAATCACGACTAATGCACGATTGAAGCACGATATTGTTAAAGAGATAAATTTCACAAGATCTTATGAGAAATTAAAAATAATTCGTAATCATAGCAAAAACTACAATGTCATACGAATGTTGTATATTGTAATAGAACTATAAAGGCCATCTATTATCTTCGATACAAGCTCAATTGAATACTTCACTGCCATTGAGTTTGATTTGAACTGAATTTCAAAACGGATGAATTTAATTTAAAAACTAGGTCACAGATTCGGAAGTGACACCTTAATAATTTAAAATAATTTAACAGCAGTTGGGCGGAAATAACGGATTTAACGTAGCTTTTGTTTCTGAATTAAACATGTGACGCTGAACACGTTAAAACGCACTAAGCCGTGCGTCAAAAATAAACTCAACAAAGGCTGTTGTTTCATAATTATTGACCCTGCTTGCTTGCATTTCTAATACTTGCCTAAAACTGTTTGCATCGCGTATAATTGAAAGACCTAATGTAAATTGACGTTTAAATACTTAAAGACCAATTTCAGGTCTACTATCATGGTAGCTAGAGTTTCTGAGATTTAATTAAAGTTAAGAACTGACACGATAGAGTAATCAAAAATTTAACCAAGTACTGGACTGGCTGAAGTCCAGTTATAACTTTTCAGGCCCGTCGTTCATTACATCTCTATCTTTATGCGTTAATTAGAAAGGGATGCTCACAAAGCAATTCGCAGCTACGTACGCTAAAAGTCTTGATGCTAAACTATTGTCATTGGCTCATCTTCCTGCCATCTTGCAGCCATTGTTCTTAAGAAACTAGTAAATGTTTCGAAATTTCCAAACGAGACTGTTTCATTGTTTACTTTAAAACGGCTGCACTCAATTTGCGTAAAAAGATAAAGTAATCTACTAAACGTTTCCGTATTAGAAAGCTTTGAGCTGTAACGGTGTGAACTTGAATGTTCAAGGATTTTGCAAGCGTGTCGGATGCTTTACCTTCAATTGCGCCGAACTACCGTGTTACTAACTGACTGTTTTGGTATAAAGGATACATTGTTGACAATTGAACCTGTTGACTCAATACGCTTTTACACACATCAAATGTGTATAAGAATTATCGCATCGCATACTCATTAGATCATATTTTTTAAATTTAGTGCTTTTATTATAATATACTAGCTGTTGCCCGCGATTCCGTATATTAGCTACGAAGAATTTGTCCATTGTTATGCCGCGGGAACTATGCAATTTTCTAGGTAAAAATCTATCCTATGCACAAGGTCTCAAACAAAATCTCATCTAAATCAGTTTAGCGGTTTATGCGTAAAGAACTAATAGACACACTTAGACAGACAGACAAAGGAACTTTAGCATTTATAGTATTATTACTAATATTGGATTGTGCATTTTACGGATTTGAAATATTATTTTTTCTTGGTTTCGATGCGTTAGTAAGCAAAAAGTATTACCTACCAAATTAGTATAAAGTTTAATTACTTTCTTATCTTGTTTATCGTTTCTTATCGTTGTTTGTTTGTTTTGTATCGTTATTAATGCCAAAGTCACCCACATTTCCTCACTTCTATCTAGTTTTTACCTACGATGCATTAACTTATTAACACTGATAAACAAAGCAGAGCTATCTCCAATAATAATGTAGTTTTTTACATGTAGAGTGAAGTACCTTAGTTTAATAAATATTGTAAATTTATTTTTGGATCTTTAAGCACTGTATTATTTAAAGATGAATCAGGCGTACTTTTGCAGTTATATTGTGATCATAGACCTATTGACGGATACACCTTGAACGTTGGAAGGTCATGTTAGGCATAACATCGTTAAGAAAAAGTTATATTTTAACGATATAAATAATCCTACAGAATAACTCCTCCTAACTATAATTTATAGAAGTTTTGATTAAAGAATACATTAGCATTTTGTATTGTATTGTATTGCAAGGGATAGTACAGCGCCAGTATCATGAACTCCATGGATTGAAATTAATAGATAAGGTGTTTGATAATATAAGTAATTGATAATACTCGCTCTATGAATATACAAGCTACAATTGAGACAGTCACAGATATCAATAAAAATAACTTATTAATAATCTTAAATAATACCGCCACCATTGTTATTAAGCAAAACTTGGCATGTGTTAATAAAACATAGAACATATAATTTTATGATAATTAATTACTTAGTATATCTGTCATGTGCATTTTCGACGGTCCAAAATAGGCAAAAATACATTATATTAGTTTTATTCAAATAAAACACCCTGACAAAGGCGTATTTACTGACAATATGCGCATATAAATATGTAATCAATAGAATTACGTATTCATACACAAATGCCTAAATATAACTAAACTTCCGTGTATATAGATTACGTTTTAATTAAATAAAACTATGGCAATGGAAACGGAAAATTAAATGATGTCGATAGAAATAAGGAGAGATCAAGAAATTGTAAAGCTAAATACGTAAAAATATTGAGCAAACATGCAGACAAACTACGGAGAAAAACATCGTTTGCATTAAAGCAGTAAACGGTTTTAAAACGTGTTTGATTAAAATGTAGACAAAAAAATATGAATATAGGCGTTAACTATATTATCATAATAACAAATGATGGAAGAAGCTGCCTAGTCATTGAACGTGTTAGTTAGTTCTGAGGAACCCTAAAGAACACAATCGACTAAATTCTCGCGTAAAATGTAAAACCGAGCAACGGCGAAGGTCGCGAACCTTCCGCAGTTACCAGACCTTCGCGCGAGGGTGACGGCTGTTTGGGACAAAGACCATCACGTTTATCTTTTCCTGGTTCTTATAAATTCTAATGCCCTTGGTACAACAATAAATTAGCAACTATTTTGAAAGTACATTTGCAGTCTGAAAACGATTAGATAACCAACTACATATTATCAGGTTCATTTTAATTATTCATCATTGTAATTTTCAATAAAATATTCATTATACATTGAAAATAACAATTTTATTAAAAATCACAATGGAAAACAACTAAAAAAGATCTTTGTAGGTAACTTTAAGCTATTGTTATAATTCAGTACAGAGGCGCCATCTGTGTCAAGCCGATTTCAACTACATGCACTTTAGTGACTTGCGCTGATTTCATAACAACCGAAGTGAGTCATAGATGGCGTTGTGAATTCGTAGAAGAAAGCTAAATTTAATTAATATTTACTTGCACCGTACATTATACTGTACTAAAAACATAGTAAAAAATTATCTTGTAGCTTTTCCAAGAAAATAAATAAAACAAATAGAGTTGGATAAAAATAAAACTGCATTATGCACTTTGAGTGCTTGCAGATAAACTAAGTGCGTAAATTATTTATAAACAAATAATGACCACGTGGAGAGAATGGACGCGCAATACGCAGCACGTGGTAGAAATGAACATAAACGTATTACTATCGTATTACGTTAACGTTATGATTATGGAGTAGTTACTGACTAACGTAGCGGCGTGCGTTTTGAATTTATCACTCGTAAATCGTTATGACTAGCCAATACTATTGTTTTGTTTTGTAATAAGAGCTACTACAGTAACTAGTGTTTTTGTAATAGAAGGAGATAAATTCAGTGAGCATGTTCTAGTCGCCATTGAGAAATGTTCTCTAGATAACAATCATATAATATGTGTAGATTATTATTTTAATATCAATAACATTATAATTACATTTAACTTTGTATCTAATATCGAACGTGGTTGGTCAACATCTTAAAGATAACTTTGATGACAATTCGGAAACTTACCGAACAACCACAAACTTTTCGTAAACAATCAAATAGAATGATGTAACACAGTCAAGATATTTCAGGGTATTTACTTGAATTTAACTGTCGATCTGGTAAACGAAAATTATGTCGTCGACATAAGTAAACGGTCAGTTGCCTTAGCGAAGTTTCGTAGGACAAGTACCTCGGGATCGCATTCCTAAGGCACGACTACGTATAAACCAGACTAACTTCTCTCATTAAAAGGATAAAAAAAGTGTACACGTCGTTCGTGCACATAAAACTAGAACGAAATAATGAAATAACGAATCAACGTATGGCTTTCGGAATAAAACGCGCGCGCATCTAAAATAGAACAGTTACTCGATTAGCATATTTTTCCAATCAAAACTTGTGACTGGGAGTCAAGAAACTAATAATGCCAAACCGATTCTAGCTTTTTGGTGACACCCACCAAAACAGTTGAACTTGGAGGTCGTTGTCTTTAAATGCTATTGAACTCCACGTCTCAAAGTCAAACAACGAGGCTAGCCAAATGTTATTATTATTGATTGCATATTTATGATTCGAACCGTTTGTTTGATTATGTAGAAGATAACACGTTAAGTCAGAAAAATCTCAAAACATTTGCAACGGTAATTTAATGGCGCGAAAATTATATGACATTTTTAGGTTACATTCCGATAGACAACATGAGTCAACATCGGCAATAATTAAACCCACGAGTTTAAAGGGAAATAGGAAGTTCTAATTGTCACATTATGTGTGTACATATTGCAGGCTTTGGATGCACTACTGGTGAGTGAAAGTGGACTGGTCCGTTCAGTTAACCTGCGCTGCGCCCGGGCTGACATTTCACCGAGCTTTCCAACGCTTACCTCCGATTATAGTAAGTCGCTAAATTTATACGTAAAGTAAAATACTACGCCCATTTTTTAAATAAAATTTCCGACGTTAACATCAAATTACATCATCGATATAAATTGATATCGGTAGCTTTAAAAGATAACATTCATTATGTCACAATACTCCAAGATAACTTCACTTTGCTTTTGTTTGAGATAATCTGAAACATTGAGTAACGTCATTTTGTAGCAAGAAATCATTGCCTATCAGCTGTAAAAAATATAACTAAATAAAACGTTAAGGTAGTTGCGCAAGATTGGGCAATAAAACGTCACAATGACAGTTCGCAAATGGATGAAAAAAAAAATCGGATCATTTATCTACAAGGAAGCAACTGCGTAGAAAATATGTACCCACTCCTTATCAAAACGTCTATAAAAAGTTCTGTAAGTGTTTCATCGCAGAAGCGTTAACAGATTATTTTAACTTCATCCTGTACTACTTTTATTATATGTACATTACATGTGCCGTAGTCCTTCGAACCAGATCACACCGTACAAATGCTTACTGCAGTCTATCGAAAAATCAGCGTTGAAAATATGAAGAAACTATTGTAAAGGTTTTCTACGAGTGTTTTTATTCAATTCAGTATTTAGTGGTTTACCGCTAAGTTGCGATTTTTATTTGCACTGCAGATTGTGAACTAAGAAAGTGCGCCTGAGACAACTTTCGCGACCGAATTCGAGAGAAAGTAGTCCGGACCGCAGCGCCGGCGCATACATTATATCACTTTATCCAATGGCTTGGGGTTATATCACACAACACAACAAAGTCTGTAAAAAGTTATTCCGCGTTTACTCTTATGAAATTACCAGTTACTGTCATATCATAATTTATTTAATCAACCGAACGTTGTTTTGAACCTCCAGTCGTGAGACTTAGTATTTATAAGACGTATAAGTCAAGTATCAATTATACTCATGTAAGTTATGTACGATAGAAATATTTTCAACTTCAAATCGGAATTAGATTCTATCTTTAGATTAATGTTGTGTCTCAAAGGACTAAAAAACAATCGTACGTATTTTTAAAAGATTAAGTTTTGATTGCATTCCAGGAAGAAGTTTAAAGCTTTCATTATGAAGTCAAAACACCTACTACATCATTCGCGACTCGCTGTGCGGACATAACGTTCGTCTAAAAATAACAAGTTGCAATTGCTACGCTTTCGTAACGTTATGATTGTTGCCAAGCGGAACTGCTCAAAAGTCCACCTCCGCTCCGCCAAGAAAATCTTTTATTTAAAAATATCTCCTTTCGCTTTCAGTTAGTGCTGGCACAGCACCCACGGAAACTGCGCTCGTGCGAACCGAATTAGCGTGTCCGTGTGTTAAACGTCCCCTATTTACACAAACAAACAATGGAAGGTCACACGCAGACTAAGCATACAAGGGTCGATTTCAGAGCGTTTTGTCAGCGTTTTTTAAATTTCATTAGTGTCACTCGATTATTGCTGTAAAATAATGATAAATCGCGACAACTTTGTATAAAATCAGACTAAGCCTCGGACCGCCACACATTTATTTAAAGTTAACACTGATCATCATCCCTCTCTGCAATATTTACGTCGACACTAATGAAAAAAAAACGCGGCGGTCAAAACGCTCTGAAATCGAACCACAAATGAAGAAAACTAATCGAGATAGACATTTTGCATATTTTATTAAATTAGCTGTTCCCATGAATAAGGATACTGAAGATGAACTCAGCGCTACATGCTACGAATGTTTGTGCTCGAGTCTGGGGTATTTAATATGTATTTAAGTATGTATTTATCTTTATATGTATGTTTATCCGTTGTCTAGTACCCATAGTACAAGCTTTGCTTAGTTTGGGACTAGGACAATTGGTGTGAATTGTCCCGTGATATTTAAATGTTTATTTATTATTTATGCGTTTGTTGTATCGTGATAAGTTTTGTTTGATTTAAACTATTGCGATTTTTTACTCTTTCACCGAGACTGAGAACTATGCTTGGAGTTTCTCTACGTGATAGAATCAGAAATGAGGAAATCCACAGCAGAACCAAAGTCATCGACATAGAGAGTTAATAACTACCAAGTCGCAACCGGCTGGGTCTGTAGAACTATTAGCCGGTTGGGTTTTATAAGTTGTTGTATAAGTCATTATGACGACCTATCTATATTCCGTGCCTTGCCCGGTTTTAGAATAGGACAGACCTATCTCTTCCCAGGGGTGTCGTAATAAGATGTATGTTAACTATGTTATGATGTGATGAGTGAGTGTGGGTAGCAGCGCCAAACATCACTATTTACTCATTACCAAACCAACTACGAACTCTATTTTCCTAAAAAAATCGTTATGAAGGTTCAGAACAGGTAAGATACAAATCCTCAAACTACGACCACGACTACTCTGTCAGGAATGTAGCTCATAGAAGAAGAATCTATATTCGGTAGTGATGCCCTGCTTGAAAAAATAACTTAATAAGTATTCACCGATGAACGTATTAATATCGCGAATAATTTCATTCTCTATCGTCTTTTAATGTTCAAAATGTGTTGCTATACTTACATTCTACACGCTCTTATGTCCTATCACACTTAGCATATTTGCTATCTCGTGATTGTTATTATTACGTTACTAGTTACTATGTGGACTTATCGTTTTTTACTGGTTCATTAAATAGGACACGAGCTGATTGGTTTCAATTTTTGACTGGCTAACCAGATACATCGGATGCGGAAGGGGCAGACAGTCATACGTATAAAAAAAAAGATAAGCGAATTCGTAGTTCAAAACGCGTTGTCTTATCTCACCGAGTACTCACGTTTTTCTTAATTAGGTTATCAAATTCCAAAAATATACCGATGAGTAATATAGTATTTCTTTAGGGTTCTACGAAATCTCATTGTAAATCGATGACGCAAAAAAATACTAAAAAAAATACTATAAAGAATCATATCTAAGATCAAGATAAAGGCAAACAGGATGTGCAAATTTGTAGCGAAATCAAAACGTATAAAATAAAAGTTCAGTGATAACAAGTCATTCAGGTTCATGAATTTTATTGTGATGGCGTAAGTACAGAACCTTACTTTAGTGTTGACCTTAAGGCTCGACCATCGTCATCGCTGATCTCATATCGACTTGGTATGACTTTACCTGATTCTATCCTGTACTGCGTATCGATTTGTACTGAACCTGCGATTATTGATCTAATCTTATTTTATCGAATAACCGATAGCAATTATTTATCAAATTTAATTTTAACATGACTAAGCGTATCCGAATCATACAAGAATTCAAATCCTATTTGATTCTTCGTCGATATTAATTTGCGGAGTCTTATTTAGTATTTAGCTCATATCTCATAACTTACACCTTATTCGTGATAATATTGTGTTACACATAGAAATAAAATGATATAAGTATCAAAGAAAATATGACTTTTAACATATTATTTTATGATTTTCTTATCTTTTGTCGAGTTCTCTATAGGTACAGAATTAAAAACAAAAACAAGTAACCATCCTATTACGATTACGAGAACGATCGTGCATCATAAAGAAGCGAATTTTACCTTGACATTCAGTCTTCATTAGGTTCTATTACCCATATCAGTTATCAGGTCCATACAAAAAAAGGCTAATTAGACAAGATCCAGTATTTTTTCAGATCGCACAAACAAAATATTTTTTTGGTGAAATAAAGATATCTGCATAGTGCTCTTGGGTAAAGGATTCAGATGTCACATTACTATTTGTGTAATTTCAGAGCTTATAGCATTACTAGGTAGAGTCATCGTAGAGTCTGAATAAATCATTAAAAACCCACACTACAACCATCAATTGTAATTATGATATCGAGAATCAAATCTGTAATAAACGACGAGCAAACTTGTAATTATCACATAACCAGGAAATACACAGTCATCGCGCCAAAACGTTTGAGTTTACATCATGCTGTGATACCATCGTCCAAATATTGAACTACAGGCTTGAAACATTAAGTTAAGCAAATGTACTGTGGTTCAATTTAATGAAGTGGGCCGATGTTATGGAATTTTAAATTAATTAATATTTGTTATTTTCTTTACGATGACCTACGAGCTCTAATTTAAACCGTTATGCCGCTGTGGAACATTGTTAACATTGTCAATCTCCAACAGTGTTTGTAAACAATCATCTTGCTGTGACGTTTCATATTTGCTCAACAGTTAAAGTGGAACACTAATTCCGAAAACTTTGCGACTAAAAGTGTTGCCTGCCTGCATATTCATTGATCTATATATCAACAAATGCTGATGAGATGACATGTGACTAAAACTTGGTGGAATTTACGGATACACGTCATAACATAAAATCCCATGTAAATTATCCTAAGATCGAGAAGAGATTATTCAAATATGGGTTAGGTTTTAACTGTTCGCCAACATCCGTAGTGTTCATTCTGTACGGGTATCTTATCGCTTAAGAAATATAATTGAAACGTGTTTTATCTTATGATAATCAGCCAGTGTCGCAGCCACGCAGACTTCATAAAGACATGTTAAACATCAATGAATTAACTTTAATTTAAGTTTGACAAATTATGGATTAGCAACCTGCTATCACCAGATAGAATGAAAAATACTACTTAGAATAAAATGGCTATAAATAATGCCTGCGATTTAACTATTTCTCCCCAACAGTAATAGCTTCTTTCTTCTTTCTTTCGATAAGTATTTTATAAAATTGAAGCATTCGCTGTCTTTGATGTCCGCCCTAACAACCTTGTCGTCTCAACTACTAGATCGAAGTAGTTCGGCACTTAGAGATGATACTTTGCAAGGATGTCAAGGCAACCGTCCAGTTCTGATGGTACTATCTCTAGTGTAGGTACTTATACGCGTTAAGATGGATGTTAGTCAATTTAATTTTATTATCCATAGCAAATAAATTAAAGTAGGTCCAATAAATCCAGTTACTTTGCCGTCCTTATTATTAACCCACAAATATCTACGTGCTCCTTTAAACTCGATGAAGGTTCTCACAAATTTATTCCTAAGGGCGACCTTTTATAGTCATCTATTTGCTCAAGATGATACTGCAATTTAACCTCAATTCACGGTTTTCATTCGCACTTGATCACAAGTTCTGATGCAGAGCATTTCTAGCGTCAATGAATTCAATCAAATCAACCCAGAGGTCGGTGACGACGCCAAATAGCGTATCCAACAGCACATAATCATAATATTTTACGATCTATTGTTAAGGTTCTACCTTCGCCAAATTGAACATTCGAATAGTTTTAAATTACACTGTAAAATTGAACTATTACATACCAATGATTTAGGTCTGCGCTCTAAGAAGAAATAGAAGCATTATTACATATTGACATTTAGTTGGTTGCCCGCGTTGCGTGCACAGGTGTAACTCCATAATGCGAGTATGCTCATTGTGAAACCAGAGAATAAAAAAATGCATAACAAAACACGGTCGCGGGCAAGGAAGAAGTTTATGAAACCAAAAGTTGAATCACGTATACCAACTATTATGCAATTGCGATACAGAAAACTATAATTTACGTGGTTATAGTTTACCTACCCAATTATGGTGTAGAAAATTGAAGTGTTGTCCTATTTTTTGCAAAATTTTGCAATATTTGCCTAATTTGTCACGCACGGTAGATAATTTCGAATACGAAGATTTCTAGTCATTTTGTCGCGGCACAATACTAAGATAAGAGTCTTAAAAGCAAATAATTACACTTCAGTGCGCATCTGTCCTCTGTAATAGGTACCAACTGACACACTGGCTTCTTTTAATTTGATACTCATTTTGCGAATACCTATGTAATCTTCAGAAACGCTAGATATTTACGATCGTTATCATGTTACAATGCTATTAAATAGCAATGTAATAAAAATAATAAATACACTATTTAGCATAGGAAAACTGTAAGATACCAAAATAAAAATGAAACTATGATTAAGTAAGAGACAATTCAAAATAATGCGTAATTATAGTAGTTGGCAAGGGGAGCGTCTTCATCCATATGTTATTGAGGTTATGTATAGTATTCCATTGGACCGCAGGAAGCGGTTCCGTTCATCTTTCCTAATACGGAGTGCTATGAATGGAATTCGCTCCCATCGTCTATATTTTTAGATAGTACAACCTAGAGCTCTTCAAGTCTAGAGTGAATAAGCAGTTACTGAACCAGTGTGATACCCCTTTGGCCTCATCTGCACTTTTCATTAGATGGGATAGAGGTCATTCACGGGTCAGTTTTATGTAAAAAAAAACATGTTTGGATCCTACATATTCAACTATAATAAATAAAATAAGCATATAGAGCGATGATAATTCATGAAAATATATTCTGAAACAATTTTAAAAGTTCGGTGGGCCGTTAAATCAATTGCAACGGTGTTCGCCGCCAGACCATAACGTACGAATTAAAATAAATTCCAAACTAACTAAACATATAGAAAATCTTAGTCGAGCTTGATGCTTTGCGCGGTTCGGAAGCGAGTAAATCTTATTATAACTAGAGATATAGTATAGTACGTAGCGAAAAAAACCGTGGTGGCTTAGTGGTTTGACCTATGGCCTCTATAGCAGAGGGTCGTGGGCGCGAGCCTGCTCGCACCTCGGAGTTTTTTGAAATTTATTTGCGAAATTGCATTTTAAATTTACCATGAGCTTTACGGTAAAGGAGAATATCGTCAGAGAACCAGCACACACTTGAGAAGAAATTCAATGGCGGTGGTGTGTGATAAGTTCCCAAATCGCACTGGGCCCGCGTGGGAACAAAGGTCCAAGCCCTATCATTCTGAGAGGCTGGTGCCCCTGCAGTGGGACGTATACAGGCTGGGATGATGACATAGCGAAAAATGGGATTTACTAGGCACTTCGTCATAGTATCACGGCGAGTAAGCAAACACAATAGTATTTACTCCGGTGGCGGCAGTAACATTCAGCGGATAAGTAGATACATCCACAAGGCGCGATGACGCGTTAAGTATAACCTTCGCGCGACCCGAGCTAGTGTCCTCGTCGCCGGCTCTGCCCGACCATAACCATCTCTAAATAAATAATATCGTTTGTTTGTTCGCTAATTACATATTTCGATGGCTGAAAGGCTAATTTATCTAAGCGACATTTAGTGAAACTTACAGCAGGACAAGTTATTTTTCGAAAAAAATATCATACATAACACAAACTACTGAATCTTGGATTTGTGCTTTACAGTTTAACCATAAGTAAAGAAGGAACTCATCGAGTCCTTAAGTTAATCTTTCGTTGTGTTTTTTAGATTAATGATCATGACATAAGGTCTGTTTTTCTATGGGTGCTAAGCAAAAAAAGTCCTCAAAAAATTTAAAACATTGCTCACGTGATAGAGAAAAATTCACTAATTCCGAATATGTTATACAACTCAATATCGCAAAAAAAATGACACTTAGATCAATTAGCCTTGCAACCGTCGATTTCATTTCGGATAGAGACAAATTTGACATGAGCATACTAATATTAGGTATACTTGTCACTTCAATATTGTACAGCTATGTACACAAGCTAAGTGAACGCAGCCCTAAACTATCTTCATTGGACCTCTCATTACTTTATAGTTTACGCAAAATAGGCGCGTAAAAGACGTCGAGTTGCGGAAACTAGCCCGTTATTACCTATTACTTTATAGTTTCAAATAACGTTAGGACTGAATTCCTGCCGTCTCGAAAAAGGACGCATTAACTTTTTTTTTTTAAGTTTGATCGATGCAATGCAAAAAAGGCGCATTAAAGTAGTATATGCAAAAATTTTAGCTCAATCGGAAACCACAAAGTGGGTCAAACTTAACTTGCAAGATTTGGGCCGTTGAGTAGTTCCGTTGGTCATCTGTGGTCTTCTTCATCAGATTCAGTTTACCAAATTACATAATCTGAATGAAAATGCTTGACTTGATGCTAAAAATGCCAAAATCGTCATAGGTGTGCCTATAAAATTTGAGGGTTTCTCTCGAATTCCCTAGGATTCCATCATCTTGACTTGGTGCCAATGGGAGCATCTCAGAAGTAAGTATCGGTCCACAATTGGCCGTGATATCGATGAACATGCATAGAAAAAAAAAGATATATACAGTCGAACATAGAACCTCCTCCTTGTTTTGAAGTCGGTTAAAAAGAGCAACGTGTCTGACTGACTGATAAACAACCCACGATCTAAATAACTGGAACTAGAGACTATTTGACAGCGATATTCCCTGAAGTTCATAGAGGTGCACCACTAAGAAACGAATTGTCGACATTCCCATTACCACGGGATAGGTAACTCGCCTACTTATTTATTATTCCATTACGTGGGCAAAGCTGCGGACATGAGCCAGTGAAAAATATAAAAAGCAATGCTTTAATAGTTTTTTGCGATCAAGAACAATTTCAAAGCTAACAGAACTTGTCCTTTTCTGCCATTGAAAGTATTGAAACACCTGTAGGCTAAATATAGGGTAATCTAGTAAGATTGTTTATTTTCTACGATAACTCTATCACTGAACGCTTGTGTACTGTCAGAAGTCATTCAAGATTGAGCGCCAAATAATGTCGCACAAATTTTGAGCATGTGATATTTCTTAAGTTAAATCAGGACCCGACATTGAGAGAAATGAGCCTTATGAAACATTCAACTTTAATTTCATCAGTTACATTTTTTTTATTATCAAATAAAGACTGATAGTGATAATTGGTTATATCATTTACTAAACATTTAGGTGGTTTTTCCCCGCTGATGACGAAACCTCGGGAAAATCAGGGTAAGACCGTAAGAAGGATTAGCTAAATTTATCATAAAATTCCATTATTAATCCATGCTCCGTAACGTTCTAAATGTCAGTACCGAAAATACGGTTTGCATCGTTCGTAAAGCTAAACGAACCGTAAAATATGAACTAGACCATGCGACTGTTTGACAGGGGGCGTGGCGTATGAAAACTCGTATTACTTAAGTGGTATTAATTAAACAAATAACCTATTCTATATTTCAACCTAGTTATGGTAAACAAAAGGCAAAACAGGGTCGCAGACGTTTTGGCGAGGTGAGCGACCCCGGTATCACGTCGATCATTCCGGTTAGGAAGCTTATCGGCGCCCGCGCACCACGTGACCGCGACGCGACCGCTGCACTGCCACAACTAGAGCGGGAAACTGATTTTTCACACCGATCTGCCCATGTAGTGACAACGGTAACTAAACGTAGTTAGATCACACTAAATGATTAACAGATTGCTGTAATTCATTAAATTTCCGCAACTAACGTCCCGCTATTGTTGAAAATGTCAACGTAAAGGTCATTGTTATATCGGTTTCTAAAGTAGGTCACGAATTCGAAACATCAGAATTCACGTCATCGTACTCAAACTGAGTTTTTAAGCTCTGACACAGGAGTGTCTATTCTACCAAACAGAATATAATAAAATAATAATAATGTCGTATTGTAATAATAGGTTCTATAAAAATCAAATATATAAAAACTCGTCTGCCTAGCAACTAGTTTACTTCCTACTATTCAGGGTGTTCATTCAGTAGTTTTTTTAATGGCCAGGCGTTTTACAAAAGTAGCCTTGGCACAACATCGCATCGACCTGAGGACCTCCAAATTACACATAACAGTGGCGTGGCTGAGTGGGACAAAAACGCCCAAGGTCTTGGGCGTGAGCTCTTCCTTGTGCAGCCATTTGGCCAGTGATTCATTTTAATTGTGGCAGATTCGCGAAAACCTTGCAAACAATGCGAGTTACGAAAATGGCTCCACAAGGAATTCAACTTTAGTCACTTGTTAATTATTGCTTTAAAAGTGGTGGTAAACATATGCCTGTTCCTTAATTATGTAGGTACAAGATTTCCACCAGTTTTAAAGGTATCCTACCACTCGGACCTTTTAGCTAACGCCGATGCACGTAGACATATAAACTGTCTATTGACATATGTTTAATGTAATGATTCAAAATATAATACAGCTTTAATCTTTATGACAAGATAGTTCCAAGTTTACTGATAATATACTTTTACGTAATCACTTAAAGATCAGAGTAGCAAGATAAACGAGTAACAATGTTAGTAATGTTCCTATGGTACGCATGCATGCAATAATATCACAATAACCGATGTTTTGTATCAAATTTTCTTTATGTAAATAATGTGCCAATATTTATTACTTACCTCCTTTTTTTTACTTATTTTAAATGATCCTTATATGCTATATATTATTATAATAACCACAGCATAAGGACAAAAGGTGAGTTCAGTTTCAGTCCAACACAGAAAAATATAGGAAATTGAAAATTCGTAGTTTCAAATCAGTCTAAGGAAACCCGCAAAAAGGGGATAATTATTTTCCGTAAACCGCGTTCTATTGTTTAATTTCACATTAAATATAGGGAAAATACTAATGTGGCGTCATCGCCACGCCAAATAAACAACTGTGGCCATTATAACTATAAGGACATTTAGCGTTTTGTTAGTACAAAAGCCGTATAAATTATTTCGATATTAGAAGACTTTCAAGAAACTTACCATCACAAGTAGCCGCCATAAATTTGCCGTTGGCAGAAAAGTCTACGTGGAGTACAGTGCCAGGATGACCCTTGAGATTCTTCAGCAGCCATGGGTGGCTGAATTCCGCCTTGTTCGACCATGATGCTAGTTTCTTGCTCTTCCTGTTAGACGGTCTCTCGATCGCGGCTGATTTGGCAGTTTCTTGTTTTTCTGGAGCTCCTGGAAATCAAACATCATTTTATCAAAAGAAATATTTTACGAAAATATTAAACCATGTCTGACTGATCAACCAACTTGAATTGAAGAACAATTCTGAAATGTGTTATTCCATTATTATGAATGAACTAATAGAACAATTGCTCCGAAACATGTTGTTTGAAGTAAAGAAACAATTGCATTTAATTGCCGTAAATGCAAAAATGATTCATGATATTTGATATTACATGTTCGAGGTGATCTCATGTCATTATGTCAAATTTTAAAACAAACATTTTACACAATAATTATGTATAACAGATATAAATCCAAGTAGGAACATGTCAACCAAAACGTCTGCATGTCAGTATCGAACGGATCGAAACATTTTCTTTAATATATGATAGTCATATGAGTGCGTTTACTGTTCCGCATCGGATGGATTTCCGGCATTTAAGTTTTCATATTAAAATTTCTGATCCTTTACGTCTGATACGTAGTTTCGGTGACGACCTTGGATGCTTACCATAAGACTGATGAATTAATGTAAGAGATCCAAAATTGTAAACTTTACATGAGGCAAGATAATGATTATGAAAAACCGGCCAAGAGCGAGACCCATTATCTATAAAAACGGCAAAAAAATCACGTGTGTACTATGGGAGCCTCCCTTAAATATTTGTTTTTTTTAAATATAATTATTTAAAAATGTAACCGTGTTTTATTGTTATTTTTTGGAAATAAATTATTTGTATTTGTATTTGTATTTATTTTTAAAGTAAATAATATAATCTTAATATATAAAAGAAGAAACTGACTGACTGACTGACTGACATATCAACGCACAGCCCAAACCACTGGGCCTAGAGATACCAAATTTGGCATGTAGGTTCCTTTTAAGGTCTAGGGGTGCACTAAGAAAGGATTTTTCAAAATTCACTCCCTAAGGGGGTGAAAAGGGGGTTCAAAGTTTGTATGGGGAAACAAGATTAGTTCGATTATTTTATTCGAAACTTCACACAAGTACTCCTAATAATAAATGAGTAAACACGTGTTTCAGGTTTTTTGAGAATTCAACCCCTAAAAGGGGGGTAAGGGGTAACAAAGTCTGAAAATCAACATGGGTGTTGTTTCTATGGTTTATCGGGTCGCTGGTTATGAAAACAACAACGGTTTTAAAATCCGACGTGGCAGACGTAAAATACCATCTCCCTGGATGGGGTGCGATGGGTTTGAAATGTCTAAATATCAATATGGGTGTCGTTTTTAAGATTTTGCCCAAACCACTGGACCTAGAGACTTGAAATTTTGCACATAGATACCTTATACAATGTAGGCATCCACTAAGGAAGGATTTTTGGGAATTCCCTCGGGAACGGGAAAAAACGGGATTTATATATTCGATTCCGAGTGACTCTATCTCAGTAACTATAATAACTAGACTCTTCAAATTTGATACACAAGTAGGTATTACATTATTTAAAACATTAATTTCAGGATTTTTCAAAATTCCCACGGGATAAGGAAAAAACTGGATTTATATATTCAGTTCAACGGGATCCTATGAACTATAATTACTAGACTCTTCAAATTTGGCATAGATGTAGGTAATTATAAATTCCCATGGGATATGGAAAAAACGGGATTTTTCGTTTAACTGGTCGTAGAAAGCTGAAATTCGGCATGTAGGTTGTTTGGGGAGTGTTGAGCTGGATTGAGAGAGGACTTCTCAAAATTCCTACGGGAACGGTAAAAACAGGATTTTTCGTTTTACTGGTCATAGAAAGCTGAAATTTGGCAAGTGGGTTCCTTGGGGAGTGTAGAGCTGGATTGAGAGAGGACTTTCCAAAATTCCCACGGGGACGGGAAAAAACAGGATTTTTCGTTTTACTGGTCGTAGAAAGCCCAGCCCAGCCATCTCATCATCTTGGAGAGTGTAGAGGAGCATTGAGAGAGGACTTTCCAAAATTCCCACGGGAACGGGAAAAACGGGCTTTTTCGTTTTACTGGTCATAGAAAGCTGAAATTTGGCAAGTGGGTTCCTTGGGGAGTGTAGGGGAGCATTGAGAAAACATTTCTCGAAATTCTTACGGGAACGGGAAAAAACAGGATTTTGCGTTTTACTGGTTGTAGAAAGCTAAAATTTCAAAATTCATAAGTACTGTAAGTAGGCTGCAAAGGGCACTTTAACCGACTTCTAAAAAAGGAGGAGGTTATGCATTCCACTGTATGATTTTTTTTTGTAGGTATGTTCACCGATTTCTCGGTCAATTGTGGACCTGCTTGCTTGCTTGCCGGTATGCTTGCTTGCTTGATATCTTGGTTCTTTGGAATACTCATAGTACACGCGAGCGAAGCCGCGGGCAAAAGCTAGTAACTAAATATTCTGTGAATATTTCAAGCTTCTACCTGTTGCCGTTATCAATATCAAGCAAAAACGAGCAAAAAAATCACGTTTGTTGTATCGGAGCCCCCTTAAATATTTATTTTATTCTGTTTTTTTAGAGTTTGTTGTTATAGCGGCAACCGAAATACATCATCTGTGAAAATTTCAACTGTCAAGCTATCACGGTTCCTGAGATGCAGCCTGGTGACAGACGGACAGACGGACGGACAGCGAAGTCTCAGTAATAGGGTCCCGTTTTTACCTTTTGGGTACGGAATCCTAAAAAACGGGTGTTGTTAAAACCTGTACTTGTCGACCGGAATACATGACTATACATCCATTATCATTTCAACCGAAAGACACTGCTGAACATAGGCCTCCCCAAGGCTCAAGGCTCGCCAAACAGATCGGTCCCATGCCATCCGCATCCAACGCGATCCCGCAACCTCAACCAGGTCGTCGCTCCATCTTGTACACTCATCATCATCTTGTATCTTGTCGTTGTGTTGTTTGTTGTCTTTGTTGTATGACTATACATGATATAATTGATTGAAATAAGGTAGTCTTGAATTTTCAGGTCGTGTATTATGGTCGTTCATTCAAGGTCGTCAAATACGGAGTCGGTTTTTAACTTTTTAAGTGCACCCGAAAACATTAGCAAAAAAATTAATCACAGTCAAAGTCAAAACAATAGATTGTCTATTTCCATCTAATATTATAGAGCAGGCATTCAGCAAATAAAGGTACAGTCAAGTGTAAAAATATGGGTGCACACAACTTGCTCATAAATATGTCCCATAGCTCTTATGTCGTCGAATTAAGGTAATAGGTGTATAACGATGGGAGGATTAAATCGATACTTATTTTTGCACTTGACCGTACAGTCAAGGAATTTAATTCCCTACCCATTTCGTAAAAATGTCGTTAATCATTCGCAATGCATTAAGGTCGAAATTTCAAATGCAACACGTCAAAGCAACATCGTAGCTAGCTCTTATGGTGACAGTTTGCTGTACGATATTCAAACTTAGGTGGGTTGGATGGAAACTAAATGCTTTGACTGTACAGTCGACTACAAAAAAATCGATACGGCCAAAGTTACAAAAATATGTATACACGACCTTAATGTTAAGTCAATAAAGGTGTGTATACATATCTTTGTAACTTTGGCGGTATCGATCTTTTTGTAGTCGACTGTACATGATCCCATTTGAAATATAGAACCCTAGCGCTGATTGATGATGCTATACGTTTCTAATTGTAATCCTAATTATTCCTAAGTTATTCATAGAAGCCCACAGCTCAAGAATCCAGGAAGTCAAAGAGTCGTGCGGCGTTATAAAATTAGCGTGGGACTATGTAACAATTAGGTTAGCGAATCGTAAACTCAACCATGCTAATAAATTATACATGTATCACGTTACGATAAGGCTTGCGAAAACTTGACGCCAAATTATGACCATTATTTTAGACGGATTGATGTAGGTCGGAAATTGTTTATTACTGTCCTGTGTCATCACATCAGGGAGGAGCGTACTGGGGACCTAATACGCTAAGTTTTATCGTGCAGATATGAGTCATATATCCCTTTTTAAGGTTCGGTGCCCAAAGGGTGCCAATGTTACTGATACTTTGTTGTCCGTCCATCCGTCCGTCTGTCGTAGGGCTCTATCTCTTAAACCGTAATTGCTAGACACTCGAAATTTTCACCGATTACCTACGTATTGTAATACTGTGGCCGCTACAACGAAAAAAACCGAAATAAAATAAAGTAAAAAATACAGAGGGTCGTCATACGATAAACTTTTTTTTCAGCGTTTTTAACTCGATCTTTATTATAAGTTTTTACTGAACTATTTTTAAAACATTTTAAGAAGGTACGGAACCCTTTATTTACGATTCCGACTCGCATTTGACCGGTTTTTTAACCAGTTAACGTTTGCTCAAGGAACGGAAGCTTTAAGTCCGCTATAAAAGTATAAACACTAGTGTGCTAGGGACTGTCGTGTCGCGCCGAGTGAGACAAAATCATTATTATGCAACGCGTACTGTCACTGCCATAAAAACACAGGTAAGACAAAAGCAATACGCCATCAATAAAAAAAACACAGATAAGCACTGCTTCCTTTGTTTTAATTATGTGCTTTATCTTTTCCTTGTCAAGTTTCTGGGTGAATCAATGAATAACTTCCTGCACATTAATGCTCGTGTGCAGCACCTTGTCTTCCACTAGATGCGACAGAAGATACATACACAAATTACCTAATTAAATTATAACATGCAGCAGGCACACTATTATAGCATGTTGCGTTACAATCGATAAAATTATCATTTACGTTTTTGGCAGACTTAAAAAAAAGACTTCAGTAATATACAATTTCGTTCAAGATTATGTGATTTAGGATTCAAGTGAAAATACCAAAAGACGCCTTTTTTATGGAAAAAAAATTCAACTGTGCAAGTTTAAAAAAAGAAATTCTTATAGGTATTTTAAGAACCGTAACACCATAACTTTAACTAAACAACCCCCTACAAGGCAAACACGTCGTCGAAACATCACAGGCTTTAACCCCAAAACGCTGGCCGCATTACCCCTATGTATCGCTATCCCTAGCCTTCCTATGACCATGATAACCACCAGCTTTAGGATCCCCCGAAAGCCAGAACTGACCTCCTGGACAGGTCTTTCAGTTTATTTTATTGCAATACTTATCGCATTCGGAAGTTAAGTGTCATCCAATACGTGGAGTTCCTAATGAATGACGATATGAGTTAGTCACGATTACTCACATCATCCTTGTAACGGTACGAACTTAAGAGAGGCTATATTTAGATTAAATTATAGAATTCCTGTCTTATATAAAGAAAAACTCTAACAAGAAATGGACATTTTAAACTTCTGTCTTAACGATCGTGACAACGGATAAAAGTGCTTTTGCGATAGGTAAGTAATCAATCGAATTCAGGCCGTAATCGACGTTTTATCCAGTATCCGGTCGGTTACCGGATGGATAATAAAAAATTACGACAGTAAACCGGATTTTTGATGCAAAAAGCCGCTCCTACCCCTACCGAACCAAAATAAAATCAATCAGACTAAATTTAACACTAAATTGGTTTGTTAAAATTAGCGTAATAACAGAATATCATCATCATCATACCAGCCAAAAGACGCCCACTCCTGGACAACGGGCTCCCCCAAAGAGGTCCACAACGATCGGTTCTGCGCTGCCCGCATCCAAATGGTTCCTGCGACCTTTTCGATCTGGTGATCGTCAGTCTTTTTGGACCCTTCCTACGCCATGACTTCCAGTTCACGGTCGCCACTCTAGAACATTACTGCCGTTACTGCCCCATCAGCCGTCAGTTCTACGAGCAATGTGTCCTGGCCACTGCCACTTAAGTCTGGCGACTGTATGACCTGTCAGTAACTTTGGTTCTCCAGCGGATCTCCTCATTCATCATCATCATTTCAGCCGAAAGACGTCCACTGCTGAACACAGGCCTCCCCCAAGGCTCGCCAAACAGACCGGCCCCGCGCCATCTGCATCCAACGCGTTCCAGCAACCTTAACAGGTCGTCGCTCCGTCTTGTTGGAGGCCTACCTACACTGCGTGTTCCGGTCCGCGGACGCTACTGAGAACCTCTCGGCCCCATCGGCCATCAATTATACGAGCGATGTGCCCTGCTCACTGCCACTTAAGTCTGGCGATTCTTCGACCTACGTCCGTGATCACCTCATCATCATTCCTGATTCGATCACGCAGGGAACTCAGAGCGTAGCTCGCTCCATCGCTCTTTGAGTGACAACATAATGTACAGGAACACAAATATTACGTATATCTGCAAAACATCATGTTGTTTGTATTTATGTTAAGTTCCAAGTGGTAATGTATGTGCGGCCGCAGTATTATGTAAGAAAATTGTTATCATGCACAAGTGAAAGTCGAGTTGAAGTTGGGTTGTAAAACTGAAAAATATATTTTTATGACTTTACACGTAAATAGCTATAATTAACTCGTTTTAATGATCAGTAAAACGTCGCAACACACAATAACAACTTCCTACTTGTGTTTCAATAGTATTTAGTTCTGTGGGCCTAACTATTCCTTCCTAAGCCCTCCATAAAGGGCAAATATTGCATTTTGCCTTGTTCCCTGTTTTTGATCAATCAAAATTTGCTTATTTTAATTGTAAGATACCTACTCAGTTTTTATTTTCATTGCTAAGGACTTTTTTATAATCATAGAAATATTCCTTTCTGCAAGGGTAATTTCAGTCACTAGACCAAATAATATTTAGTTCAATTAATTCAATTTATTTCCTAGAGTGATAGTGTCTGGTAGCTACTAAAATAAAGTAGAAGTGATTAATTCCAAATACTTTCACAGATATGAAAATTGGAGCAATTCTAATTGTGCAGTAATCATTCAAGGAATTAGTTTATCTACAGTAGATAAGGGCTACCAACATTACCTACACCAATATTATAATTATTGTCTTAAATAACCATTATGACACAGATAATATGCAAATTACACTCAAAAGATAATGAAAGTTATTTATCTATAAACAGGTACCCACCCTCCAGTGTACTACAACATGCAGTTGGCTTGTGTTAGTCATAATCATAAATATAAATAAACAAAGACTGATTAATTTAGAACTACATACATTATATGAAAATTGGTCTTTATGACCAAAAGTGATAAAAATATGCAGAACTAGCTTTTACTTGCTGCTTTGGCCCCGAAAACCACTACATCTGGTATTTGAATTGAAATTCTAAGATTTTATTAAATTCCTATGGGATGTCCCAAATATTACACCATGGTTGTCATTTACGTATATGATACCTGTGGAAATTTCACTTTTCGTTAGTGGTGAAGTTTTGAGATTTTAGAGAAGTAGTAACAAACACAACATGCACACACACACACACACACACACACACACACACACACACACACACACACACACACACGCACACACACACATGCATACCTGCAAACATTTGCATTTATAATATTAGTAGGATTAACCCCTCATATGCTTATATGACACGGATTTATGCCCAATTTAAGGCATTCTTTTTGTATTTTTTTTTAAATCTGTATCATTGTTAGTACAAGCTTTGCTTAGTTTGGGACTAGGTCGATTTGTGTAAGATTGTCCCCTAATATATATATTGTTTTTTTTTCATGGGACAGTTGACTCCAATTGACATAGTCCCAAACTAACAACATTGTTTGTTTGTAACATTATGCATTTTGTGTATTTATATGAAACAGTTGAGGCTAGTATGCACAATTTGTTTTACTTTCCGCATATGAGGGGTTAAACTTATCACTAACTAGTCTCAACAATTTTTTGAAACTGACACTTCTTACTGCTGAGATGAATCATAATAATTTACTCATAATAAACAAATTCAATACAGAATGTACCTTTCACGTGTTGACTTCTTGTAACCTGGTTTTAGTGCAAGACAATGTATCCCAAGCCTTGTTTATACAGATGGTTTATTTCGGTGATGAATTAATTTAATGACATACAATTTTAGCATGAATGTCATGTTATTGTTCTGTGCTATATAAACTTCTTTCAGCAACTGCGTTTCATTTATGATTATGTTGTTGGAGTTGAATTAAAAATGTATTATGAAAACAAAAGGTTTTTAATTTCTTCATAAAAAAAAAGATTTTTTTTATTTGCTCTATGGAACGGATACAGTGTCTGATTTGAAAGGAGCTGATGAATAGTTAAGTCAAACTTGCTATTTATATAAATTAAGTTTAAAAAAAATGAAGTTGAAGAAAATAAAAAAATAAATAGAAAAAGATACTTCATACTTAACTTGTAAATTAAGTTTATTTAAAATAAAGAAAGTTAGTCTTTTGTCAGCAATCAAGATGTTGACTTATTTCTCCAACATCCCGCCTCACAATTTGGCTGCATATTTTGTCATATACAAACTCTATCTTATATTGCATAAAATTTATTACACGGGATAAGTACAGAAAGAACAACTTCTACAAAAAAAATATACAAACCTAACAAGAAAAAAAAAACATTTTTTGAGTCCAGCTTAACTATAAATAATATGTTTCAAATTATAACATTAAATTGAATTATACTTTGATAAATAACATTATAAGTGTAGGGAAAACACATTTTTACTATTACAAGTTGCGGATAGACATGTGGCCCTGTTTTATTATTTGAGAAGCCACATTTTCCTAAGGTTGGGCCAAGGTCTGTCCTAACTGATGTTATAAAGGTATGTATAATTTGGATTTTAAACATGTCAGATTGAAAGTATTGTTGGGGGAGTACTTAGTATACAAAAATTTATATTTCAGTAAAAGTATAATATGTCAATAAGAAAAAAAAAACATTCAGACGAATTGAGAACCTCCTCTTTTTTCCTCTTTTTTTTGAAGTTGGTTAAAAATAGGAATGATGACACCACCAATTGACTGACATATTTTTATGCGGTGTCAAAACACAATTTTCCCTTAGATTTAGTATGAAAATTGCAGGTTATGATGTCACTTCTATTACACTATTTGTTTTAAAGCAGCTAAAATTCTAATTTTCCAGGTTATTGAAAATTAATCTTGTTTTATGGCCAAATGTTTTTTTTTCAGGAGTCAAATTTTGGAATTTTATTTTGATGGTGTCATCACATACAGGGTTATTTGTTCATTAGTTTTACTAGTAAAACATAAGAATAGATTTTAATGATTTTGTATTTGTTCTTCTAGTCTTGTCTGTCTTGAATGATATAAATTTTACAGATAAAATAAGAATAGAAAAAAGGTAGTCTTAAATTTTGCATGGCATTAAATTATATCCAAGATACAAACAAAAGGTGAAACAACTTAGTGCAAAGAGATATTAGTAAAATGCAAGGGCAGACAATAGACTTACATCAATTCCACTTAAACTCACATTACATTCATGCAATTCTCTGTCCAACATCAGAGATCTTTGATAAATCTATAATGTAAATTTCATAGCTGACCGTCTTTGGTCATCTCTGATATCGGTGAGCGTAATGCCTCCATAAAATCCAATCAGAAAGACCGCTAGTGAATCCACGCGAGGATAACTTTCGAACTAACTGTACCTAACTAAGGTATGTTGCAAAAATGTGAATGAGGACACTTAGCTCCGAGTACTAACGCACAGTTGTAGAATGCACGCGTCTCTAACGCAGATTTTAACAGTTAGTCACGTAGCCCGTGCTCTCAGTCTCTTATTCAAAGAAACAAATCGCCGATGATCGGCACCGAAGCACGCGGTCCCAACTCCACTCGCATCACGCGTATAACGTACAAACTAAGCCAATTTTAACTCGTGATTCGATAGTTTATTATTAACTAAGTGGACCCCCTTTTGAAAAATCTTACTATCATTTAGAAACTTGCCTGTTTCTGTCTCCGTTTCATGTTCAACTGCTTCCTCTTTCCTTCTTGCCAAGACGAGCTTGTAAATAAAATGTGCTATCGCACAAATAAGAATAGTAATCCCCGTAAGGAGGAATACATTAGAGTTCTGACCGGCCTGAATGTCGCCCATTTTCACTCAAAATTTTTCACAATTTAAATTACTACACAAATCGACTGCTGTTATCACGCGGCCGCCAACTAAATTACTTTACTGTTCTAGGTAACTGAATGAACTGAAGTGAGTCAACCGAGCGCCGAAGCTAAAAGCGCGCGAAGCATACTTTTTACAACGGAAAAGACAGAGACAGATAGAACACCGGCCGGCTTACGTTTTCATGAAGTGGATCTTCCTCGTGACATTGACGTTTGACATTACATGACATAGGAGCCCAGTTTATGAAGCTAGCTATTGAATAAACGGTGAATTTCTTACCACAATTAATAACGTTAAAATTATACTATATTAATGAAGGGAATATCACTAGGATAATAATACTAAAGACTGAATTGATAAAAATAATTTACATTGGAAAAAAGGTCATACTATTACAATCAATTATTAATGAACAGTTTCAAATTTAATTTACACCATAAATTAACCTGAATAATTTTGTAATACATTAACATATGTATATAGGTACCCTACAGTTCACACACACACACCCACACACAGTTCACACATCTAGGGCCCAATTGCATAACAAAGTACAACTTATATTACAAGCGGAACTCCCTTTCTAGTCAATATAACTGAAGCGAGAGTTCCTCTTGTAATATTAGTTGTACTTTGTTATGCAATTGGGCCCAGATAACAAAGTTATGCCATGAACCTTTCAAAGGCGCCTTCTGAAGGCCACCACAGACCGAAGCGCGAGGCGCCGGCAGACCGTGCCCAGCGCGCTCTTATAACACAGAATCATATTTACCGTGACACATACCGGCAGCAGAGAAGAGCGTATTTGATTCAGTGTTATAGAGCGCGCTGGGCACGCTCCGTCGCCATCGCGAGCACGCCTCTGCTGCGGTCTATGGAGGCCTTAAATCATTTCAATCAATCAATCCAATCAATCGCTTAGTTTTGTATCGTATTACTTATACTGTATGCTATTGCATTTATAATTTTCAAGGCTGATAAATTGATAATATACAATACGATTGGCAGTGATACTGCAAGGAGAGTCCTTCAGCAGACCCCTTAATAAAACTCAGTTTTCAAAGATCTGGCTTGAAAGAAAATGCAAACATCAAATTAGTAAAAAAAAGAAACGCATGGCAGGACACAGTTCAAGACAGAAACTGTCATAAATTTTTGTATTTCTGTACCACGTTTCACCCAATAATGAACCATTTTTAACATCCTGAACCAGCACCTTCTGGAACATGCCTGCACGGAGCAAAAGTCCCAAGTAAGATTTTCAGTACATTGCTTTGGCATCGCAATTTAGCGATCAAAAATCGGTACAACAGGGGGGCTACTCCGAAATTCGAAGTTCGAAGTTCGGATCGTGCGGTCCCTCTCACTCTCGTAATAAATACCATTAGCGTGAGCGAAACGGCATGAAACGAAGTTCGAATTTCGCGCTTCGTAGTATAGGGCCAGTCTTCTAGGTTCATTCTAATAATTCATTTTTACTGTTCCATATATTCCTAAACAATTAGCATGGGCGAAAGTGGCAGATATTTTCATCATCACATCACAGGCCTGTGCCTATGAGTATAAGAAGTCAAACCTTGCCGCCAAGACAGTTTTTAACTTTTTACGAGTAAGATATATTTGGAATGTATGGTATTTATTGTAACGGAGTTCGAGTTCCGCTTTCGCTTACGTAAATTAGAACTTCTGATAAAATTAAACCTTCTACATGGTGGATTGATGATTTGGACTGGTGGACGATGAAGATCCCTAGAAGCTATTGGCTATTGATTGCTCAAAACTAACCTTTGGACTATCCTTGGAAGAGCTTCATAGGTTTCCGAGTGGCATAATGATGTTGTAGCGACTACTAGAGCCATCTAGTCATCACATAGAAAAACTAATTACTACATCCTGTATCACGCTATCGACGTTTCTCAACTCGGATGCTTAAATAAATACAACTTCCAACTCTAACCCCGGCGCCACACATATTACAAATGTTTGAACACAGTTATTTGATCACATGTGTAGCACTGGTATTTGCTTATTTGTTCAATAGAACATCCATACAATCAACCAATCAACCAATGTGGTCATGTGAAGCACCGGTATTTGCTTATTCGCACCTTCGCATTTAGTTCAATAGAACAACCATACAATCAACCATAGATCAAATATGTGTTGAAACATTTGTCTATGTGTGGCGCCGGGGTAAAAAACGCCGTGTGCTTAGGTCCTTAAGTATTTGTAACAGTCCTATTCTTTTTAATTTACCGCTACTGCGAAACCTAGGACTCATTTGGCTATTACATTACAAAAAAGAAAAAACCTACTGCACTTTTTGTACACTTTTTTAAATATTTTATGTTAAGTTGAACGCATCTAATTTAAAGATATTTTGAACGCTCGCAGCATGACCATAGAGCATGACGTGTAGTGTTACTTATATTGGTAGCATTGCATGTTTTGTCTCTTTTTATTAGACAAAGTAAATACAAGATAGCGACATTCGCGCGTATTCCAATCTCAAAATTTCTAGAACGAAAGTTGACATTTGACGTAAGTTGTCTTATTTGAATCAGTCAGACAGAATCATTCACAATCTGTCGAAGCGAACGCGAGTGACTCGTGAAATAGGGAAAAAAAATTGTGATTGCGTTTAATTGAACTTGAAAAAAGTAATAATGCCAAGACGTGGACGTTCAGCAAGCCCCCCGCCGGCGCCAAGAAGGTAATTACTGTTGAATAATGCATTGATTTCGATTGTTAAACTAGTGATGGTGGGTTAACCTCTAAAGTGTTTTTTTTAGGGCTGCGCCAGCACCTGCCCCTAGCCGTGTTCCGGCTCATGCTCCACCATCGGCGGCTGCCCCGATGACAGCCCAGCCGCAACAACCCTCGATGTTCGGTCAGATGGCAGCCACGGCTGGTGGAGTAGCGGTCGGATCAGCAGTGGTGTGTATAATGTTGTTACGTAAACAAACGTTATCCTTCATATTGATGAGATTTTCCGCCGAATTTCTATGCGAAATATTGATTTCATAACTATTCACGAAATTGCAATAGTCTCGCGTTCTGAAACACTGAAATGGCAGGAAGCCAAATAAATGGATCAGATCACATGTGACGTTGTAAAACTACTCATTGTCTGATAATAGTAAACATGTTTTGCACAACATTTTTGCAATTTTAATACAGTAGTAAATATTCAGTGATATATTTTTGTCATTTTTATAAATATTAAATTGAATATTTTTTTATATATCCTTTATTTTTCATTGTATTTATTTAGCACATTTAGTTTCTAATAAGAACTTGCAGATTTGCCTGCTAAATCTGATACTAATTTCATCATCTTGATAACAGAGGCCAGCAATAATTTTTTTCTTGTACTGGTAGAATAATGGATTAAAATGGGATTAAAATTTTTGATGCCAAACAATGTGAGGGTTACATAGGGAGTGTTTTTATTGCAGGGTCAAGTGCAAAAATATGTATTGATTTAATCCTTTCATACTTATGAACCAATTCCCTTAATTCAACAACATAAGAGCCATGAGACATATTTATGAGCATGTTGTATGCACCCATATTTTTACTCTTGACTGTACTTATCCTATCCAGATAGGAGTCTCTGGTATTAGGTGCAGCAGATTAACCTCTTAGACTCCGTAACGCAGATCTGCCACAGATTTAACCCATCACGCGTCCACCATACTAAAATTAGTCCCTAACTTTTTTGTGGTGTGTGTTCAGTAGTAGTCTCTAGGACTTTTCCCGCACAAAAAAGTTAGGGACTAAACTAGTCTCTGGGATGTGTGATGGGTTAATGCAATCTTTTTGTATTTTTATTTTATCTGTAACATTGGTAATATATGGGACAAATGGGACTAGAACACAGGTTTTTCTTTTTTTTGTGATTCATTGTGTACAAAGGGTTAAAGCAATCATTTGTTGCAGGGACATGTGGCCGGTCATGCTTTAACTGGCATGTTCAGCGGTGGCAGCAGTGAGCCCGCTCAGCAGCAGCAGGCGGCTCCTCCCGCGGCAGGCTACAACCAAGGCCAGCAGCCCGCGGGCCCATGTGCCTGGGAGATCAAACAGTTCATTGAGTGCGCACAACAGCAGAGCGACCTCTCACTCTGCGAGGGCTTCAACGAGGCTCTGCGCCAGTGCAAAGTGCAACACCATTTGTAAATTACTAATAGGTGCCACATTTATTTTGTAGAAATTTTTATTCATCATGTTATATTTTTTTAAAAGGTCGCTAACGGCCTTATACAAGAAATATTCACATTCTGTTTTTTTCATGAGAGGCTACCTCAGTATAAAAACTTTTAATTTTGACAGTCGAATTGGGCACCTACCGAGTAGTTTTTATTGATTTAATCATATCTCCAGTTTTAGCAATTTTTTTCATTCTGTTGTTATTGTTTTAAGACAATTGTGATGTAGATATATTATTTACAATTTATCAGACAAATTGATTTACGTAATTTAGACGTTATATTATAGACAATAAATAAAAAAACCAACCCCAATTTTGTTTCACTAATAAACTTGTTCAATCCTTTACTCTAGGCATAAATGAGATTAAGGTAGTACCTATGTTGAACCTACAAAAAATATTAAACCGGACCGGAAGACAGTATAGGTAGGCTTTCAACAAGATGGAGCGACGACCTTTTTAAGGTTGCAGGAACGCGTTAGAAGCGGATGCCACAGGAGCGATCTGTTTGACAAGCCTTGGGGGAGGCCTATGTTCAGCAGTGGACTTCTTTCGGCTGGAATGATTATGATGATTAAATATTTAAAATATTGTTCCAATAGGTATTTTTATTATTAAATGCCATTGAATCATAAAATTACGGGACAATGAACACCTTTATTCGCCAAATTACGGGACAGTGAAAATTCGTGCCTGAATAGGCTACTTTCCTAACTAGTCAGTCTTTTAGATTATCAAAAAATATTGGACACGTATTTTTTATTTTGTCTATTTAACAAAAAATTACGAAGATATGGCGCGTTGAAGTTTCGCGTGACGTCACTTGTTCCTACACTTTGTATGAGCGTTTTAGGAACAAGTGACGTCACGCACGCCTCGTCACGCGGAACTTCAACGCGCTATATCTTCGTCATTTTTTGTTTAATTGTCAAAAGAAAAATTACGTGTCTAATATTTTTTGATAATGTAAAATACGGACTAATAAGAATTATTATTTTTTGACCTAGGAAACATCCCTATTACGAGACATCTAGTAACCCTATGTGTACTCTATGTGCGCAGTGGCTAAACGGGCTAAACCTAGGAGGCATCGTGCCGTCCCTTTTATTCTTTTGTTTAACACTCAGCGTGAATGAAACGGCACGATACGAAGTTCGGATTTCGTAGTGTACAGTCGAGTTCTCCAATATCTGTACAGCCAACCGTTCATAAATATCTGTACATAGACCTTATTACCGTAACACAAGGTTCATGTTTATATATTTATGAACGGTTGGTTGTACAGATATTGGAGAACTCGACTGTACTCGTAAGACCTACGTAGTTATAACAATCACACGATTTTGTCTCAACTTCAAGGACTTTTTGCGCAGTTATATTAGCAGCGTTCACCCATAGACATCTAATTGGGTAATAATATCATTGTTTATCCTCAGTTCGTTTTGCACTTTGATAACCATTTTATAGATAAGATAGAAGATATCTTTAAATGACCTTTGTCTTCAAAGTTAATACGTCAAAGTTCGCTCTCGACGCCTTTTATTTAAAAAAGCTGAAAACAGGCTAACATGAATTGCCACTAAATTTAATCAGGGGTTATCTAATAAGCTCGCAAAATGAAGTTTAAAAGGCGTCATCATCATCATCATCATCATTTCAGCCGAAAGACCGCTTGTTCCCTAAGTATCAGAATTGCAAAATACTAGATTGCCGACTTGCCAAAAAAGCAATCCGATATAGAGAAAAACACGGCGACAGGAAAGTCTGGTATTCTGGGAATTCGATATTTTAGAAATAGGGTAAGTCGGTAATCTAGTATTTTGCAATTCTGATATTTAGGGAACGAGCGCGAAAGACGTCCACTGCTGAACATAAGGCCGCCCGCAAGGCTCGCCAAACAGATCGGTCCTGCGCCATCCGCATCCAACGCGTTCCCACAACCTCAACCAGGTCGTCGCTCCATCTTGTTGGCAAGAACTAAAGTCACCGACATAGCTCGAAGAATCGCCAGACTCAAGTGCCCAAAGACGCAGTGTCAGTACGATAAATTAATTAACTGTACGGTCAGTGAGAGCGCCGGGGGCCCAATACCTCTCCCCCTTCCTCTATTCCCTTTCCTTTTTCCTCTCCCTTTTAGGGCCGACAACGCATTGGAATCGCGTAAAGCGCTACGGGTAGCTATGGACAGTGGTGATCATTTAACATCAAGTGACCCACTAATTCGTTTGTCTGGCCTCTCTAACATAAAAAACTGTCTATATTCAGAACCGCTCCCGTCGTCTGTCATCATTTTTTGCAAAAGTGGCGTTCCTGCAAAGTTAATCTTTAGCCCTTACGTTTTGCACTTAGTTACTCTTATCTATTCAATAGAACCTGACAATCTTATAGACACTTATATAGCTAACTGACATGACATGGACACCGAATGATTTAGGTACATAACCTGGTATCGTCTTGGGTCGTCCCATTCGTTTTTTGTCAAGTTCTTAACTCGTCTCATTCTGTTTTCGTCATTCATTCTTCATTCGTCACTTTCGCTGTTAGTCATGGGTCATAGTTGTTGTTTGTCTTGTTCTTATTCAGGTTCATTCGATGTTCGTCTCTTCTTCTTTTGACATGTTTGGTGTTAGTCTTTTTATTTTTTAGTCTCATTCGTTACTCGTCACACTTTTTTCGACACGTTCGTTGTTGGTCCCATTAGCAGTAAGTCACTTTCGTTTTTAGGTCCATTCATAATTCGTCTTGTTCGGTTTTCGTCTCATTTCGACAGCGGATATCAAAGCGTTTTGTCCAGAACCCCAGATCACTATTTACCTAGGAGCCGAATTTGCTCGTACAAAGGAGTGGAACCCCCTGACTAAGTATAGTAGACAATTTTATACTTCATAATTTTCGTAATTTCTCTTTTCGTGATTCTAGTCGCCTGAAAGAAAACGAGTCAAATTGCGAATATCAAACGGGAAAAATAGTGAATGTGTCCAATAAAGAATGAGATCAATTTCTAAAGAGCCCAAATAAGAAAAATACGAACTTAGAATAAGACCAAAGACGATAGGACGAATAATGAATGAGACTAAAAAAGAGATAGACTAACACCCATCATGACCAAAAAAATATAAAGACTAATAGCGGAATGACCCGGAATAAGAAAAAGACAAACAACGAATATGACCAAAGACGACAAAGACTACCACAGAAAGTGACGAATGAAGAATGGATGACGAAATCAGAATGAGACGAATTACGTATAAGAACTCGACAAAAAACGAATGGGACGACCCAAGACGATACCCATAACCTAAAATTATAGACAATCTTTACGGACCTACACGGTCAGGAGTCCATGTCAGTTGGCTATAGGTATCAGAGATGGTCAGATTCTATTGAAATTAACCTTAAACACAGCGTTTCCCGCTCCCGATACTCAACGGGGGAGCGACGAGCGCCGTCGCGGCCGCCGCCCATCATCGTGCAGCCGATGCCGCGAAGCTCTGTTTTCAAGGATGCGGCTGCGGTCGCCGGCGGTGTCACCGTAGGGACCACTATGGTATGGATGCCATCAGAGTTATATAAAGCTTTATCGTCATCAGAATGACTGGAACGGATTGGCGCCGCCCGATTGTTTCTTTTCCATACAACCAGTGCGTTTTTCACGCTTAACTATTTCTTGGTTAGTGAGTTAAGAATGCAAAAACAAAACGACTGGTAGCTTGTTCATTTTTCTGTTTCCGTCTTTACCTATATTACTTATTTTCACTTGCGCCTTGTTGTAGTTCCAAAAAGAACCGTCAAATTCCGATTTTATTACCTAGGTACAGGGGCGTAGCTACCGCCATACGGCATAGGCACGTATGTGCCTCATGTATGACTCTATGAGCGTTTAATGTCATTGTTACTATGGGGATGTGTCGAAAGAACGCCGCACATTGATTCGAGACAGGGAATCTGTTAAGTATATTTTTATATTTTAAGATAAGTAATAAAACTAATAAAACGTGGGCGTCTCGTCTTTTAAGACCAGGATTTCCTGTATAGGTAAGCATCTAATCTAAAAGGAGAAAGGTCCACATAAATAGCAATAGCCTTATGCTAAATGCTTTGCGCATATACAAACGCATTAAGTACATGAATACACGATATTATACCTACTTCGAGTTTACTATTTAAGTATACCTATACAGAGGAAAGATCGAACGTCGCATGGAGGGCAACTACGAATAGGTACTATATTTACCTAAAATATTTTTTTTTGTAAAATATTGGAAATATCCGAAATATCAAATTCTATGTAAAGGAGAGTTTCCTTTATTTTTAAAAACAAAAAATACTATTACTGCGTTTATGGATTTTTGAAAAATCGCTTGTCTTATCGGGACTGTATGCAGTATTTTTTGTTTTTAAAAATAAAGGAGTTTCCTTTACATGGTCTTTGCTATTTCCAATATTTAAAGAGAGTTGTCCTCCATGTGCCGTTCGTTCTTACCAGCCTGTGTATGTAAATGAGATGGTTGACAACAGAACAGTTTGTTCTCTTGTTACTCGTAACGTAACTCGTGTTTTGTAGTCGACCTTTTAACCTGCGCGCTGCGGTTTTTTGTTGTCGATACAAAGAAGGCACAATGCTGTTATTTGATTCTAGCGGAGTTTTAATTTATTTATTTACTAGCTTTTGCCCGCGACATCGTCTGCGTAGAATTCCAATTTGTGGTAAAGCTTCTTCATCTCTTTTATTGTATAAAACAAAAATCCGGCAACGGCAACATCCATCATTATTATCATTTCATCATTTCATCATCATCAGTATCAGTGAATATTATAAATCCCGTTTATTCTCTATCCCGTGGGAATTTCAACAAATTTGCCCTTATTCTATGGAAATTATCGCTTTTTTTATTCCGCGGGAATTTTGCATTTTCCTCGAGAAAAAGTAGCCTAAGTATGTCCTTAAAGGTGTAGCTTTTTACCGGTAAAAGAAGTTTTAAAATCAGCCCCGTAGTTGAATTCACTTATTTTTTTCCCGTGGGAATTTTGCTTTTTCACGGAGAAAAGTAGTCTATACCTTGACAACCTAGTGCGCGGCGCTCGGCGGAACCCTGTCGCAGGGAGCCTCTGCTAATAATAAGTAGTAATTTTAATAAGTGCGGCAAACGCTGACTGCGACAGAGTTCCGCAGAGGGTCGCGCACGAGCTTGTCGGACTATATGTAAATAATGGTTGGTGTAGCTTCCTATTGGTGAAAGAAATTTTGAAATTAGCCCTCCAGTGATATTCACTTCATTCTATCCCACGGGAATTTTGCATTTTACCGAATAAATAGTAAGTAGCCTTGCCTATACCAATAAAGGATAGTGTAGCTTTCTATTGGTCATTTTTTTTTAAACTCAGCCCCGAAGTTAAATTTACTATTTTCTATACCGCGGGAATTTTGCATTTATCCGGAAAATAGTATCCTATGTTAATCAAGGACAGTGTATCTTTTCTATTGGTGAAAGACATTTTAAAATGAGCTCCGAAGTTGAATTTTTTTTCTATCCCTTGGGAATTTTGCATATTCCCGGAAAAAAGCAGTCTATGTCAATAAAGGATAGTGTAACTTTTTTGTGGTAAAAGATTTTTTTTAATCGGCTCGGAAGTTTCAGAGATCTATCCCACAGGAATTTCCAAAAATCCTGCAATAAGTTTTTCTGCTGTTATGTATGACCATTTACGTTTATACGGAATTTGAAAAGTTTAGTAATTGTAGTTACGGAGATAGGATCCAGTTGATTTTGAGTATATAAATCCTGATTTATCCTTATCCCGTGGGAATTTTCAAAATTATTGAAATTAGCTTTATACCTATTCTAATAGACTGTTAGTAATAGTCTACTTGCATGACCAATTTGAACAGTTTAGTAATCTTCGTTATGGGGATAGGGTCACTCTTGATTGATGAAATATATACATCCCGTATATTCCTTATCCCGTAGGAATTCCGGAAAATTCTTTCTTATCGGATGCCTACGTCATACTAAGAACACATCCTCCAAGTTTCAGGTCTCTACATACAGCGGTTTAGGCTGTGCGTTAATCCGCCAGTCAGTCATTTTAGGACTTCAGGACAAAGCATTTTATATGTATTTTTCTACTCCTGTAGTATAATCTTTCAATTATTATGGTCAAAAACTATACAATAATAACTAACGTTATAAGTCTGCTCCGAGTTCTATGCTCTATGGTGCAAATTCAGTAACATAATAACCCTTATAATTTTCATTATGTTACGGGACTGAGGCCCTACCACGAACTTACACACTACTACTTCGTTTTGTGCCGTCCCGCTCACGCTAATATGATTTGACACGAGAGTGAGAGGGATAATACGATACGAACTTCGATTTTCGAATTTCGTAGTAGCGCCTCTGAGTAATATAATAACATTCAAAGAAAGAATACTGAATTTGATTTTGATAATCAAGTTTCTTTAAATATGCGTGTGCCACGTGATTGGTTGCTTAAAAATGAGTAAGAACAGGTAAGACCAATCACAATCAAGGTTTATTTTTTCAAGCGAAATTTCGTAATTGATAACACGCTGATCAAGCTCTATGGTACGAGTACGGTCGCAAATTAAAAAAAAAGCGGGAAATTAATATAAAGTCATTATACATTAATTAAAATATGTTTACATTAACAATTATTAAATAATGAATACTTAAATAACGGACAATAAATGAATTTTAAAGTCATTATTAAATATGAATATTTTAACATCATTCAATTTGTCTGTGTGACCTAAATTCCTGCATCCATTCTAAGGTTGTGAATAGTGAAAATAAAAGTTTCAAAATAGCGGGAATTTGTTTTGCTTTTGCACGGAGTTCTTTCAAGTTGAAAGAAATAAAAGAGTTAATCACTATTTATATGGCTTTTTATCTGTGAGAATTTGTAACTTTGGTGAATTAAGTGATGCAGAAATGTTGACGCCGCCAGAAATAAAACAGGTGGCAATGGAAGTGAGCAAAAATTTGCTACTTTAAAAATCGAAAAATTAATTTATTGTCCGTTATGTAAGTAATCATTATTTAATAATTGTTTCTTTTGAACTCGTAGAAAAAGTAATGTACAGTACGCGGCGATAAAGAATGCACATCGGCCTTTAGCAAGAGACAATTCGCAGTTTACGTCGATTTCCGAACACTGGCGACCGTCCATCAATAGCCGTATTTATTAAGTGACGTTTGATATCAAATAAATACTGCACTCCATGGACTTAATTAGTTTACGTCAAATTAATGACATGTAAAGTTTTGATATCTATAGAGGGTTGTTGCAACTACTAGAAAAAGGATAGTCAAAAAAGAGATTAGAGTATATTAAAAGACACCTATTTTTTCATAAATTTAAATTTTCGAAAAATTTCAATTCCTTCCATTTCACTATCTGTGCTCTCAATTTGGTCAATATCACTGTCACTATCAGCCGTATTTATTATTAGTCTATCAGTGTAGTATTACAAGGTGGTCGTGCGTGGATCCGGGAAACGAAGTAATGCGTGCAGCAATTAAAATCCTATATTTCAAACTAAATACAAACTGAAATATAGATGCACAGAAAAAACCCCAGAAAAAAGACCAATGCTGGGAATCGAACCCAGGTCCTCAGCATTCCGTGCTGCGTGCTTACCCCTACACCATCACTGGTCTAGAAGTTAGCGACGAATCTTTCCCATACATCGTACACTTCAGTCTGTTATAATCACATTTAGGCAGTGATAAAGCGCATCTATGTTATGCCCTCTACCGAGAGATTTCAACACTCCTTCGGAGCTACCCGCTCACCTGGACCAAGAGATGGCGCTACTAGGCCAACTTTTACAAGTTAAGTATGAAGTATCTTTTTCTATTTATTTTTTTAAAAATGAATTTGAAGAAAATAAAAAAATAAATAGAAAAAGATACTTCATACTTAACTTGTAATTAAAATCCTTTTGTGATATATATGAACGCGTTATTTAATTGTTAAAAATACAATAGAAAACACTATACAATTGTTGATTAAACAAATATACATGGATTACTATTATGGCTACAATACCCGAGAGAGCAAGAGTGCAAAGGCGAGAGTGACATACGGAACTACAAAGAAAACAAGATGCATTGACAGCTGTCACATCATGACATGCATTATAGAGGTTTTAAACATAGCTAAAACTTAATAATCAACAATATAAAGTTGGGGGGTTTCAATAACTCTATATTATATATTTTCAACGGAACGCGTCCGTACCCTACGGCACCTGAACAACGACTGACAAACGTCACATAAGTAGTGTGTGACAACGCTATACGAAGCCGACATTTGCCGAGAAGACCGATGTGCATTCTTTATGGCCGGGTACTGTATGCAACTATTCATAATCGGCCATTAAGACACTCATGCGTATCTATTATGACATTCGGCTTCGCCTCATGTCATAAACTCGCGGTCGTGTCGTGTCTTAATGACCCTTATTATGATACAGTTGCATAAAATACTATTGCATTGCACCAAGCTTTTATGCGAGTTCTACAATGATGTTTGAATACTCAATTCGATTTTATTCGAAAAAGGTTGAACTCATATAAAAGCTTCATCATCATCATCATCATTTCAGCCGTAGGACGTCCACTGCTGGACATAGGCCTCCCTCATTGACGCCCAATCATTACGGTTGGAAGGGACTTGAATCCACCTTGAACCTGCGGCTTTCACCAAAACGTCCGTCCATCTCGTTGGTGGACGTCCCACGCTGCGCTTGTAAAAGCAAAAGCTTAGTGAAATGCAAATACTTATACATATAATAGGGATGTTTCCTAGGTAAAAAAATAATAATTCTTATTAGTCCGTATTTTACATTATCAAAAAATATTAGACACGTAATTTTTCTTTTGACAATTAAACAAATAATTACGAAGATGTGGCGCGTTGAAGTTCCGCGTGACGAGGCGTGACGTCACTTGTTCCTAAAACGCTCATACAAAGTGTAGGAACAAGTGACGTCACGCGAAACTTCAACGCGCCATATCTTCGTAATTTTTTGTTTAATTGACAAAATAAAAAATACGTGTACAATATTTTTTGATAATCTAAAAGACTGACTAGTTAGGAAAGTAGCCTATTAGTTACTATCAGAGATCAGATCAGGAAGTGGTTGACAAACGTAGACAAATGGTTTGCAAAATTTGAAGTTTCGTTTCGTTTACATTGTGTCAAAATAAAATGTAATTTAAATCAAAAGCACTAAGGAGTATTGATATCAACTTCGAAACAAATCACCTCCAAAATAACTTTCTACTCCTTTTTAACCCCGTCAAGGGATGAATTTCAATAAAATACGAAACACGTCTTTCATCAATTCTGTTAAAGAATGTTTATGCAAAATTTGAAGTAGATTGGACCAAGGAATCATGTTGTCCCATACAAATTTTGCCCCCCTTTTTTACCCCCTTAGGAGTAGAATTACGAAAATCCTTTCTTATCGGATGCCTACGTCATACAAAGAACACACCCTCCAAGTTTCAGGTCTCTACGATCAGCGGTAGGCTGTGCGTTGATCCGTCAGTCAGTCAGGACAAAGCATTTTATATGTATAGATTAATTTATTTATTTATGGAGAACTTTTAAATTTAATCTGCTGTTGTATTGTAAGTAGCTACTTAAGTACCTACTCTACTTATAACTTACACATTTATCTGTGCCGTGGAGTAGACATTTTCGTTAGGCAACCTTTAGGCTGCGTTTCCACCAGAGATGTGCGAGGATGCGTTGCGATGGATGTGTCTGTCATGAACCAATAGAAACACTTCATACACTTAGGACCTTTTAAATGAAGTGTTTCTATTGGTTCATGACAGACACATCCCTCGCAACGCATCCTCGCACAGCTCCGGTGGATACGCAGCCTAACGGGACGTTGCCCGTGTGGAAGAGCCGTAAGAGTGAGAGAAGCGTGATTTAGTTATGTCTTCGGATAGAACTCCTCGGAGTTAGTGTGGACATTTTCAATTTGAAATTGGGGTTTCTTAGTCACGAGAAGGTATTATTCATTTTCACAAAGCAAAAAGTGTCCTTTTTTAGGGTTCCGTACCCAAAGGGTAAAAATGGGACCCTATTACTGAGACTTCGCTGTCCGTCCGTCCGTCCGTTTGTCACCAGGTTGTATCTTATGAACCGTGATAGCTAGACAGTTGTAATTTTCACAGATTATGTATTTCGGTTGCCGATATAACAAAAAATACTAAAAAGCAGAATAAAATGAATATTTAGGGGGCTCGCATACAACAAACGTGATTTTTTTTGCTCGTTTTTGTTCGATATTGATAACGACAACAGGTAGACGCTTGAAATATTCACCGAATATTTATTTATATTATTTACTTTAAAGGGGAGCCCCCTTATACAAAAAACGATTTTTTTTGATGTTTTTATAGATAATGGTACGGAACCTTTCGTGTGTGATTCCGACTCGCACTTGGCCGGTTTTTTTTTCAAACAGTTTACATACTGTACCTTGTTTAAGCACGTCTACATCTTCATATTACCAGGAACTGCGTAAAAACAGATGACTTTATGCTCTATGATTGTCAGGGCCACTTGGCAGGCGAAGCAATAAGCAGCCTCTTCGGCGGGCGGCGGCGCCGAGAGCTCGAGGAGGCGCTGCCTCGGGACTACCGCATGGAACAGCCAGCTTCGGGGCCCTGCGCTTATGAGATCGCAACGTTTCTCCAATGCGCCAGCTCTCATGACAGCCTGACCGAATGCGCCGCTTTCAGTGAGGCACTTAAGAACTGTAAAAAGCGAAACGGTACGTACCGAGAGGTCTTGAATATTTATAGCGCTTTGTAAATGAAGCAAATTTAGTTGAGACTTTCAGACAGCTATCAACTTTTTAAAAGTTTCCTTTTGAAGTTGCTACAGCCAATAGCCAGTTTACGGTTGTCGCAATTTTGTGGTAATCTGTGCTGTGGGGTACAGGGAAAGGGTGGGACGGTGTGGAATCGCTCGACGCGTTGCGATTGCCGGTTGGGGAAACCAGCAACTTTACCTCAACCGATACAAATTCGACAGTTGCTAGTTGCGGCAATTAGAAACTAACTTAGTCATCGATTGTATATGTAGCAACTGAAACTTGTTTATCACAGGAACTCGCGCAACTCGAGGGGTGCTACGTATGTACATACGCAGGTCCAATTTCCGACCGGCACAACTTGGGGATCTTCAAAAAAGTAGGCTCGTTTTTCTTTTCTCAAAGGGCCAGCAACGCATCCGTAACTCAACTTATGTGTCTACGGGTGGCGGTGGTTGCCTAAATTGTGGTTGGATAAATATTACGTAAACAGCTGGTTGTCAGTGTTGCTATAGTTGCTCCATTTGCAAAGCGCCTAATTAATTTGTCCATGAATGTAGAGACCCTATTTGTGCATTTGACATTACTGTATTACCTACCGTTGTTGGGTTTGGGTTGAGGGTTGTCGATACGATACGTGCGCGTACGATATCCTGCGGTGATAATGAGAGGCTAAACAACTGCGCGGCGTTGAATGTGTCAAAAGCGAAACATTAGTTTTTTTTTCTCAGTCGCTACAGTGGATATTCTAGTGTTTTGATCGTTCAGGTCAAACGTCATTAGCCGCTTACGATTATTACCATAACGGAAGGACGTTTTAAAAGCTTTGATCATTTTAGCATCGTAACCAGAAATCCTTAGGAAAATATTCATAAAGGATTATTTCTTGTTGTTGCAGGGCTCCCATGATCAAACCAAATCAACAAACCAACCAGATCCACAACCATCCAAAAGCAACAACCGCATCTTTTTAATGAAATAGACCTATACAAACGAACCCTTGTTTCATTTAACCTAGATCAAGCTGTAGAGTTCAGACTTCATGTGTACGCTATCTACTACAAAGCGGTTGAAAGAAAGTATGAATAAAAATCCATAAACTAATGTTAATTTAACACTCGCTTGTCTTTACCTATGACTTTGAAATTTGGCATTGCCAACTGAACACAACATAATTTTGTTGTAACACGTTTGCAAATTGCACGTTTTTGTATCGTGATTGTACCTTATTACTTAATTTTAAGGTTCATTTTACAACATACTTACTTTCTTTTAGATATTTTGTTTTATTTCTCAACACATTTAATTTTTGACAAAAAAGGTAACAAACCTGAAGCTTACAAATATGATTTACGACGTTATGTTCTACTACGAAGGTATGAATTAAAATGTATTATATATTTACTATAACACTCTTCATCTGTCAGCGTTGTCATAGGTCAATATTGGCGCGACGGAGACGATTTTTGAGTTTGATTTTGTATAGGACCTTGCATCTACGTATTATTATGATCGAAGGTTCTAATAGAACACATGAGACTACCGTACTCCTGCTACACCGCAGAACCACGCTACACCTGTACGGGTATGTCTTTGTTCGTGGAAGCTCCAAGGAGAACCATGACATCACATCGACATGTTGATTGGGTGTACTACTGCCTTTTCGGCGAAATATGTTTCGCTAAATTTCACTTGGCAATCAACTTTTCACCGAAGTTTTATTTGGCAAACCAATCGTTGGCATAACTTTACTTCGCAATTTTCTTATTTCGCAACATATTTATAGTGCAAAATTTTACTTCATCGAAGGTTTTATGTGGGAAATAATTATGTAGCAAATTATTTGCTTGGGCAAATAACAAATTGTCAAATAATATTTAGCCAACTTTTGTAATGCAAAGTTTTACATCAACAAACTTTTATGTTAGTTGGTTAGGTTAGGTTAGAACTGCGACACCTTAGAAGATAAACGGCTGACAGAACAGTAGGTTAGGTTAGGTTAGAACTGCGGACCCCTTACAAAATAACGGCTGACAGAACAGTAGGTTAGGTTAGGTTAGAACTGCGACCCCATACAAAATAAACGGCTGACAGAACAGTTGGTTATGTTAGGTTAGAACTGCAGCCCCTTACAAAATAAACGGCTGCAGACAGAAAAGTAGGTTAGGTTAGAACTGCGACCCCTTAGATGATAAACGGCTGGCAGAACAGAAGGTTAGGTTAGGTTAGAACTGCGACCCCTTAGATGATAAACGGCTGGCAGAACAGAAGGTTAGGTTAGGTTAGAACTGCGACCCCATACAAAATAAACGGCTGACAAAACAGTACGTTTGGTTAGAACTGTGACCCCTTAGAAGATAAACGGCTGACAGAACAGTAGGTTTTGTTAGGTTAGAACTGCGACCCCGTACAAAATAAATGGCTGACAGAACAGTAGGTTAGGTAAGGTTAGAACTGTGACCCCAAACAAAATAAACGGCTGACAGAACAGTAGGTTAGGTTAGGTAAGAACTGCGACCCTTTGCCAAATAAAAAGCTGACAGAACAGTAGGTTAGGTTAGAACTGCGACCCCTTAGAAGATAAACGGCTGACAGAACAGTAGGTTAGGTTAGGTTAGAACTGCGACCCCTTAGAAGATAACCGGCTGACAGAACAGTAGGTTATGTAAGGTTAGAACTGCAGCCCCTTACATAATAAACGGCTGACAGACAGAAAAGTAGGTAAGGTTAGATTTTTTTTTTTTTTTTTTTTATTATCTAGGCTACCTCTGACAAAAGTCTATGAGTCTGTGTTAACAAAATCCGTGCCATTCCAGTTCTCGCGTATTCACTGATCACTGACGTTCTACATACTGGATCTTTTTTTTTCCCATCGTCATCTTTACTACTGGGTTTCCGACCCCTTAAGTACGTGTTCCTAATCTAACTTATTCATCTAATAATTAACAACATACAATTTAGCTTCTCATCTTTCATTCCGGCCTCTTTGTCACTCCCGTCTATCATTTAAGCCGTCCACTTTATCACTCTTTCCATCACATATTCGCACTTAATTCTATTTAGGAGGAGCGGGTCACAAGGTACATTTATTGACTTTTTATTTATAACGATGCACATCAAATTACAATTATTTCTTATTCTATCTTAATATTTAATATTCAATACAATGTTACATCAGGATTATACAAGTAAGGGTTTTTTCATAGGTATCTTATTACTATGACAATTTAACAAATCTTACTTACTATATGTTTACAGTTTCCTTGTGCTATTTACATTTTACATTCATTGTTTGTATGCTAAATGTTAATATAAAACATTATATTATTTTAACATACTTTAGTTACCTATTCTTATTTTTGTCAATGACTTTCTTAGCTATGTTCATACAATATTTTAGCAACTTTTCCCTATTCCTCCCTTTCATTACATCCTTTATATTTTCCATGTCTAATTTTGTGTCAATTTCATTTTCTAAGTTAAACCTCTCTAGACTGTACCTAGGACACTGCAGGATCAGGTGAGCAACTGTTTCAGGCACCCCTGGCTCGCAAGAGCACGATGGGTCCTCCTTGCACTTAAACCGGTTTAAGTACTCAGAGAACCCACCGTGCCCGGTCATCACCTGGGTCATCATGCCTCGGGGAACTATTTTACGTATTAAACCATGTGCTTCTACAGCATCCGGGAAGAACATTTTAGTAACTGAAGCAGTTGTGCTGGTCTTATACCTAAGGTTCCACACATCAAGCGTATCCATTCGAAGGATCCGCTTGATGTGTGATACCGGGCAGAGATCATAATCTGGTCTTCTTTTGGAGTTCATAGCGGCCTCTTTTGCTAACTGGTCGGCCCTCTCGTTGCCTTCCAAACCCGGTTAGGTTAGGTTAGAACTGCGACCCCGTACAAAATAAACGGCTGACAAAACAGTACGTTCGGTTAGAACTGTGACCCCTTAGAAGATAAACGGCTGACAGAACAGTAGGTAAGGTTAGGTTAGAACTGCGATACCTTACAAAATATAAGGCTGACAGAACAGTAGGTTATGTTAGGTTAGAACTGCAGCTCCTTACAAAATAAACGGCTGACAGACAGAAAAGTAGGTTAGGTTAGGTTAGAACTGCGACCCCTTAGATGATAAACGGCTGGCAGAACAGTAGGTTAGGTTAGGTTAGAACTGCGACCCCATACAAAATACCTCTTAGATGATTAACGGCTGGCAGAACAGTAGGTTAGGTAAGGTTAGAACTGCGACCCCTTAGAAGATAAACGGCTGACAGAACAGTAGTTTTTGTTAGGTTAGAACTGCGACCCCTTAGCCACTTGACAGTCCGACGATACCATGGTATCCAAAACCAATATGCGTCAACCCGTCCGCGGATACCTTAGTATCGTAAAAGGTGGAGGAATGAATAGTTGATTTCAGTGCCATCTAGTAAAAATACCCGGCATTATTTACAAAATGTATTGATGCACAAACGTAGCCTAACTAAATTATTAGCCCTAAAAAATATAGATGGCAGTAGTAGCTTACTGCTTGTCGGTAAAAAAAAAAACATTTCGCAGTGACCTGTGAATTCTGCGCTTGATTGTCAGTGTTTGTGGAGAACGTGCTTTTATGTCTTAAGTATTTCACATTTATAACATAGTTTTGAGGGTTATTGTACATAAAAATGGCCAGAAATGTTTATTTTCTATGATTCCATCTTAAATCTACTGAATGTGAGTGTAAATACAGTGTAATTTCAATTTAAAACATAGAGGTTTTTTTTTTGAGCTGGGACTGTGAGTATTATAGCCAAAGTTTTAGTAATTTTACGCCCTGATTATTACTGAAATATACAATAAATATTGACGATTGGTTTATGAAGATTAGATTAATAAACTTTTATTTGGGAAATATGCCACAATCGCCAAGGATTCATCAAAACATTTACGGTGCTCCTCAGGTTTTATGCTGTGGATGGTTGAGTATCCATGGACATTTGAAAATATATCTGAAATAAGGGTTTGTACAAACTATTTCTCGTGTGGCTTGATTATTCGGTGTTTGGCATTATTGTTTCTGTTTGTATGTATTTTTTAAGTTTTTGCTATAGGTGCTATTGTTTTTAAGAATGGTTTAAATATTAAATTAATAAAAATAATATTAAATATATCCCACTAAAAACAGGCGAAATGCATCAGCTACAGATTTCATGTATTATGTAAATTATGTCTTTAAAAAAAGTAAAAAAGAAATTGAATTTAGTTTTTTGACGAAATGTACTTTCTCGTGACAATGGATACCATAGTATGCGCGAACTGTAAAGTGGATGTCGGTTGCAGGCAGCCTTACGCGGGCCGCCATCTTGCTACAAAATCAGTTTCGCGTAATTATAAATGTTGCGAGGAGTAGGCAACTTGATTAATTTATAATGCTAACTCACTGGGAACGGTATGTTTAGATTGTAGTGTCATTTTAAAGGTGAAAAACTGTAGTTTTTTTAGAATTAATAAAAATGAGGGGTCATCGCTCAATATTTCGAGTTATTAGTCGTCAAACATGAAACTTACAGCCAAGTTTACCGATTTTACAACTTTGACCTTGATTTACGCAAAAAAATTATTCGTGTGCTATTGTTTTATAAATAGTATTCGAAAGAATAAACATTAATTTACGTCTCAGTATTTTTTTCTTTATTTAAAACCTTGTAGTTCGGAAGATACAGACGTTTTTATTAGAAAGTAGTGAACGCGCGGCGCGGTGCCTCCGTCGATAAAAAACCCGGACGGTTTGAGGCATATTGGTCGCGCGGCCCGGACTGTCAAGTGGTTAGAAGATAAACGGCTGACAGAACAGTTGGTTAGGTGAGGTGAGAACTGCGACCCCATACAAAATAAACGGCTGACAGAACAGTAGGTTAGGTTAGGTTAGAACCGCGACCCCTTAGAAGATAAACGGCTTGCAGAAAGGTTAGGTTAGGTTAGGTTAGAACCGCGACCCCTTAGAAGATAAACGGCTGGCAGAACAGTAGGTTAGGTTAGGTTAGGTTAGAACTGCGACCCCAAACAAAATAAACGGCTGACAGAACAGTAGGTTAGGCTAGGTTAGAACCGCGACCCCTTAGAAGATAAACGGCTGGCAGAAGAGTAGGTTAGGTTAGGTTAGAACTGCGACCCCAAACAAAATAAACGGCTGGCAGAACAGTAGGTTAGGCTAGGTTAGAACCGCGACCCCTTAGAAGATAAACGGCTGGCAGAACAGTAGGTTAGGTTAGGTTAGGTTAGAACTGCGACCCCAAACAAAATAAACGGCTGACAGAACAGTAGGTTAGGCTAGGTTAGAACCGCGACCCCTTAGAAGATAAACGGCTGCCAGAACAGTAGGTTAGGTTAGAACTGCGACCCCTTAGAAGATAAACGGCTGGCAGAACAGTAGGTTAGGCTAGGTTAGAACCGCGACCCCTTAGAAGATAAACGGCTGGCAGAACAGTAGGTTAGGTTAGAACTGCGACCCCAAACAAAATAAACGGCTGACAGAACAGTAGGTTAGGTTAGGTTAGAACCGCGACCCCTTAGAAGATAAACGGCTGGCAGAGCAGTAGGTTAGGTAAGGTTAGAACTGCGACCCTTTACCAAATAAACGCCTGACAGAACATCCACTATCAACGAGTACTCGAGAATGAAATGCTATTTTGAGCCACAAAGTATGTAAACAAAAGTAATACCCTCTGAATTTAGCTGTATGGTGTATCACCCAACCCACTTAATTAAATACTAGCCTTCTGTCCGCAGCTTCGCCCGCGATAAATTAATTTTCCCGTAGGAAAAGGTATTTTCCCGCGGTTACAAGTAGCCTATGTCACTCAGTGATAATGTAGATTTCTAACGGCGAAAGAATTTTTGAAATCGGTCCAGTAGTTTCGGAGCCTATTCAATTCAAACAAACAAACAAACAAACAAACAATCAAATCTTTCCTCTTTATAATATTAGTATAGATAAAATCATACTGCAATTTGAACATTGCATTCTGATAGACTAGGTTAGATTTTATAATGCCATTGAATATGTTGCTAAATTACGGTAATGTATTTGACGAAATCATAAATGACGTCTTAAAAAAATTCTAGGTAATAATTTGCATAACAATAATTTATCATATCGGGATTATTTATTCGGGGGGATTTATTTAGTCGGGAAATGATATCAGTGCAAACCGTTGAGTTGGGAAATAAAATTTCGCCCTAGTAAAAATATGGGATAAAAAGTTTGGGAAGTAGTAATTTGCAAAATAATATTTGCCAAAACATTAGTAAACCGTTCATTGTCCCCACACAAAATGATTTGACAAAGTCACACGTCCAAGTGTGCTTCCACTTTGAAGTTATGAACCCATAGTGGAAGTATTCCTGAAAAAAGCCTATTGGGGGCACCCGGAGAGGGAAGGTGTTATAATGAAACAAGATATTATACAGTGTATATAAAACTTAAAATTTATTTACACAAAGTACGTAAATGTTGTGACGTTTTGCAGATAAATATAAATATAATTTTTGTATTCAACGAAAAAAAAAACAAAGTGGTTTTCATTTGAGAATTAACAATAATTATTCGAGATTTTTTCCGTTTCAGGATCCTGTTTTTACATAAATTATGTTAACTTAATATAATAATTATTTCATTCAAACCTCACGTAAATACATTTTCTCTAAAAACGAAACAAAAGTTAAACGTGAGATGAGAAACCCATTTTATTTACATTAACATAATTAAAATTATTTCTGTACAAGTTTTGTAATAAGTAAATCAGATATTTTACAATTTGGCACATTGAATACTTCGGATAAGGATTTCGTGGGCACAGGGAAAATAATTCGGCGTTTCTAATATACTTAATGCCTGATTAATTCTTTGGATTTAGTTGTACCCATGACTGTGGGAACCGTCTCTGAAGACCATAATAGCCAAAACACCTCTAAGCTTAATCAATGTGCAGTCGAGTTCACCAATATCTGTATAGCTAACCGTTCATAAATATCAATACATAGACCTCATTAGCATAACATAAGGTTCATGTTTAGATATTTTATGAATAGTTGGCAGTACAGATATTGGAGGAGTCGACTGTACATTACGAGCGGAACTCTATCCTTCTCACGCTAAAGGCTTAGGAGCGAGAGAGAAATAGAATTCGCTATAGTCAGGCAACGATTACTCTTGTTGTATGCGTTTTTGGTGATCGGGTTTCATTACTGACCGCCATCTAGCGACTAACAACTGACAAATCAACTAATGTGCAAAACATCGATGCTAAATTGAACATAAAGTCCTTAGGCAATAACTTTATCAAAATCAGGCACATTTGAGGATGATTAGTACAATTAACTACTGTCTCAACTTGTTTCGATATGTTACAATAATTTTTATGTATTGACGTCTACCAAAAAGTGGAAATTCATATACAAGATGTTTAACAATGCTGAAGAAGCTAAACATCAAAAGATAACTTTATCCATATAATTTGATTATTTTGAAAATAGTGAAAAATTGAACGGGATTCATTCAACAAACAGAACTAAAGAAATAACATTTAAATATACAGCACTGTTAACAGAGAAAGATTCGTTCGAATTGTCGTACGTTCGCCTTAATCACTAAAATTTAACTAAAGTATACTTTAACGCTTAAGCTAAATCAGTCTAATTCTTAAAGCGACATTAAACATATGTCCAACAATAAAGCTTGAACGAATGCTATAATCATCACACTGGAAATTTATTAAGGCCACTAGTTCCGTAGTACAAGTTGAAAATCGAGCATACAATACTAACGATTCATCAGAAAAATAAAATTTTAATATTACGTATTTTTAATCCGGACAAATTTTTACACATATTCTTTACAAACAAAATTATCCTACGTTAATATGGCGGATTGTTAAATAATTACATGAAATTAAATTCACAATGTCATTTTTTGAAGTATTAATAATAACATTTAAATTATTTCTACAAAAGCTCAATAGTTAATGATTCGAGGTTTTTCAATGATAATACATTTTTTGGTTCTAAACGGTGCAAGTGATCAATGTCGGTTAGTACTGTATCAGAGCAACTGTGAGCGTATTATAAATTATTAACACATCTGTTCAATATATTTACCATAATCATTTTTCTATAACATTTGAATATAAAACATCACAAAAATAATGCACCAGCGCTTACGCGATACAAGTAAACCGATGTAAACTTCGAGTCAACTGGCAGCCGAGTTGACCGAGTCGAAAAATAATTTAAAGCTTATCACAATAACTCGCACAAAGGCGAATCGCATCCCACCCAATAATAAACTACTTTACTTATCCCCCTTATTATTAAAAATAATTAAATCATAGTTTAGCGTTAACACTTAAAGCATGCAGTCAAACATTAACTAACTAGATAACTATATGAAAAAGCAGCTTGTCGGTCGAGCTAAACACTGATGTATTTTTGAATAGTAAGCGGGATTTATTCTAGAGAGGTTCGGATTTGTTTTTATTTTATAGTCATAAACCATATTAGTTTTTTATTTATTTCAAGTATGCTTTCGAATTGTCATCCAAATGTGAGTTTTGACGACGTATTAAAAATAGCACGATAAATTTAAATATGACACAATATAAACATGAATCTAACTTCGAGTCGAATCGCACGCGTTTTCAAGGGTCTTAGCGTCAGCCGGTGACGGTAGCTTGAACTTTTAGGGGCGTGCGAATCGATTGCAAATCGAAGGTCAAGGAACGGGCGTGGCGGGTTCAGGTCACAAGCGCATTTCCCAGAGTATGAGGTGGGCGTCTTTCGGGTTCGGTTCAGCTGCTGGGGCGGGCCTTTCAGCCGCGTCGGCTGTTTGCCGCCAGTCCACGTAGCCTCGTCCGCCGACCACCGTGACTACTGACCTCCTCGCCGCGCTCTCGCCCACGTAATCCGCGCCGCGTAAACTGCGGCCGGCCGTTTTATTTACGCCGCGTTCAGGAATAGTTATGCCTATGGATCGCTCGGAAGCGCTTGAAGAATCAGGCGTTGAAACTGCAACAGGCGCTAAGCTGGCAGCTCCGGATGCACCTGAACTAGTCCGTGAAACCCCGCGTAGCGCCATTGATTCCTCGCTGCCTGATGACGTGCAAAGGCTAGAGGCGCGGGAGTCCACCGACCAGCTCGATAGATCGAGACTTCTTGGCCGACCCGCTCTCATACGGAGCCGTCGGTCGAGCGTGCTCACTCTGAACGGAATAGCTGCTAATTCGGGGTCGCTGCGCCGTAACGCCTCTCCTCCTGAACCGCTAACGTCACTTTCCCCAGCACAGTCTTTCACGAACATAAGGTCCCCGTATAAACCGTACACGTCACATGCATTAAGGTTGGCACATTTAGGCAATGTTTTGCTAAGGCGCACGTCTCCTGGTTTCTTGCGGCGCACGACGGCAGATTGCACGCGTTGCGGCCGATACGGACTCAATTCCTCTGATATCCGCCTTTCTAGCTTTGGTTTTTCGCCGTCATCTTTCGATGATTCTTCCTTGTATTCGTGAAGGATGTTGTTTTCGGAGAGGGCGGATTGGTAAGCGCGTGCATTGGAGAGATTGCGCCGTACCACGTTTACGTCGATGTCCCTCGTTTCAGCCAGTAACGGGAGCATGAAAGTGACCGGGCCCGCGTGAGCGTGGTAGGAGACTCCCATATGCCCTCCGATGAGAGGCAAGCCCTCGAGTTTGGGGAGAGGCACAGTCACACTGACTCCGGCCGTCGTGCCGACCCAGAGTAACCCATGTCCGGCGAGTAACGCGGAAATGTGTGCCGGCTTGCTTCCTTCTCTGGCGCCTATCGTCCTCGCTACGTCAGCGGCGATGTCAATATTCTGTAAATGTTCGAACGTTTCCGCGTGATACAAACTGACGAATGTGGACTCTGTGCAAGCTGTCCATAGACCTACGCCTGAATGTGCTAAATAGCGTACGGAGCGATCGCCGTCGCCTTTCAACTCTAGTATGCGCAGTATTTCAGCTGTGAGCGCGTTTATGGCGAAGACTCTTCGTCCACATGAGGCGTAGACGATGCCGTCGACGGAGAGGACGCAGTGGACGGGTTTGTCGCCGAGTTCTATGGCCAGGGGCTCTTGGAGGGCCCAAGAGTCGTCGTGGTTGCGGCGGTAGACGGCGACCCGGCCATTGGCGAGGCCTACGAACATGGCGTCGCAGTGGTACTTGATCTGCGTGACGGGTGCGACGGTGAGTACTTCTGCTAGTTTCTCCTGTTTCTCGGGTTCTACGCCGGAGAAGATGATCAGCTTTTTGTCGTCAGTGCCGAGCCACACTGTGTCGCCGCACAGCGTGGTCACTTGACGCGTCCCTTTGGCGTACTCTATTGAGGTTACCTGCAAATTATACGAACGTAAAGCTGTGTATCGACTTCGCGCGGCAGCCGCGCACATTGGATACCGTGTCGCCGTGCAATGCAAGGCAATACGAATATTGGGGCGCGCTGGAACGTGCCAACACAGGTTTGCCGCTGTCGAACTATACTCGCGCGGCGGCCGCGTAGACGATACGCAGCTTTACCACCAGATACCAAAAACTTTAGATACGCGAGCGTTAGAAACGAATAGATGCTGAATTTAAATTCCGGGATTTTTGCTAAATTCCCAAGAAATGCAAAGTGGTCTTCATTTACGTTTCGTGAAACATACCCGAGGGAAATTTCATGTCTCTAGAATTAGCGGTTAAGATTTTGATACTTTCCATGTATATATGTATACCTGATCTCGTGAAACAATCGTGATATCGTTTTGGCGTAAAAGAGTAACAATCACACTCAAAACTTAGTGTAGTATACTTAATGCACCTAGAGTTAATTCACCCAGCCATAATTCAGTCTAGAAAATAGGTAGGTTAGGTTAGTTAGGTAGCTTCTCCTGCCCGAAGGGCAAACCGCCTAGAAATAGGAGCCCCGCGAACCGGGACTCCGTCGAATTTGTAGGTTTCCACTGAATTACGGATGAATAAATCCTGGGTGAATTAACTCTAGGTGTGCATTAAGTTTACTGCACCAAAAGCTTTCGTGTTTATAATTTTAGTAGGAGGGTGAATATTCAAGCGTTGTAAGCGTTCGGTTATACTTATACATTACTATTCCACGATTATTGGCACAACGATAGGTAGATAAACCCTTTATTTGGTACAGCAAACACAAGTCGCAAGATCTTAGATCAAACTAGATTTAGTATCGGTACTATTTATAAAAAGTTAGGTAACCCACCTCTTTTTATATTTGCTGAAACTGTAATAACGAAAAGCAAACCCCGTAACAACGCTGAATATTCACCAAGGATAATATATATACTGGATTAGCAATCGCCATAGTACAGATCGGCCGCGGAAAAATAGTTCGATTATTAAATCTAGATGGCGCTGACATATAGCCCGAGGGTTTGAAAGCAAAACAATAAGACTACAGATATTATTACTGCAAATGTATTATTATGCAATATTTTTGAAAAATAATACATTTGTAGTAATATGAAACATCTGGGCCCAATTGCGTAACAAAGTACAACTAATATTACAAGCGGAACTCTCGCTTCAGTTATATTAACTAGAAAGGGAGTTCCACTTGTAATATAAGTTGCACTTTGTTATGCAATTGGGCCCTGTAGTCTTATTGTTTTGCTTTCAAAGCCTCGGGCTATACTTCAGCGCCGTCTAGATTTATTAATCGAACTATTTTTCTGCGGACGATCTGTACTATGGCGATTGCTAATCCAGTGTATATCATCCTTAATATTCACTCAAAAATAGGATAAGCAGGAGAGATGCCTTGTAGAGTGTTTACCTTGGTGTCTATGAGCTGTAGCGTGACGAGTGTCTTGAGCTTTGCGGCGCGGTGTGTGAGCACGGCCACGTGACTGTCAGCGCCGGCGCCGCTCGTGCACAGCCACAACAGGGACCGCGCGCGCCGCATCGACGCGCCGCGCCCGCCGCTCGAGCTCGTGTAGAAGCATCCGCACCGCACCTATGAACATTCAAAAGATTGTGTAAAGGCCAGTTCACCTTCACCGTAAAGCTCATGGTAAACTTCAAAAGTAATCTCGCACATATATTTAGAAAAACTCAGAGCTAGGCGTTCGGGCTCGAACCCACGACCTTTTGCTTGAGAGGCCATAGGTCAAACCACTAGGCTGCTCCGACTTCGGTGATGACGACGTCCAGTATTAACTCTAGATCATAGGTTATACCTATTATACCTTTTATGGCCTCCAACTGTATATGTCTGTCTATTATCTCAATTTTAATATTAATTCTCTCTTCCTCTCGCTCGTGCTATTTGTGACCTACTACCACCCCCACGAAAAGCTCCAGCGCCTACTATACTCTGTCTATTTAACAGAGTTAGTACTAGAAAACAGAGAATGCACGTAATTGGTCAGCGATAAGGACGATGCACCGGCACATACGTCCCACTTCAGGGCACATATTTAAATATTATTATCTACTACTTTAAATTACATAATTATGATGAATAGATGAATAAACATGACATTTAATTATTTGAGGTGCCACGAGAAAAATCAAAAAATCACGGGGATATTACTAATATTCCAACAAACGGCATGTAAGCCGAGCCCGCCATCGACGTGCGATTGTTGACGCCCACTGACAGTTTCTTGTCCCATTCATTGGCATACAAAAGTGCAACAGAGAGAACGCCTTGTTAACTCTGTTAAATAGACAGGGTATAGGTGGCGGTACCGCCCCCGTTGGGAACTTATGGTCTAGATAAATAAAGTATAACGCACCTCAGTCAGATACTTGGAGGAATGTACAGGCGTGGCGGCGACGAACAGAGGCATCTTGTGTGCCGGCGGGTGCTGCGGCGCGGGCAGACGCCAGGCGGGGGAGTTGGCCGAAGCCTGCGCCAGTTGGGCCAGCCGCAGCTCGGTCGCCCAGGCCAGGCGCGCCCCGGGCTCGCTCGCCCGGAAGGTCACCGGCTCTTCGCGGCCGCGAATCGTCAGTTGTAAGCAACAAGAGTCCACCCACGCCATTTCGTCATCTTTTTTCTGTGAAATTTGAGTTAGTGTCAAAATCAAAATATGAAGCAAGCACTATGAAGTCGAAGAATTTACCACCGCGACCGTAAAGAAAAAACCCTGTTGAGAAGAATCCGCCAAGAAACTGAAGAAGTTATATTTTTTTCAAACAGATCTAAAATGTTTTTAAACTACATACTGATCTAAAGTATTTGACACAACAATTTTTTTTTAACACGCGTGTCGGAAATATTTCCAATTATCCCTGTCTATGATAAAATCATTAGTTTTATAGTGCGCCTTAGATATTAATGTTTTCTTGGAGTGAATTTTGTATCTGTGTGGTGGGTTAGGTTACCTATCAAAATTTAGAAATATTTTTTTCCGAATATTTAAAATCCCGAATGCTTCATTTATCCGAATGCATTTTTTTCTGAAACTGTAAATATTTCAGGATTTTTCCAAAACAACCCTAACCTAACCTAAAGGGTTCTACACGATGATCCTGAAATAAATCCTGAAATATTTAGTTTCAGAAAAAAATGCTTTCGGACAAATGAAGTTTTCGGGATTCTAAACCATCGGAAATAAAATTTTCTAAACATCGATAGGTTCCCGGTGGGTTATAGTACTTATAGTTTATGTAATTTCCCAGAACGATTTATAGCAGGATAGGAATGATATTTGCTTGAAATTAATAGATATCCACAATTACCACTCCGGTCAAAGAATGGTAGTTTTATTTGAGACATCTTCTCGCTGCAGAGAGCGAGTTTCTAGAAACATCTATGCTCCTTTTGATCATTAAACTGTTACTTAACACCCGCATCCTCCTACCTGTATACTCTGCTGTATATTCTGCAGTAGAGTCTTGAACATCTCAGGCGCAAGTTCGTGGTAGGGCGTCTTGAGCGAAGCAGCGAGGTCGGCCATGCGGGACACTGCTTCGTAGTCGTGCATCAGCGCTGACATCTCGCTGCAGAGGGAATCGCCCGTGGAGGAGAGAGTGCTGCTAGAGTTTGAGCGGAGACTGCCGCTGCGGTTCATGCCTGGAATTGTCTTTAGTTTTTGGGTTGCGTGATATTATATCCCATGCGGAACAATGGCTAGTCGTTACTGTAGTCTGTGGCACTTTATCTTTATAAACTCGATACTTTTATCGAGCCACTAACAACAAAGCAAACTGCGAACGCGTGAGACTAGAAGAGCAAATAGCAGGTTCTGTTCCACGAAACTGTAACACAAATCGTTAGGGACCTAAGCGTTAGTGACTATGAAAAACTTTTAATACTTGTTAACTGTACAGCGCGAAAATGTAAATAAAATAAAAAAATATGAAATGAAGTTCTGCAGGGTAAACAAATTGTGAAATTAAAATTTAATAATCAGCGATGGCGATTTAAAAATACCTACTTGACTTTGAACTGATTAGTCGATGAAAAATTTGACAATGATTCAAGGGTAAACCAATCATGATGCGTCAAAATATCGGGAACTTATTAAGGGTAATCACGGTTTATATTTGATACGCTGTTGCGATACGGTTTGCACTGCTTGCACGCAACACCTCGCTCAACTGCCTTCTTTCTGCTTCTTCCCCTAAATTCAAGTCTAGGGTGAATGAGCATTTACTAGGCAAGCGTGCACCATCGTAGGCCTCATCTTCGCTTTCCATCAGGCGTGATTGTGGTCAAACGCAAACCTATCATCCTAGCTAATAATTTTTTGGGGCCACCACAAGCCGAGGTGTTTCCGTCGCCGTCGCGCGCACGCTCCGCGCTTCGGTCTGTGGAAGTTTTAAATGTTGGTTTTTTTTCATTTTTATTTATTTGTTTTTTTCTTTTATGTTAGTGTAATATTTGTTTGTGTGGCCTTCCGTGATTTTGCTATACTGTGGCCCGGCGGAAGACCAGTGCTGGTTTTTTAACCAGCGTCACGCTGAGTCGGGACCCTTTCTGGCAACATCAACATGTACCTACCTATGTCTATGTTTGTACTTTTAATTTTAGCCTGTGTACGTGTTTTTGTTGTTATATATAAACGTTTTTTTTTCTTTCTTTCTAATATTATAAATGCGAAAGTAACTCTGTCTGTCTCGCTTTCACGCTAAAACTACTGAACCGATTTAAATGAAATTTGGTACACAGATAGTCTAGAGCCTGAGAAAGGACATAGGCTAGGTATATATTATCACGCTAACACCAATAGGAGCGGAAGAATGTTTCAAAATCGGGGGTTTTTGAAGTAAAACTTCTATAGGCACGCTTGACTTGGGAGTACGGTGGTGAATGTGAACGCGGGGGTTCGGGGGGGACGCTTATATCGATGAACTGATGAAAAATCAAATTGGATAAAAAAAATAACCTGCCCAAATTACTAATTCCACGCGGACGGAGTCGCGGGAAAAAGCTAGTATTGTATAAAAAAAAAACCCTGTAACAATACCCAAAGTGTGGTGTTACCTTGAGCCAGCACGCGACTGAGCGTGGGCGAGGTGCCCGTGTCGAGCGCGTCCACGTCCTGCACGGGGTGCGCCCACTTGAGGCCGAGCCGCTCCGCGTCGCCGCCCGCGCCCACGCTCACGCACACCACCAGGTCGTTCAGCAGGAGCAGGCGGCGCGGCTTGCATTTGGAAAGGGCGCCGGATTGGTTGAACTCCTGTGGGGAGGACACGGCGAATGTAAGAGTAATCTTTATGTGGTTAAGATTACATTGGCCCGCACGAAGTGGTTCGCTTCATCTTCAGAGAGCCGGGCACTGCGGCCCACTACGTGACCATACCTATCCGTTACCAGGGGGGTTTCACTCCGTAGTTTAGGTATGTTCGGCCGGCGCTCCTCCCGGGAGGAGTATGGCAGTAGGTTGTCGCGCGGCCTTCAGTTCGCACGCTAGCCGCGTCGCGCGTAATTAAGCATCTTTTTTTTCTGTGATTTTTGCAACAAACAATGACTTCTAAACGATATTATAAAAACTTACTTACATACTAAAGATAGTTTACTGAATTAATACACACTGTTATCTTTCTTGATTTATATACTACCAAATATGGGCGAGTGGGAACCCTGTGCCCTTGGTTTCGGATCAGCGGTGCCCAACGGAATATGAACGCTCGTATCACACGATAAGTTTTAATTTCGCGTGCACGCCGCAGGAGTAGGAAAGTTTTTATACCTAAAGTTGACCTTTGTTCGAGAGTGATCCTTCTGTACGTTAGTACTATTACTTATTCTGTGCCGTTACGTCTACGTTAAAACTAAATGGAGAAATTGGCTGCAACTTGAAAATTACTGAGACGTCTCATGTTGAAAAATATGTAAACAAGCCCGTTTGTCGCTCTAAATTTTTATTTTATTATTATAGTGTAGGACCTGAATGCACACGCTTCCATACTTTTACCCGGGACCCCCTGTATAAGGCTTTGGGATACGGCGATGTCCACTAGGATAACCTAATTGGATCATTTAATATACAATTATTGTACCTGGGGGATCCAAATAGGTGATCCTAGTGGACATCGCGTAGGATACCCCTGGGTCGTCAGATCCACAGTTTTTGAAAAACACTGATTTAAACCAACCGTTACCTGTAGGCAGTATCGAGCTTCTCAGCTAGCAGTTTAAGAGGGTTTATACCTGCTGAGCTGGCAACGTTGCATTTTTGTTAGTTTTTCTCGATTATTCCATAAAAATTGAATGAAAATTAAAAATGTTTTGTATACAAATTGTTCTAATATATAAGTTAATGTGTCTACTGCAATAATAATTCGTGATAAGACTTTTATTTTCTTTAAAAACGAACAAATTATTACCCAACGGTTTTTAAAGAAAATAAAAGTCTAACATGAATTATTATTGCAGTAGACACAATAACTTATATATTAGAACAATTTGTATACAAAACATTTTTAATTTTCATTCAATTTTTATGGAATAATCGAGAAAAACTAACAAAAATGCAACGTTGCCAGGTTCAGCAGGTATACAGCCTCTTAATGCGTAAGCGGTCAAGTAATCCACGATCGCTTATACACGCCAAGGTACCTAGTTCTGTGGACCTCAAGAATGGTACTCACCAGCTGCGTGAGGTCATCTTGCCGCAACAGATGTCGCTTGTCAGCGCGCGAAGCAAGTAGTCGCGCGGCGCCGAACCGCGCCGCCCCTCCCGCGCCGCCCGCGCCCGCCACCCCGCCGCGCGTCAGCCTCCGTAGCGCGGCGCGAAACGCCTGAGCAAACAATAAATCATTACTAGTGGCACGTCCACCAACGAGATGGGACGGATGATCTGGTAATGACCGCAGGTTCATGGTGGATGCAAGCCGCTTCCAACCGTAGATTGGATGACAATGAGGAAGGCCTATGTCCAGCAGGTGACGTCCTATGGCTTAAATGATGATGAGTGGCTTTGTGACCTTTTAGATCTCGCGAGTCTGTTTGCATAACTTAACACATTCAGTGCAGAGAACGCGCTAGGGGAGTTCTGCGTTCGTAGGCAGTTTTCGCTGCAAAGCGGAAAAACGCTGCTACGGGCTACAAGCGTAGCGCGTAGCAATACGTGGCAGCGAATGTGTTAAAACTGAATAAATGTTCATCGTATACCAACCACAATGGCTCCGCCATTTTGAAATAATTCCGAAAAATGGACCGAAAAAAATATTAAACATAATCGAGCCTGGTCAGAAATTTCACGAGAATCGGTTAAAAAATGGGACCTCTAGAGGATAACAGACAGCCGGACATAAGAAAGCATTTTTGCCCAAGCTGAAATGGAGACGCTTCGTGTTCGCTCGGTCAACTATTTGACGATTGACATCAATTATAATTCCAAATTAAGTAAAGCTTTATCTATATCTGCGAACCCAACACTTTTAAATTGATTCAGGCGTTACTTGCCATGGGAGAGTTGCCAGGCCTTACGGAAATTGATGTCTGCAATCAGCACTCCATGAGTAACGCAGCAAAAATGTTCTCACAAAAAAAATTTCAGCAGAATTACCAGTCCGTTTCTTCCATCTGTGAAACTGAACGAGTTCAGCGTTCAGAGTTCCCACCTACGCCTGTTACATACCTGCGTCCTCTCCGCCTCCCGTTTCCTCTCATTCAAAGCGTCGGCGAGAGCTTCCAGTCTCGTCAGCGCCCGTTGCAAAGCCACGCGGTCAGCGTGCCCGGGGGGTGTGTGTTTCAATAGATCCTGGGCAAAACGCAAATTACTGCAGTGCTCAAGGTATATTGAACCGAAGTGCCAAAATCCTACAGCTAACAGTCGATTAACTCCGACCGTTTAGTAACGCATCAATATCTTTTTTAATGTTTAATGTTTATTTGGGCGAAAAACGGTACAATATAATGAGTTAACTTAAAGAAAAACTTAAATTATACATAGTCCAGCAAAAATGCCACAGTAACACGATAAAAATGCAAACAGCAAAAAATTAGAAAGAGTGAGTTTTTTGAGTGATTACTGTTTACTTACTACGAATAATGGTTATGCCGCTACAGCGATGTAGAATGTAATAATACTTATTTAAATCGTAAATTAACTGATGGCCTCATTAAAATTTGCTAACTTGATTGACATGTCCCTTATCCATTAACGAGCCAGATTTTTCACCAGCATTGCTTTATTTCGCATGTCAACATAAACGAAGCATCCTGTTACAAATCGATTGTTTCTCGCAAAGTGGACAGATATCTGAGATAAGAATGTTGCCAAACGAAACATTTCAGCGTGTATTATTGCTTAAATGTCGGTCGAAGGTGTTTTAATGAGTTTGTAATCTTTTATAGGGGAGTTAAATGGCCATTACATTTTATTGCAATTCGAGAACTATAAAATCAGTACTTCAAAACTCAATTATGTTTTTATATTTAGTACTTGGGTGACCGAGCTTTGATGGGTGTTTACGATTTAAAAAAAAATGATTTTTGTCACTTGAAAATCCATATACAAGGTGTAACGTATCGAAGGACCTGACTGTCACATCGGGTATGTATTACAATACCGAAGTACGAAGGACCGAATGTATTAAAACATCGAATGGGTCAAAAGACCGACAGGATTTTTTTCGGAAACCGTTAACTTTTTAAGATTGTTATAAAACAAACGTAACCTAACCTAATGGGTTCTGTATGATGCCGTTTTAATAAATTCTGAAAAGTTTACGGTTTCAGAAAAAAATCGTGTCGGTCTTTTGACCCATTCGATGTTCTAATACATTCGGTCTTTCGTACTACAGTATTGTAATACATACCCGTCACATCATATAAACATCATATCATAAGACATGAAAAGATATATTTTTTAATGATAGTGACAAACCCAATTGCATCTACGTAATATTTACATTTTCTACACCAATATACACAACTAATACAAAAATTGTACGTCTACGCGTGTGTACAAAAAATATCACCGTGAATAAAAATTAAATCAGTTGTTTTCCGGGGCATTAGTGAAAAAGGGGTTAATTTATTTATTTATTGAAGGAGAACCAACAGCTTATAACAATTATGGCTGTGGTAATAGCGATCCCGAGCCAATGACAGGATCTTACAGGTAATGTCAAGCAACACACTACATAAAAAAATATACACTTTCTAAAGACATTCTCACACTAAGAGCATGAGTGAGTAATTAAAAATTAGCTGTTTAGCTATTACAGAATTAACACCTTTTTGACTAAGACCCCACTAATGAAAAGACATACCTGTAGAAACATGATGAATTGAGGAAACCGTTGCACCGGTTTCACCATCAGCCCGAAGAACGACAGTCGGTCGTGAGCGCTGATCTGTTTCACCTTAAAGAAGTCAGCGAGCGCCGATTTCCGCTTAGATTCCATCTTGGCAAGCTCCATCGCCACCGAAAAGTTGTTTATGAAGTCTGAGTAGACATCTAGCACCACGGCTTTTGAGAACGCGTTTAAAAAGACCTCGCCTGAAACAAACGTAGCCGATTAGAGGAAAGCAGTCTATGGTATGCAGTAGCCGTCTAGGGTATGCCGTTATACTGACAATGAGCTGCGCTCATTTCGTGAAAGCGGGAACGTAAAAAATAAAAAAACCGGCCAAGTGCGAGTCGGACTCGCGGACCGAGGGAACCGTACAAATATATATGTATCTATGAACATCCAGTCTTAGCAGACCCCTGCTCCTAAACAAAATGTGCGCAATGTGGGATCATTATAGATTGGATACTGATATAGACAGACAGACAAAAAAAAATGCTTTTCGCAATTTTTCCTTTATCTGTGCTATAAGACCTTGCTTCGTACCAAATTTCAAGATTCTGAGTTCAAGGGAAGTACCCTGTAGGTTTTGATTCCCTTGCGAGTGTCGAAAATATGCGGAAATTTGCGTCATAAACGGCTGTATCTTTTGATTGCGTTGGCTTAGAAGTTTGATTTTTTTCACAGCTCCAACGGACAGTAGACCTGAGTATTTGATATAAATTTCAGCTTGATACCTCGACGCGTCCGCGCGACGGATGGACGGACAACAAAGTGATCCTATAAGGGTTCCGTTTTTTCCTTTTGAGGTACGTAACCCTAAAAACAACGGGTTGCAGTCCGGGAGTGCCGGCGGAAGTGAAAACCTCACCCCCCCCCCCGTCTTACGAATTTTCGATCAGGGCCACGTGTCCTGACGCGAGTTTAACATTTTTTACCCATCCCAAGAAGTGCAGAATGCCGCTCAAAAATTTGTGTTTCTGACAACAAAAACTTATTATTTTCGTGTGAGGGAATTTATCATATCAGATAGGGTGCCGTGGACTCGGGGGCCTTACGGATGGACCTATGTGCGCTTATGGAAAAGACGATGCGGAATTAACTGGCTATCGATGAATTCATCATCATCATTATTTCACCCAACAGACCACTGCTTAACATAGGCCTCCCCCAACATTCGCTTAACCGTGTCTTTGTTCCATCTTGTTGGAGGCCTAACTACATTGCGTCTTCCGGTCCGTGGACGCCACTCGAGAACGTTATCGCCCCGTCGATTAATTACGTCACTCAAATATCGATAATTTTTAGACCTTCCCCTTCCTTATTACTATGAAAATCGCAATTATTTTGTTCACGTGTCACACATCGCTACACACCCTCATTCCAGTTAATCAGTAGTGTTCCACCTACTACGCAAAGGCTACCTTTTAAATTCGAAGCCCAGTTAACCATCAAACCCTTCACTGATTCAACATGCCCTGGAATTACGGTAAAACATTGCAAATTAATTATAACAGCCATCTGTTGAAATTATCGATCAATTTTGTTTTTTCTGCTTCAACGACAATAAATTCATTATAAGATTATTATTATAGCACAATTAATTTACGGACAGGTGCCAAACCGATTACAAAACGGGTGGCCGCGGTCACACACCGGTTCCTTTAATCTCGTATTAAATATTTCTTGTTAAATGTTCGCAATCTTTCCGACACTTGACTCAATAAGTGACGGTAATCCAAGGTCGTGTATTGAAGTGTTACCTTGTTAAATGGTCAGTCACTAATCTATGTTTAAATGGTTTAGCAATGTCTTGTTACGTCAATAAAACAGATAGATTTTTGTCTTGAAAAATTTTTTTTGTCTGATCTGTATCAGTCTATACCAATAAACACGAATAAGATTCTGAGAAACAGACGGCCGTCGGTGTATTCAAACAAAGATTACTATCTAACGGAATATGAGTGAGATATAAAAATAAATAAGTCGAGAAAGTTAATCTATTGGAATTTAAGACTTTCGCTAATCGGTATTTAATTAATTTAAGATAAATTGCGGCACACCAAACCAAATTCATAGGTAAATTGGGATTGATATGATGACGGTGCGGTTTTAAGTCAGAATCGCCTCACGAGAAGAGAAATGTTATATAGAGAAATGAGATTCAGCGAATCAGGGTTCAATTCAACGTGACAATTCTAGGGATAGACCGAATAGAGTGGCCGCTCTAGGCGCTGAATCTGGCGGTGAAAAGTTAACTTTGGCGGTTACTGAGAGGCGCGATGATCCGGAACTGGGTGATAGAAATCGTTGGTAAAAGGGCACAAAAGGATACCCTTGCTCTATCCCGAGTAAATGCTAGAGCCAGCGCTGCAAAACTGGTTCTACTTAGCTAAGAAAAGGCATGACGATTCTGTGGCGCCAAAAGCGACCGCTAAGTGATGTTAAAAGACTTACCAATTTTTTCATCGCGGTCCCACGTACGCGCGCAGTCAGCCACCGCGGTGCGGAAGTGGAGGTGACACTGGAGAATGTCCGGTAGCCGATGGAAGAGTGTTTGTATCTTGGAGGCGTTGAGGATCGCGGGACTGCTTTCCTCTAGTGGTTTCTTGTAGTCCTGTTGACGAGAGGTATCTTTTTAGCGGTTGAGTTTTTTCTTTTATTTAAAATCCCTAATAAATTGTAATGAATTCGATGACTTTATAAATAAAGTACATTATTATTAGTTATTGTTAGCGTGTGTTAGTGTCACGCTGCTGGGCAAAGGCCTCTGCTGTGGACTTCCAACTCGCCCTGTCTCTAATTATGTCCAGCCAGTCCCCGAGAACGTGTCTAGGTCATCCCGCCATCTCCGCCTTGGTCTCTGGATGCATGCGGCAGACGTGGCCAGTCCTGTCACATTTGAGCCTGGCGGTTACTTTGCCTACATCTACGACGCAAGTTTTGCAGCGCAGTAAATTAAAAAAAGGCATATTATCTGACAAAGGTTCGTAAGTTGAGCTGGTAGTTAATCTAAGCCTTAGCCTTATAGCTCAATCGAAAAGGAAAGCAAGGAATATCAAATGCATGTTCAAGATTCACAAATCACTTAAAATAATTTCAAGATAAATAAATTTAATTCAAATCTTTACATTTATGTATGTATGCATTAATTGATGCTCTTTCATGCCATTATGTTCCGGGGCGTTTAAAGCAATCATATCCACAAAATATTAACCAATTTTAATCACGCACATAAATTGAATTTGATCTACTAAGGTTTCGCTTCGGTTCACTCAGCATAGCGGTTCTTATGTTTAATTTATTCTAACGATATTTTCTAATAAAAAGCCTTACGTCATGCGTCTCGTAAAACTAATCATAGGTATAACTCGCCTAACAGGTATAACAACAAACCAGACTTGACTTAATAAATCACAATAAGCAAACATAACGTATAAGTTTGACATCACCTTGTACTTTGTCGCGTGACGCGAGGTGAATTAACAACTTCTAAAATCCGTCATGGAACGTCATTTCTAGAAATACATCACTGCTTGTTATAAGGCTCTCGAGTACTAACACTTCAACGATAACTTGAGTGCGGATCGGATTAAAAATAGATCTTCAAACGACAGCGTACAGTACAATTTCATGTAGATAGACGTTCAAGTATACATCACGCTTGGAACTGCAGACTGATTTCACTAACAAACTATAAATCTTTTAGAACGCTATTTCGTATTCGGCTTATATGCTAAACAAATTTTATTGCAGTTGGTTGGATATCACGATATCAGTTGATGGTGTTGCATTACTGGTCAGAGTGCCTTTAATACCGTCAGGTTTACCACTATTATGAGATTGATTTGAATAAAACATAAACAAACTATTAACACCCTGACCTTGTAACGTCCACGTAACCTTATGCAAACTATTGAGTGACGATATAAAATAAAACGGTTAACCGTTTAGGCTGTAACATAAATAATTCAGATAAAGCTTTATTGCTAAAAACCCAAGGATAAAGATGCGAATTTGAAGTAATAAAAGCCATCAAACGGGAAATGGATGTCATTAATCAAAGTAGGACAATAAGGCTAAGGAAAAATACGAATAATTTTGCACAAAAACGATCTAATTTTCAAGTGTTTAAAATGGATGAGTTACCCACATACCAATAAACATAACGCTTGTTACGTGATCGCTAAACACCATTATAATATTATTGAATAACGTATCGAAAGAAAGTGGATTAGACTTAAATATGCAGTGACGAAGTATGAATACCGTGATACAATAGCATCTGAACTTGCGATGAATACGAGCGAGTCTCCGTGGGCAGTGTTTGTATTTATGGTTTGCAAACAATAAAACTGTTCACAATTGCAATAGTTAATGTCACATTAAAATGGCGGCGGCGCCGTTTAATAAAGCAGCGACCTCGCGCAGTTTGCAAATACTGCCTATTCAAACTTGCCCCACTTCCTAATATGCAAATCTATATAACATGTGAATTGTGGGCGAAACAATACAAAAGTGGGCCAGACAGGTTTTCAAATTTGCATATGTTGAGATTTTTGACAACCTCAATGAGCTACGGTTGCTTTCGAGGAGCATGAAAATTCATGAGATGGATCAGTTGAGAAACGGAGAAAGGATATGTAAAGGTCGTTAAAAACTTATTTGAAACTATAGTAGATGAAAATTGTGTTGACACGAAAACCCAGCTCGGAAACAATGGTCGTGAGACCAAATGACATTGTGCTGTTAAAACTTTAAGAGCACCTGTCCAACAGAATAAAGAGAGCACACGAGCAATTAGTCTTATAATAAAATAAAAAGATGAAATGTTTAAAGAGAATGTAATGAGCTTAAATATTTCTCTTTCACCCCATAAGTATCGTAACAGTCTTTAAAGAACAACTGGCATATTGCGTAATTCAAAGAGAAATTCAGTAGCCGTTTTCAATCAACTTTTATAGGTTGAAGAAAGAAAGACCGCAAGCGACTAATCTCGTTACCCAAACACCCGAGTAACTGCAAGTCATAGTTTTGCAACTGTCAGCTTACGATTTAATTAACCGTCCTGTCATGTCACACCTCCGTAGCAGGCGAAACTAGAAGTGGCGAACAGTTTGCGTCCGTTCGACTGACAGATTGCGTAATAGAAACTTATAAGAGCGAATAATTGCCGGTTATTCTGCTATCATTCTAAACAAACTTCCTTCCCGATCACGAATTTCTCCGGAGTCATGTGAAATGTCAGCGTGTGTTATTCAGACGTTGCGGCCCGGGGATCCGAGATGTGTAGATAGCGATACAAACCCGTTTGCGAACAGTGGCGCGTATTAGCTAGTGGCCGATGTTGACAGTATGCTTAGCGCGGGCGACCCAACGTTGTTGCGTAAAGCAAATATTTGAAACAGTCGTGTACGCCTAATTACAGATCATTTGCGCGAGATAAATATTGCCAATTTTAATTGTTTAACCACCGCATGTGTCCGTTACATGTATTACAGTTTGCAATAAGCCTTTTAAGTAATCAACTTTGACGAGTCTGAAGTCTAATATAGTTTTTTTGTCAATTAGGAAATAGGTAATTGTTACTTGTATCAGTTAAAAACATGGTGTGGATGATTTATTTGCTGGTATTGTTGCAAAATTGTAAATGCCACTATACGATGCGTCTTTGAGTAGTAGCGTAAAAGAAACATTAATGGTTATGATATTAGCTTCAAGATTATTTGCTTCTCTTCAAGTAGGTATACTTCTGGTATTGTTGGTCATCAAGAATATTTACACAGCTTTGTGGTTACATTTATTGATATGTAACATGAATAATAGTATTTTTCTGTCAGACAATTGAATCATCGGTGAATTACATGACATATCTCGAGGAAGGAACCAACCATAAGTGACACGGACATAATAGTATGTCGCTTAATACCAAATTTATTTTTCATTTATATTAGTTAGCTGACCAAACTTGTGAGCACACGTGAGGCCCAGTTTACACATTCAAGAAAAATCGTGCGAATTGCATTACACTGCGGGGCCATAATGCAAACGAGTTGGAAGTGGTCAATCGACCGCCGCAGAGTAATGCAACTTGCACAATTTTCAGGGGTGGATCTACATAAGGGCTTTAGGATGCAGCCCAGGGCCCCGTGGGCATAAACGCGTGGGTTTTTGACATAGCCGCGATTATTTGACTAATTAGTTAGGTCCCAAGTAGTATTAACCCAGGGTCCCACGAACTCACGGTCCGCCGCTGTCAACATTTCTTGCTGATCTAAACTGGGCTTATGTCTCGTCAAAGCAGGTTCCTATAAAACACTAGTAATCCGTTTAGTTTCATCTTTGAACATGTTCATCATTATTAAATCCGTGTTAATCCTGAAGACCTACGTCATTGTGCTACGTTCCCTTCTTCCCCTTCTTTTCAATCGTCTCTCGCAGGACAGTGGGGATGGAGAGTCCTGTGATGAACTTTACTTGGTCAAACATGTTAGATATCACCCAAATACAGAGAAATTCTGCCTATCATTACCGTTCAAGGTTGTGGACTATCCATCCATACTAATAATAAAAATGTGTTTGGTTGTCAGTCTTTCTGTCTCTCTGTCTGTTACCTCTTCACGCTTAAACCGCTGAACTGATTTAGATGAAATTTAGTATGGAGATAGATTGAAACCCTGGGAAGGACATAGGATAGTTTTATCCCGGAAAATTGCTTAGTTCCCGCGGGATAGCGATAAACGAAATTTTCGCAGATGGAGTCGCGGGTAACAGCTAGTTCATTATAATTCAGTAACCTTGCGGAGGTCCTCAACCATGAACTAAACCAATTACCTTTAATCCGCAACCACAAGTGCAAAACAACAGATGATGTAACTTCGAGAACGAACTCGCATAGAGTATGAAACGCGTCATGTGTGTTCGTGAGTCGAGCCTGGGGGGCAATTACGAAGTCCGCAATTCGAAGTTCGTATAGTGCGGTCCCTGTCACTCTTCTGTTTAATGCTATTAGCGTAAACGGAACGGCACAATACCAAGTTCGAAAATAGAATTTTGTAGAATAAAGTTTTTTCTCTGTTCACTGCGTGTGTTGGCAGGTAACCACTGTGCTGCAAGCGTCTCGGTCGCGCAATGAAAAGAGATAATTACTCGTCGCGTAGTTGTCGTCAATTCTTTACGTTAATTTAAGCGGAAGCGGAGACGAGGAGTTTTTGGATGAAGATTACGTGTTATACAGACATAGCTGTGTTATGTGTGGTTGCAGAGAAGCAAGGTATGTGTTTTATGAAAACTGTAAAAGTCCGTGGTACTTAGCCTAGCTAAAAGCTAGCTTAAGTGGCAGTGGGCAGGGCACATCGCCCGTAGAACTGACGGCCGATGGGGCCGAAAGGTTCTCGAGTGGCGTCCGCGGACCGGAAGACGCAGTGTAGGTAGGCCTCCAACAAGATGGAGCGATGACCTGGTGAAGGTAGCGGGAACGCATTGGATGCGGATCGCGCAGGGCCGATCTGTTTGGCGAGCCTTGGGGGAGGCCTATGTTCAGCAGTGGACGTCTTTCGGCTGAAATGATGATGATGATGATGACTTAGCCTAGTGGTCCGACCTACGGCCTCTCAAGCAGTGTCGTAGGTTTGATGCCGGGCTCGCACTTCGACCTTTTTTGGAATTTACGTGCGGAATCACATTCAAATTTTACCATGAGCTTTACGGTGTGTGTGAAGTTCCCAATCCGCACTGGACCCGCGCGTAAACTACAGCCCAAGCCCCCTCATTCTGAGAAGCTTGAGCCCTACAGTGGTATGTATATATTCCTGACTCCCAAATTTTTAAACAGATGTAGTGTTTAATAGCTATACAAGCGTTACCAGTATGTTATCATGAAAATTTGTTCTTCATATAGTACATTCGGCCGTTATTCTTAATCTTGATTGGGTATTTACAAAGTACGCTAGGACATACGATGCTATAGGCTGCAATGATGATGATGCATTTTTTAACCCCCAACACAAAAAGAGGGGTGTTATAAGTTTGACCGCTATGTGTGTGTGTCTGTCTGTGTGTCAGTCTATGGCATCATCATCATTTCTTAAACGGGTAAACCGATTTGGATGCGGTTTTTTCATTTGATAGCAGGTTTCTTGGCGATGGTTCTTAGACACGTTTCATCAAAACCGGTTCAGCCGTTTCAAAGTTATAAGCTCTTCTGTTAGCTGCAGAAGGAATCTTAGACGATAATTGTGCGACCAAATTGCGTTGGGGGTTATTAAATTTTTTAATTTATAGTTATTGCATAATCATACACTCACATTGACAAGCCGCTGTAGCGTCGCAACGTATGAGTTTTCGCTGTGTATGATGGCGGCGACGACGTGCCGCCTGCGCAGCTGCACCGGCGTGAGCGCGTCCGGAGGCGGCCCGAGCGCCGGTGCCGGCACCCGCCCCCCGCGCACTTCGCCGCCGCACGAGAAGAGATCCTCCTCCAACTGGAAACGGGAACACAGGAGGTTAAGGTTTAATGCTCGTTATACAATGTTACGTGAACACAGTCATCCTGAAAACTATGTTAGGTCTTCTACACACAGCCGATCCACATTTTTATCATTTTATTAAATATGGTGATTTCAAGCCATGTTTCATATACATTGAGTTTTGTGTGGAATAGATACTGACCCAGCGATCGTAATCGTTTACGTCATAATTTAATCAAAAACTGCTTTTAAATTCATAAAATCTTATTCTAGGGACTGTAGATATCTAGGAAATTAAGTGGTTGTAACGCCCGTGGGATCACCCATATGATACGCTATCTTCGTAGCGTAGCAACGACGTGTATTATGATCGTTAGTTTGGACGCGAAAGGCAAGGGACAAAGCATGATACTCTATCCGCCCGGCCACGACTTCGCGCGTTTGGCGGCGCGGCAAGCGTTATATCAGTTCATTGCGTGTGCCGCCAGGTAACCACTGTACGGCGAGCGTCTCGGCCGCGCAATGAACACAGAAAACGCTTGCCGCGCCGCCAAACGCGCAAAGTCGTGGCCGGGCGGTATGGTATTACGCGACGGCGATACGCAGACCAATCTTTTATCGCTAATTCAGACCTATCTTTTAGGTTTCACACGTTCAGTGATCATAGACGAGATACTCACAAAAGCATCAAATAAGCAAGCGAAATCACATTCCTTTCTTATGGGTAACAATGGGATACGATTTCGTTGGCATCGTCTAACAATAACAAAGACAGACAAGATCTCTCGTATGTTACAAGTTATAAACATCATAAACAGTAGAGTGATTGCGCTTTTTGTGAGTTTCATATCTCGAAAAATTCGTATTAAAAATCTAATGCTACACATGATAAATAACGAATTCAATACAAAACGATTCGTTTTTATCCTATATTCAATAATGAACCTACGAACATTGGGAACAAGCTCATTTTTACTAAGAAACCGAAGGCAACGATATTGTCATTGGCGTGCATTTAGAAAATACAGATTTTTCTGACAATTTGTAGTATATCTACTGGCATTGTGGTATTTTCCCATGGCTACTGCATAGAAACAATGAAGTAACTAGAACAAGGCTTAGCATAAAAACTAATGCGGCCAATTACTTAACAGCACTACTTATGTACTTTACAGAATAAACAAGTAACAAAGAGGCAAATCATGCTGCTTAATGAAAAGCGTCATGGTAAAGTTATATCAGTGCTTAAGTCATGCAGCTTAGGTCACCGCAGCCACATACAATAGCTGCATAATTGCATCAATTACGGCGATATGCAGCATGCGACGAGATTCCAACTGCGATTCATGTGCAGTGTTTACTAAACAAAGACCCGTGTCGGCTTGTTGGAGAGGAATCACACGACCAGACAACAATATCTTGTCACGTGAACCAAGCCGGCTAGAGAACCAACAGGAAAACGCATTTGCACGTAAACGTCAAAAGTAACATCCTCCAGAATAGTCCTCACGGCACTCACGTCATACTCAGCCATGCAATACTCGGCTTTATCACTGAGAAGCTTAACACAAAACATGATTAGATCGGCAAGAAGCCGAGAAGGACGCACGATTTAAAATTGACTTTTGACATTTACGGATAGCACGTTATTCACTGTGTGACACATAAAGCGAACTGAGGTATTAAATTACAATCGTATACATGGATCTTCTTTGAGGCACTGTACACCCGCACATGATTATATCACCGAGTTTTTACTGATTATTTGTTCATAGCAAACTAGACGTCGACATGCGGCGGTCCTGCGGCCGGCTCGGTACTGCGCCCGTTGAAAGAATATCCAATGCCTGGAGTGAATCATTCTATATTATAAATGTGAATCATGTACTATATCCTTCCTCGTATTAATTTGTTACATATGTGGTAATATTATGGTCGGCGACCAATGAAATACGTCCTTTAATTCCACAAATTGTTGATGCTCCGTGTCATTGACCAGTGGAAGCGTGTTATACGGTACATTGTTATCTGCATTAATAATAATTGGAGTAAGACCTAGTTCATTAATAGTGTTTAACTAGAATATGAGTAAGGTCTTACAGTGGAGCATCTACTTAAAGAATGGGATTTCATAACTGCGTGCATAATTATTGTGCACTAGCTTCATTCATAATAATGCACTTGGGAAATTTTCCATTCCAGGTAAACATAGTACTTATAGTGCCTAGCAATATCGTGAAAATACTGCAACTACGTATTCAAGGGAACCTTCAAAATTAAGTAAGTTGTAGTTTGTAAATCCACGTTACCACCTACGTAAAAATGACTAATTCTTTTGCAGTCGTGTGGGCAGGTCTGGCACTTACATTATCGTATCAAACGGATGAAATTATCTCATTTTGGCAGTCCCGTTAAGCGCACCACAATTGTATTGCGGTCAAACTAAAATGAATAAAGACGAATTAATAATACATAATGTATTAACGTACGATCTTTTTAATTGTTAACATTTAATCTTCAAGCTGGTTATAATTTAGTCGCAACATTTTTAGTATACAATGCGGACTGCCAATTCTAATTTGTCACTTCTCTTGACATTTTTGCATCTTATTTTTACAAACAGGGATTTAGAAACAGGCTTTATGACATGGTGATCAAATATGAGACGTGAATCCCATCCCATATGAAGTCACAAGCATGATTTGGTTAGATTATCGATATTTCCTTCCTTTGTGGTGCGTGCGTGACATAGGGTCAACGTCATAAATAAGTGATGACTTATTTATGACGTTGACTGTACTAAATTGCATAAACTTAAATAGGTACATAACACAAAATATATGAAATAGAATGTATGGGTTAATTTTAAAGTACAATAAAATATTGCAGGATAGGTATTGTTAATGGGTAATCCGCTGAATTAGGAAAGCGTAATGATTTATGTACATCTACCACTGACTAATTAATTCCTAGGCCACCACAGCACTGTATCATTGTGACATTTGCGTCATTCGATAAACATTGTTTTAGACAAATTAAATTATTTACTCTTAAAAGGTTCCATAGTAGCCCAGGAATCAAATTGGTTGATTGTAAGAATGAATGTAAGTGAAAAGCTAACCCGTGAAGTGGATGTTTACAGGTATGATTGTATTTTTTACCCGACTGCGAAGAAGGAAGGGTTATGTGTTTGACCCGTATGTATGTATGTATGTATGTATGTATGTATGTACGTATGTCCATTCCTATGTCCTCTCGTAACTACACAACGGCTGAACCGATTTTGATAAATGATACGTCATTGGATTCGTCTTGATAACGCGAGTAACACTGGATACATGAAATTCTTGAAAAACCAAAATGGCGGATTTTTGGCGCCAAATTGTGAGTCTTCAAAAAATTGAGTAGGGTACCAAAATAAAGATATTTTAAAAGAGATTACAAAAATATATACAAGTTATGTGTTTAAATTTAATTTGAAATAGTAAATTGGCAATCAATGCATTAAAACGACGACGTACCTACTTACTAAGATATCTTTGAGCAATAATTTTCTCTATGAAACCCATGTGGAAAATTAAGTACCTACATATTTCAAAATTGGTTTTGAACTTTAACTAAAATAGCAACGGATTCCTAATTCAAATACTCAATAATTTGTCTGGGACTCAGGAGGTTACACTAAAAAGCAAGAAATAAAATAAGCAATTAAAAAAACAAAAAACCCGCCTGCGGTGTAAATAAAATAATAAATTAAAAAATCAAAAACCCGTCTGCAGAAATACTGAAAAGGTGGAAACAAGATAAAATGTTCAATATCAATAAAACGAATTTAAAACACGTCGATGGCAGTCTTTCAAAATTTAATGCAACGATAAAATACAGTCGGAGGCATGTGAGTCAGTGGCTGCATGGGATTTAATGTCACTTCATGCATGCCTCCGACTGCATTTTATCGTTGCATTAAATTTTGAAAGACTGCCATCGACGTGTTTTAAATTCGTTTTATTGATATTGAACATTTTATCTTGTTTCCACCTTTTCAGTATTTCTGCAGGCGGGTTTTTGATTTTTTTAAATTGAATAACGGTCACACCTGTAATCATATCTATGTTTATCCTTACAATTAGTTGAATTAAACTTCTTGATTACTAAGTCAAGATTGTTCTGGTTTTCCATTAGCCGATGTGGTTATGTGTTTAGGTGTGGTCATCGGACCAATAAGTTTCACTTTAAAGGTATAAACACCTGACCGCACGCCGTATCTAGAACTTCTTTGAATACTGAATCATCATTCCAAATTGCTTTACTTCCTTTGACAAATTTATGAGCGATTTTGTTCGAAGCAAATGACAAGTATATCCTGTTACAGGTTAAATTTTAATTAGTCCTGTTCTAAGGTTGATCTACCATCAGTTGAGACTGACATCCAAAATTCATCGCAAGTAAAGGACTATGAACATTAAAAGTTTCTGAAACTGGGCCCTGTATTTTTAAGTTTAATAAGCGCATAGTCGCAACCAGTCACCACTTCCAATTCTGTCAAACTTGAGCAGATAGTGCGGCAAAAAAGACGGTGAACGTTGGACATCGTGACTTCTGCAGTGAGGTATTTGGGCACAGAAATAATAATAAAGAGGATAGAAATGCCTTAGTTCCTATTTTGTTCCGGAACTCGTGTCGCTGCTTCATCCCCTCTACTTACTGTGTTAATGCACACATGCAAAAGACCGGAACCGTACTACGCAATCACGCACACAATTACTAATATTTTTGCTTACAAACAATTATGAACCTTACACCTTAGAGATAGCGTTGAATAACACTCAACGTAAGTCATACCCACATTTACACAACGGCGCCATTTATTGGCCGCGTCGGCATTATGTCTGTACTAGTCGTAACCTGTTTTTTTGTCCGTACCACGAACTTTTGTGCAAGACGGAAGGTTATCAAAAATTACTTTACATTGCTGCGTATAATTCAAAACGATCTGCGTTTTTATGGGCATGAGTAGCAATGGTATATGAAGTTTCGTGTTAATAACATGTTGACCAATATTTCATAATGAAATATTTTCTCAAGTTGTATTTTGATATAAACCGCATTATTACATTAAATTAATACATACCTATGAAATGTAATCCCCTTATTAGTGTAATTACACAGTGTGGACGAGTTTCCGCAATTGCTAATGCTGCAAAACACCATTTTAAAGCACTTGTTGTCATATCCACGTTTCAAATAGCACTGAGCCACAAGTCGCGCGCTTGTGACCTACGAGTCACAAGCGCGGCGCCAAGGTCACGCGTCTAAGGCACTTCTATCCTCTTTATTATTATTTCTGTGTATTTGGGTAATCCCTCACCCTCACCCTTTCCATTTGGGACAGACAAAAACCATGAAACTTTTTGCTCCTGGAAGGGGCTCTGCAGAGTTTCAACCCCACGTATCTCGTGTCGTGTATTACGAAAATCTAAGGATAATATCCATGAACAAGCAATGGGGATGTTTCCTAGGTAAAAAAATAATAATTCTTATTAGTCCGTATTTTACATTATCAAAAAATATTAGACACGTAATTTTTCTTTTGACAATTAAACAAAAAATGACGAAGATATGGCGCGTTGAAGTTCCGCGTGACGAGGCGTGACGTCACTTGTTCCTAAAACGCTCATACAAAGTGTAGGAACAAGTGACGTCACGCGAAACTTCAACGCGCCATATCTTCGTAATTTTTTGTTTAATTGACAAAATAAAAAATACGTGTCCAATATTTTTTGATAATCTAAAAGACTGACTAGTTAGGAAAGTAGCTTATTGTATTTCCGCGACCACACACCACACCATGCGTGGTCGCGTAAATTTTCGTAACATGGCGTACAATGGTGGAAACGGCTCTGTAATTTTTCACCGAAAATATTTTTCCCAACTGTATCATTTCAAACTGTAAGAACTTCAGGATTGTTACAAAACTAACCTAACTCTAACATGTAGGGTTCTAATCTACAGGATAGTACCGAAATTATTCTGAATAGGATACAGTTTCAGAAAAAAAAACAGTTGGGATATTAATGTGGTGGTGGTGGTGGAAACGCTTCAGAGCCCCACTTTTATATCCTAGCTTCCCATAAACCTGCTGGTTTCTTACCTCGGGTAATTTCGGCATCTTGTCGCTCTCATGCGAGTGCATGTCATACTGGTGGGTAGATCCTCTCCTCACGCTGAACCAGCGGGCGAGCCGCCCCCCGCCGTCGTCTTCGGGCGCGGGGGTGGGCGGGGAAGGTGTTTGGCCACCGCTGCGCCAGCGCTCGCATAGCTCCCGCGCCCGGCTAAGGGTGTTGCGCAACTGGCCACTGCTCCTGTAGGTAAAAAAAATTAACTTAATTTTTTTAAAGAATATGATAATGTTGTAAACGATTAAAAGCGCCAGTTTTCGAATCATCATCTAGGATTAATCGGTTCTCATCATTTCCTTAATTATTTTCCGTGAACCGACGCTACCGTACCGGCCACTATAAAATATAGGTACAGATATTTAGTTGTTCAATGAGGAGATTTCTAGTTTGACCATTAAATATGTACAGTTTTCCTCTTTTTCAGGAACTATCCCTTTTTATTTTATTATACGACTAGCTGTTGCCCGCGACTTCCTCCGCGAAGAATAGGGGTATAAAAAATAGCCTACGACCTATTCTCAGACCTACCAAATATAGAGAAACAGGTTGATAACAAACACCGTGACTCGAGATTTTTATGTATTAGAAGAGATTAGAAGATTTTCTTTTTGATATTGTATTTTTATGTATAGTTAGGTACAGGGTTGGGCGGATTAAGTGTCCTAGTTTTATGTCGCCATGTTAGGTAGTACTTAATTTTTTTTTTACCTCATTACATTTATAAAATTTAGAATTTATCCGTCTTTATGATGTCTAGAGGTCAGCATGATATCTTTTGTTTTTATACTGTTTTCAACAATGGAAGAGAAACGCCAGCTCGTTGTAAACCTATACAAGCAAAACTTCCGGCCATGCGAGATGTTTAAGAAGCTGCACCATTTAAATATTAATGTAAAGTTCATATCGCGGATCATTAAGCGGTTCAAAGAAACTGGACCTTTACGAATCAGCCCCAAACCAGGTCGAAAACCTCAAAAAATTGGTGTCAAAAATATAATTTAAAAAGTTCGTGAGCGTATTAGGGGATATCCGGCCAAAAGTGCGAGTAAACTCACTAGAGATATGAAAATATCCCGTTGATCAATGAATCGTGTATTACAATATAAATTTGGATTAATGACCTATAAAATACAGAAAATTCACGGCTTAAGCCGCATCTGTTAACAGATGCCTAAAAAAAGATAGAGTGGGAAAACGCAGCGAGTTGCTTGCTTGGCACGAGGGCGATGAAATTTTTTTTTTTGTTGAAAAGATGTTTCAATTGCAAGATAGCCACTATCATTACAATAATCATGTTTATGGTAATTGATTGAGGGATCTTCCAGTAGACAAATTACCGTACAACGTTTTCAAAGTGCTTCGGGTGTGATGGTTTGGGGTGCGATATCACTCAGAGGCAAGTTACCACTGCTGTTCATTGATCGGAGAGTAAAAATTAATAAATATTATTATATTTAGACGACCAGATGGCCTAGTGGTTAGAGAACCTGACTATGAAGCTTGAGGTTCCGGGTTCGATTCCCGTGTCGGGGCAGATATTTGTACGAAAAATACGAATGTTTGTTCTCGGGTCTTGGGTGTTTAATATGTATTTAAGTATGTATCTATCTATATAAGTATGTTTATCCGTTGCCTAGTACCCATAACACAAGCTTTCCTAGCTTACTTTGGGACTAGGTCAATTGGTGTGAATTGTCCCGTGATATTTATTTATTTATTTATATTCAGAACATGTTGCAGGACCATTACGCTAGAAAGTATCCAGAACTTGTATGGAAATGACTATTTTTGCTTTCAACAAGACAGTGTTCCATCTCACAAAGCTAAACGTAGTCAAGACTGGTATCGAACAAATTTAATCGATTTCATACCTTAGCAAAAATGGTCTGCATCTTCACCAAATTTGAATCCATTGGGCCTTTGATATGGGGATATAATACTGAACAATATGGGGAGCACATGAGATATAAATTCAAATTTTTTAAGCACTGGTTGGTCCGGATATGGCATGATATGTATACCAGATGAAGTGGTACGTGCCGCATGCAATTCTTTCTATGATAGAATGCGTCATGTTATAAAAAATAATGGGCATCGATTTGAGCTAGTGATTAAATTTTGTAAATATAGAGTAAGTAGTATAAAATTGGGCATTTCAGACCAAATTACTTCGGATAGCTTCGCTATCCTCATTTAATTTGTTCCAAAACTGCCCAATTTTGAATTACTGCTCATTTATAAAAATTTTAATCAATACCATAAATATCAATATAGCTTTCGCTCTCACGCTCTTGCGGTGAGTTAAATGTTCAATTACATTTTTCTGAACCGTTACTACCAAACTCGATGAGGTTACTTTACTTTAAATCTACGATTCGATTTACGATTTTGAGTTTTAAGTATCGACGCCTACCAAGTTCGATGCGAGCTAAATTGCTCGCAAACCATGATCAGGCACTTCTGTCATAACTCATGTTGAGGAATCGATAAACAACATGACTTCATCGCATTGCTTTAATGCGATGTTTTTCGTTCGATGCAAAGTGCAGATACCATTTTCAATTGCATCAAACATGATTGCATCGCTACGGTGACGCGCTGGACTACAAACGATACTCCGAGTAGTTTGACTGACTCAAACGATACATTTCCAAATTAGTGTGGAATTTTTATGTTTCAAAAACAAAATACACACCACACACACCGGGTTGATCAGGTCCGATGTGTATGAGGCTTAAGCCACTGAGCGCATCACGGTCTGCTCGCAAGCTGACGTTAGGTTTGCTCAGGTGTTTGCACAACTTGACTGCGAAGCTGATCAGACTCCACAACCAAGATTGAAGGCCACCCAGGATGCTGAGTTCCCGGTGCTCTTTTTGAGCATGTCGATATGACCCCGCTTTTGGCGTGCATGGTGGTTTTGACGCCTCCCACCGAGGCTTTACACAACTCGTCCGCAAAGCTGATCAGACTTCGCAGTCAAGCTTGAGCCACCCGGGACGATAACATTCCCGGCGTCCTCTGTGGACGTTTCTATATGGCTGCTTTTTACGTGTACAATGATGAGGATGTCGGGTTTATTTATACCGAACAATCTAAAAACATCGTTAGCGTGAGTTAGGTTTAAACTAATTTACGCTGAAATTAACCGTGAAGTATAAATTATTTAAATTACGAAAGTTTACAAATGTGTACCTCACTACAGTAGTGACTACCAAAATATGTTTTAAAATCGGTATTGCGAGAAACTAAGTGAAATTGTGATTTTATTGGTGTTTAAAGCACCGTTGCTCCATCTATGTATTAACAATACTTATCACACTTTTTAAATGTCGTATCTCACTTTATCGCGTGGACCTAAAAATTGTCTTGCTGACTACAACATAAGGTTTAGTTAAAAAGACGTTGTAAAGTGATATACATGTTTATGTTCTTCAGTCATTTAAACTCGAAGACATGTGGGAGTCAGATTACAACATAGCATGCTACATTCATAGATGGGACGACCTCTATCGAAATTGTTCGGAACCATTGATGTTAGGAACTAGGTTGCTAAACTAATTGATTGATGTTTGATAGTATTGTAATGAGTTCTCGACTTTGCTAACAGGTGGCGCTGTAATCAGTATAAATATATAATCTTTAATTGATGTTATCGGAACCGTTATATGTATGTATGTATGTATGTATGTATGTATGTATGTTTGTCTATTAGCAAGTTCTGTAAACGGCTTGATGGTTTTTAACATATTATGTCATTAGGTCTCAATGAAAGCCGTGACATAAGGTTAAACATAACATAAGATAAGAACATAAGGTTAGTTGAACTGAAAACTACTTTTCAGTTAAGTGTTTATGTAGAGAGTTTTAATTAATTTAAATATCATACACAATTATCGACTGACTAGGTATTGCTCGATTGCGCAACGTGTTTATTGTAATTCGTATTGCGCAACGTTGCAAGTTAGCTGGTGAATGAACTTCCGAATCGAACTCATTAATAATGTGCAAGTAAAACATTTTTCAGGGCTGGCATTAACACTAATATTGTAAATAATTTACGTAACAGCGATATAAAATATTTGCTTAGGGCATGCAACTTGTTATATCAATATATAATAGTCTATATTTAATGGTAAAACTATTATAAATATACTAGCCGTTGCCCGCGACTCCGCCCGCGAAGAATAGGGGTATAAAAAATAGCCTGCGACCTATTCTCAGACCTACCGACCGAGTGTAGAGAAAAAAGTTTCATAAAAATCGGTCAAGCCGTTTTGGAGGAGTTAGATAACAAACACCGTGACACGAGATTTTTATATATTAGGTAGATTAAATTTATAATAATTTTACCATCAAGCTACATTCAAATACTTACGCCCATCGACCTGTAAGTACTAATTTTCTTACAAAAACTTAAGTAAATCACATCGTTTCGTTAATTATCAATTGTGAATCAAACTATCGTTTATTGATTTATGCAGATTTGAAGAGGACATATATCGTTCTTGTTTGCATGTATAACCAGCAGATTATGAAACGTGACAGCCCTAATACATTTAGAGGAATCAACAATATTTGGCTATTAATTTACCGTCTTTCTGATTATTCTCTCCTTTCCGATTTTGGACATCGTAGTGCATAGAAGAAGTTCTGACAGTTGTAGACCCTCACCATTTTCCTCGCTGATCTGAGGTAACGCTGCAGCTGTCTCTTTAATCAACAGTATTACAGCATAACATTATAATGTAAGTAACTACTCACCGTTAAAACACTACCATGTCTTGTTTCAGATTCATAATATATTGACACGGTATTTACTTTCAGGTCTGACTCTGAATTTGAAAGCATCTTAATTGCAAGCAGCAAGGCTGGTGGTGATAAATCGAAGAAAACAACCCAAAAGAGAAAAGCGGATAACTTAAGGTAAAATTATATTTTCGTTTTTATTAAATACCATTAAAACCTGTTCACGTCGATGGGAAATAGCAATATATTTTGCAGTTGTATAAATATAAATAATAGTTAAAATCCTTATTTACTTCTTACATTTAATTTCAGGTCGGATTCAGAATTCGAGAACCAGGAATCAGTTGAAAAAGCAAAAGTGAAGCGAGCAAAAACGAGCAGGTAATATTTCATTAAATTTAATAATAGTAGGTAATAATAATTTCTTGGGATAAATTACAACAATTGACCCGTTTCCCAAGCTAAGCAAGGCTTGTGTTATGAGTACTGGACAACGGATAATCATCATACAAACATTTTCCCCTACCGGGAATCGAACCCGGATCATCTAGCTTCGTAGTCAGGGCCACTAACCACTAGGCTATCCGGTCGTTCAAAGTTGTATTTTAATACGTGTAGACACTATATTCTCTTAATTTATAAGTTAATATTTTTGTTTGCAGGCACGTTTCTGTACCGAAGAATAAAAAAGAAGTAAAGAATCCTTTCGATGTTTTCGATTTATTCCCTGAGTCAAATTCTTCAAACCAACTCCCGTCTGTTGTGGACCACCTTGGCTCATCGATCACAAATCGCGTTGCAAATGGAGTGACGAAGCGAGCTTGCAGCCTCAACGGAGCGTACTTCGTGGAACTGCGGGTTTACAGTACAGACGACATTCGCCGTGAGTCACCCCTAGATAGGTGGAAAAAGGCCCTTCTATCATTGAAAGCCCAAATAGATGTAGACACTCCGGAGTGGGAATCTTTACAAAATTGTGTAAAGGATTTGAAAACGCTTTTTGACAAAGTAGACGTTAAGTTCTCTACCTACAAATAGTTGTTCAGTAAATGTTAAATGTGTTAAATTGTAAATTTATATTTATAGAAGTATCATTGAAAGCCCAAATAGATGTAGACACTCCGGAGTGGGAATCTTTACAAAATTGTGTAAAGGATTTGAAAACGCTTTTTGACAAAGTAGACGTTAAGTTCTCTACCTACAAATAGTTGTTCAGTAAATGTTAAATGTGTTAAATTGTAAATTTATATTTATAGAAGTATAACATTCACTTCTTAAGTACTGATTCCACCAACCTTTGTTAGTTGCTAACACCACGTTAAAGCCTGATTTAGCTTGTCAGGTGGTAGACATTAACAGCAGTAATCAGTCGATAATATTTAACATTGTGTGGTGAAACCGGTCCTTTAACATGTCGTTCGGTTTTTTAAACTTTTATTGATTACCTATATATTATTATTGCTATTATATTTTTAAAGTAGCTACATTACATAAGATACGATTAATTAACTATGCCTTTCTGCACTGCATGTTCACTCGAAGTAGAAAAAAATAAATGGGTGGGACATTTAAGAAGTACTAAACACAAAAATAATACCGTGATTACAACAACTGATTGCGCGGTGGAACTATCGTCTGCATTTAGAGGTCGCATATCGTCTTACAGATTATTTGGATCTGATGAGTTGAAATGTGTTTTACCCGAAATGTTTCTGATTACTTTAGCGCCTAAATTAGAAAGTATTATAACCACACGTCTGCAAAAGTACGATTGTTTAAAAATCAACTTTGAATATTTTTGCAACTTTCTTTTATTTAAAGACGACAAAGAGGAAATTAAATCTTTTACTACAAAAAACTTTGCAGTACACCAAAACTATAATTTTAAAGAACTGTATCAAAATGTAATGAACGGTTTAAAAAAAAAGATCGAAGAATTTCAAGAACGCGATAGTGGTTGGACATTTTTATCCAATTTATATTTAGAGGTAAATATCAACAAGTACGAACCATTAAAAGGTTCTTCTTACATAGAGTTGCCAAAGTTAATTAAAAATAAAAGAGCCTGCACCAACATACATAATAAAGATAGTTATTGCTTTCTTTGGAGTATTGTTGCTGCGCTCTATCCGACTAAAACCCATAAAGAGCGTACGACTTCATACCCACACTTTAATAGTGTGTTGAATGTTGATAACATGTGTTTTCCAGTAACGTTTTCAGATATTGCTACTTTCGAGCAGAATAATATTGATTTAAGCATCAATGTGTATTCTTTAAAAAACAATCGTACAGTTGTAGGACCAGTTTTCAGATCCGAGTACACTAGACGTAAAAAAATTAATTTACTTTTAATTGAGAACGGTCCTAAATCGCACTACGTTTTAATAAATAATTTACCGCGACTCGTTCGTTCTCAAATTACTAAACATCATGGTAAACTTTATTTTTGCGAAGACTGTCTCGTATTTTTTGCTACAGAACACGGATATATAAGACATACTTGCAGCGGGATAGCCACTGTGCTCCCAGATAAGGGTACATTTCTTGAATTTAAACATTTTGACCGCAAACAAGACGTGCCCTTCGTAGTGTATGCTGACTTTGAAACCATTCTTATGCCCTACCATGGTTGTGAACAGGCGTCAACGGCTAGTTTTACCTCGAAAAATCAAGTTCATTTACCTTCAGCTTTTGCTTATCATATAGTTTGTTCTTACGACAAAAGCCTAAATCGTTTTGTCCAGTATCGTGGACCTGATTGCGTTTCTAAGTTTTTAAAATATTTGTATAGACATGTAAATGAAATATATGAAGTGTTAAATAACGAAGTCCCTATGAGTGTTACCCATGAAAACTTATTAGCATATAACAACGCTACAACTTGTCACATTTGTCATACCCCCCTGTTTTGGGATAAAGTAAGAGACCACTGCCATTTAACAGGAGCATACCGCGGTGCGGCGCATCAATACTGTAACTTGATTTTTCGTGTGCCGAAACTCATTCCTGTATTCTTTCACAACTTGTCAGGGTACGATTGCCATTTATTTATCAAGGAACTGGGACAATGTTCAGGACCTATAAAAGTAATACCTAAGAACAAAGAAAACTATATTTCATTTACAAAATTTTTGAGGTTATCCAATAATCAGTATGCGCAAATACGATTTGTAGACTCATTTAAATTTTTAGGGACGAGTTTAGAAAAGTTAGCAAAGGGCTTATGTAAAGCAGATTTTTTACACCTGAGTAATTTTTTCCCTCAACAAGCCAAATTTGATTTATTAATACGCAAAGGAGTTTATCCTTACGATTACATGTCCAGTTGGGAAAAATTTACAGAAACTGAGTTACCCGAAAAGAGCTTGTTTTTCAACTCTCTTTCTGCAGAACATATCAGTGATACAGATTACAAGCACGCCCAAAATGTATGGGATACTTTCCAATTAAAGGACATGGGCGAATACACAGATCTGTATATAAAAACTGATGTTTTGCTTTTGTCTGACATTTTTGAAAATTTCCGAAAAATTTGTAAGATTCATTACCAATTGGATCCGGCTTTTTATTTAACTTTGCCAAGTCTATCGTTTGACGCAATGCTATTGAAAACTGGAGTTAAATTAGAGTTAATATCTGACTTAGAAACAATTCGTCTTATTCAAAAAGGCATTCGAGGTGGTATTTGTATGTGCTCAACCAGACATGCTCTTGCTAATAATAGGTATATGGAAAGTTACGATAACAGTAAGCCCGACGCCTTTCTAGTATATATTGATTGTAACAACTTATATGGTTATAGTATGAGCCAATCATTACCCGTATCCGATTTCCGCTTTCTAGATCCTGTTGAAATAGAGCATTTAGACATTATGTCAGTTTCAGATGACGCAGAATTTGGATTTATTCTTGAGGTTGACTTGTTGTATCCTGAGGAATTACATACTTTGCATAATGATTATCCATTCTGCGCTGAAAAATTTGTACCTCCAGGAGGGAAAAATATATTATAATATATTATACTATATTTTCAGATAATTTTGTCGCTGTGCAAATGAAACCGGAAAAGGTTGTTTTAGACAAGCCAATATACGTAGGATTCACGATACTTGAACTTTCTAAAAGCCATATGTATCAATTTCACTACTCAGTAATAAAACCCTACTATGATGATCGCGTTTCTCTATGTTATACAGACACTGATAGTTTTATTTATAAAATAGAATCGAAAGACTTTTACGATGATTTGAAAAATCAATTCATGCAATATTTTGATACAAGTAATTATAACATTTCAAATGAATTTCAGATTCCTTTAATAAATAAAAAGATTCCTGGATTATTTAAAGACGAGTTAGGCGGTAAAATTATCTCAGAGTTTGTAGGGCTACGTTCTAAACTGTACTGTATTAAAAGCGAGGACTTGATACTTAAAAAAGCAAAAGGAATAAAAAAACCTGCTGTCCAGGAATTAACATTAGATAACTACAGAGATGTTTTGTACAAGAATACAATTATAAGAAAAAAAAACATATTGTTTAAATCCATTAAACATGAGATCTTTACGCAAACGGTTAATAAAATTGCGTTATCCAGCAAAGACGATAAGCGACTTACATTAGCAGACAAGGTTTCAACTAAAGCATGGGGTCATAGTTCAATATTATAAATTTTTCTTTGTATAAATTTATTTTAAGCTTAATTTAATGTAATTAATTTTAATCAGCAATTTAAAGAGGTACCTATAATATTACATATACTGTGTTATAAAATATTGAAGTCTGAAATAAAGATATATATATGAATATTTGTGTTTTACTACGTAAACAACTAATTGCTCTAAATGCATACGTCGCATTGTTAACATTATTGAGTAGGATTAAAACACGTTGTTACGTGTTCTTCACGACCTCAGGTCGATCACCTCACCTACAATGTCGAGTCAGCAATGACCGCATGACGATACTTTGAATGAAATTTGCTTATCGCATATTCACGACACGTGCTTAAGGTAAATTTGCTAACACAAGAAGTCCAGTTAATATATAAGCTGCTATAATATATCACTACTCATTCATATCGAACTACGTTCATTTGAGTACAATACAGTAGTACGTTTCTTCAAATTAACTCAAACCGAGCCGTACCCATAGTTTGGTAAGTCAACTTTATATTAAGTTTTATAATTTAGGACTGATTTTTAACTGTGGATTTCAAGTTATTTATTTCTTGTGAACATTTCCTAAATAATTACATGGATAGTTATTTCATTTATTTGTAATAATTATATTTTTGTTATAGAAAATGGATAACGTCAACGAAATTACTAACGAAACATCTGAAGACCTGTTTTGTCACTACGGCCAAGTGCAATTTCCCGAAGAGGAAAACGAGTTAGTGAAGAAAATTAGAAGCGGAAACCAGAAAAAAAATAAAGAAAAAAGAGCAAAACTAAACTTAGAAAACAAAGTATTTAAAAAAAGTGGTCATAACCGTCTGTCTTCATTCGTCATAAATAATAAAGCGGAGAATGGCACAAGGCTGATAAAAATACAGATATTAGATTTGAAGAAAGGCAGTAGTGACGACGAGGAAAACGTCATCCTAAGTGCACAATATGTGACGGACGATGGTTATGACGAGGTCATAGACGGTGCTGAAGGAGTTATAAATAAAATTTCAAAAAAAATCAGTGGCTACAGTGTTAGTTTTTGAACTTTAGAACTTTTAGAACTTTATTTACAATAAATTAAATTATGTTAATTATAATAAATAGGACAAAATATATGTAATAAACACAGATATTTGTTTTATTTCGTAGATATTTAGAGATTTTTTACCGAACTATAACTGGGTAAAATAAAAATTCAAATAATCAGTTATTGCGATTTTATTTAAAATTAAAATAATGAGGATTACTTAAATAACACTTTTTGAGACATAGGACATTTTTTAACGCACAAGCTTTTTTATGATGTAAACAGTTGTACGAGCTGTCATTGACACAATATTTATTATACATAGATTGAAAATTAGGACAGCCTTTTTCGCCTATGTCTGTTACAGTGCAATTAGCACACAAATCTTTTACCCATTCAATTTTTTCTAAACCTTTTACAAATATTTTCTTGCCCACCAAGTACTTATGAATCACTCTTTTAAATTCTCTGTAATCGACATATCCTTCGCGCCACAAAATGCCTAGGTTTTTCTCTATCCATTTCACTTGCATCTTTTAATTTTCCGATAATGTAGAAAATGAATATGGAGGTTTTATTAAAAACGTTTGCGTGTGTTCATTTGTACTGTATGCAAATTCTTTAACAATAAATTCATTTTGAGATGATTTAAACCCCTGAAGATCAACGATTAGAAAGTCTAGTTTCATGATACTTTCTTGGTTATATTGGTCAACGGTCTATATTCTACAATACTATCATTCAAAATAAGACAATAAGCTGCGGTATCTTCAGGTATATCTGATTCACACTCTAATTCAACCCGCACATCTACTGATCCTGTTTTGAGGGTTTCGTTTTGACGGGAGCAGTCGATAACAAACAGAGGTGCTTTATCTTTAAAATCTATCGGACTCAGCAAAGGTGCTTGGCTACGGTTATAATAAGACTGCTGGAATTTGGCGTACTGCTCATATAATATAGCAAATTTTTGAGCCGAAAAACTGACGTTCATATTTTCGTATGGAAAATAGTACGAGTTTAAAAAAACTTTGACATCTCGTAAATTACAATGATCAAAACATGATATATCTTTGTCAGAAACATTTCTTCTGTGTGTTTTTAATCCGATTATAACATATCGTGGTTTTTCAATTTGAGATGAAGTTTTAACAGCCCAAGAATGTTTTGACGTTTTAGGTAAAAGCGGATACTCGTACAGATCCCAATTTCTGAATGCTAACTGAATAGCTCGATCTTTTTCCAAATATTTGAGCAAACTTAATCTTTCACGGTCAGAAACCTTGATGTGTGGCATACGCCATACTATATTCGATATAGTTATGTTATCTATATACTCATTTGCATTCAGTTTTACACTATTTAAATTAGTATTGGCTCGTAAAAGAATAAGTTCATGCTTGCAGTTAATAATAATTTTGTTATAATCCTCCGCGAAGCCTAGAACTTTATTTAAAGGAATAGATACAGAAAATGACCCATGCGTAATTTTTGTGCCGTTAACGTCCCAACCCCATAACTTTGACATAGATGATTCGAGTCCATTCATTGACACAAGAGATTTCATTGTTGTTGTGACCCCAGCGTTTTTAATTTTATCTATTTCGATACCATTCAGTTCATAACGAATATCTTGAAATAAATGAAGTATAGGGTTATTTGTGAAAAGAACACTGTTCGCTTGTGCTTTTGTTTCTCTGTTGAATACTGCAATTGTACCTTCTATGTATAAAGCACTCGCTGATGGTAGTACGTACAGATCTTGCTGGTTAATAGGTATACGGATTTCATCGTTTAAATTGAAACTTGTTACGTACGGTTTATAAGAGTGATATTCGAAACTTTCGATCGTGTTATCGAAGTTTAAAGCATCAGATAAGTTTAGTATGCTCATTTTAATAAACCTATGTTTTTTAAGAATTGTTTATTTTCCTTTGTAAGTTGCTCTTTAGGTCTTCTTTTCTTGATAGCACAATGAGCACTAATGCTTTTGGTGTGCGATACCACTCTTTTATTGAAATCTATCATTTTTTTCTAAGATGTAAATATATTTGAATCTCTTCACCACGTAAATTAACCAAATTGTCGTTTATATCCAATATTCTTATTTTGAGTGAGTTTAAGCTGTTTTGAGTAACGGGAAAATAAATAACGTTTTTGGGTGTTTCTATAATCCGGTAACCAGGAGGCACATTAGGAACAAACTCATGAATTATATGGCTAGGTTTTCCGTTTACAAATGATCCGCTCACGATGTCACATTCAACTCGCACTATGGTTGTAGACAGAATGGATACAGGAAAAGGGGATTCTGTTAATATATTCGCCCGAACATTTTCTTCCCCGAAACCAAGTAACTTGCCAATCGAATTTGGTTTATTAAAATACACACTTTTAGTACACAATATTGATGTCTTTAACGTATTATTATTGCATGTTAGTGTAAAGTTACATCCGTGGAGGTGTTTTTTAAGATAATCATCAAGATCTTGAAGTTCATACGACCCTTCAGGAATTTGTACTACTTCGTTTTCGCCATAATAAAACTTATTATTTCTATAGTCTATATTAGGTATCGAGTTAAAAGTTGACATGTATAGCAGACCGCATTCATATTCACCATCTAGTTGTAGAGCTGGTGAATGGTTCGTAATCAGGGTGGAGGAGGATCCCGTTATGGACAAAGTGAAAGACATCGTGAGAATGATAAGCTTTTTATTGATCATACGTATTTAAACGGTTATTCCAAAAATTTTTTAAATATTTTAAGCATAAATGTCCACAATTAAAAGTATTAAATTTTTGGTAAGTCTTATAATTATATGAAATGTCATTTTTTAAATACTTTATTAATTCTAGCGGTGGTTGAAGATCGCCATAACTATTGAAATATTCGCAATAATTATTATCTTTGACATAGGCTACCCAGTGAGTCCCTTGGTTTTTAGAACTATCTAAATTTATGATTGCACATTCTACTCTTTTTGGGCGCTTTGGCAAACTATCTCTCATGTAAACACCACGAAAATATGGAATATCTGCTGAGTGTTCTAAAATATCAATATTCGTAAGAGCACGTCTGGGTAGCCTTTTATTTAGTTTTTTGAGCGTTCTAAACACAATCCCTTTCCATTTTTATAAGGTTTAATGTGTAATCCTTTGCCTAATGCAATAGATTCCATCATCTTATTATGACGTTCTGATTCAGCTAAGTTTTTCCTTGCAGCTTTATAATCACCAACAGCTTTAGCGATTCCAGCAGCTCCTCCTGCCAATGATCCTAAGGCAGAAAGTCCGGCGAAAATAGGTATCAGTGGTAATATGCCCCCAGTTTTCGGGATCGGTATTAAACGAGGAACTCTCATTTTACTCGTATTGTTGTTAAGGAATACTTTTTTTGCAGCAGCAAAAGCTTGGCCGATTGCAGTGCCTTTATTTTTAGATTTTGTTTTTTTCAATTCAGTGCGTATTTTAGAAACAAAATGTTTAAATGATTTTATCCCCGCACCAGCTTTGATTTTAGATTTCATCAGTTTACTAACTAACCATGATGCAAGTTTTTCTCCTTTTCCAGCAGCTTTAGACTTCAATCTTTGCTTAGCCATTTTATAAAGTTCTAAATCTGCACGGTGTCGGTCTGCTAGGTTAGAATATTTATCGTAAGCTATGTCGTGTTGCATACACGCGTTGTCCAGTTCATTAACTCCTTTATCACCTCTTTGCAACCGTTTATGCAATTTTGTGCCAGGTCCGCAATAATTGTACCCAGGTAAGTGCAATTCAAATGGTAAGTGATTTATAATATTATTTAGAAGTCCTCTTCCTTTCATGTTCTATATGCTAATGGCTTCGAGCGCGAATGTTTATAAATATATTTATACAATGGCATTTCTGTCAATCCAGCTGTTTTCGCTATCATCAAGTCCTAACCACTTAACATAAAACTTTTCTCCCTTTTTTTTGATTACCTTTTCTATAAGGTAAACGTCTGGATACTTAGTTTTCTGAAGTTCTTGTTCGTAAAATGTACCGAGTATAGTGTTTTTTCGTTGGTCTTCAATATGATAAGTTACCGGACGAGTGTGATTAACTTTTTTAATAATAAATAACTCTGTAGACCAATTTGGCATATAACCTTTCCGAAACACACTTTTGTACTTGCTTATACGCACACGGTCTCCTACATTAAGTTTGTTTAATTTATAGCGTAGATTGGATTGTCTTTTTTCTATGTTTTTCTTTACTTCGACTTCATTGCCAAAATTAACATCATTTGGTCTAAATTTGGTTGTGCTATGCACAGTTTGATTATAAGATTGGATTATGTTATCTAAAGGTTTTCCAACCCATTTATAATTTCCAATTAAACTAAAATATTTGTAAAGTTTGTTCTTGAGAGTCTTTATTACCCTTTCAACAATTGATGCCTTTTTAATTGAATACGTGGAATAATGGTTTATTTTTAAGGATTTTAAGTAAGAATCAAATTCATTATTGTAAAACTCTTTTCCAAAGTCTGTCTGTAAGTTTCTAGGTATTCGTTTTGCTGATATTATAATTTGTTCAAATGCATTTTTTATTTCGGTTTTGGTTTTAGATTTTGTTGGAGTACACCACGCGTACTTTGAAAAAGTGTCAATAACAACTAAAATGTATTTATTTCCCTTGTTAATCGTTTGTAAATTCTGTAAATCAATCAAATCTGCTTGCCACAAATCGTCAATTCCTTTTAATATAACTGCACGACGCTTGAAATTTCTTCTTGCCGATCTGTGTATCTCATTCACGACTTGTTCCTTTGCCATGTTTGAAATTATTTAAAATATTATCTATGTCCTTTTTAGTATAAAAGTTTATTTTCAACTGATTCGCAAGCTGATAGATTTGAGAATTTATAATGTCAAACAAAGAATCCAGATGCTTCTTCTCGTAAATATTATGGAAAAGCTGATCGACATACTTCTTATTAACCGCATCATCAGGTGATGAAGGATCTGCTACCCCCTTCAATCTCGTTGATTGTAAATCAAAAGCGCCATTATCTGAACGCAGCAAAGCCTTATTTGTAACTTCAGAAACATCAGATACACGCAAACGTTTATGAACATGATGACCGAATTTGTCTATATTCATTTTTAATATTTGTTGACAAAAGCCCGGCTTCGACTGATGGTAAAAGTAAAACAACAGTTTTATATATTATTAATTAACCAAACCAGCTTCATGAAGTTCTTCAATAATAGATATGATTTCATTATCTAATCCTGTGTTACCAGCATCACGGGAAGCTATGAGTAATTTCAATCTTTCCACTAATTCGTTCGGGTTATCCCAATATACATACGAAACATTTCTTTTAACTCTTTTCATTACTGGTAATCCTTTGCCTTGAGTACATACTTCTTCACTTATTTCACGTTCTTTGGTTAATTTGAAAAGCGGTTTTATAATATACAAATATTTCATGCCCTTGTTACTTTTTATTGGTTTATGGGGATTAAAATCTCGCCTATGAGCATTCGTTTCTAATAGCAGCATTTTATAATTACGTTTGTCGACTTCAGTTATTATACTTAAATCAGGCAATTTCTTAAATAGCAAATCGTATAAGCCCGGTGTCAAATCGTAAGTATGCCCATTTACTTTAAGTTTCTCGTTACTCATGGAAACTGAATAAGATCCTAGCATTAGCTTATCACGCTCTGTTCTTATGCCAAAAGGAATGTTCAAGTTAACATCGTATTGCTTTTGCCATGCAGGATCTTCGCGAGGAGAAGGATACGAGTCAGATGTCTTAAATGACATATCATTTGTTATTTCCAAGTCATCCTTGTCGTCACTTTCCTCGTCATCTTTGTGTTCACTGTCATCATCTTGTTCGTACTCGCAACCATTTGATATCTCATCATCATTATTAGATTCAGGAGATTTTTGTACAATTGTCCGATTATAAAAGCTACTTCTCTTGTCATCACCAGGACTAAATTTTAATGTTTTTGCGGCCTTCTGCCATTTAAATTCACCGTCGTCAAAATCGGTATCGTTGGAGTGAAAGTTGTTATTATCGTTAGTTTTAACCATTTCATTAAGCGGTTCCGTTATTGGCTTCAACACTGATTCCAATATCATGTTATTATTAGTTTTCATGTCACGAAGCAGTTTCACCTTCTTTTTGACTGCCTCGGCATATTGAAGCACTTTTCTTTTTAATGCCTTCTCTTCATTTATTTTAAGATTCATGTCCGATCTCGATGGTCTCATATGAAGAAATAAAAGTTTCTTGAAAATGGAACACATTAAGTATCACACTTAATCCAAGACAATAAATGTATCAAATCCCATTCTATAACATCCTGAATTTCTGGCACAATCCTTGTTTACAACCAAGTAACTAAAAGGTACGGTCCATATTTTTGCGCACATTTCCCGGAACTGCGACCAAGACATATCGGTTCCAACATGTTCGTCATAAACATGGCGTAAATTAACATCATCTTGTTTAAAAAGAATTATTAAATTAGCATTGTCTCTTATTAATTGTTTAGGTACTTTGCTGTAAGTTTGATTCAAGTAGAAGCTGTCTATATTTTTATGTCTTCCCAATGCGAAGTAATCCCTTATATTGTTTTGATTTTCGCATGCAACGTCATCAAATATGATAACTGAATTATTCTTAGCTTCATTCGGGCTCACTATTTCGTCATTTTCGCGATATTTTTGAAATTTAACTGATGGAATCATCATCAATATTTTTTCCAAAAACTGGTACATAGGTTGGAACAGTGTTTTTGAATATACATAAACATTTTGGAAACGTAGCCCTTGTTCATGCATTAAAAGACCAACAATTAAATTAGTTTTCCCACAATTAGAAGGACCGCAAATTATACAACGAATTGTGTCAGGTAAGAGTTCGCCATGACGAAAAGTACGGTTGTTGCGATCTGAACAAACGGCATCCAACTGCAAGCTCTGAGCTTGTTTTACAAACTTCATACTTCTTTAAGATCAATTCAACCAATGCGCGCGTGTTACAAGCATGAAAGTCTTACTCGAAATGGTTTGAACTTAACATCAATGTTAGGTATTTGGATTGCCCCGAGTGAGTGAGAATGAAAAATTTGGATGATCGAAAGAGTCGCAATCGAAATGGTTTTTAAACGGAATGCTGAACGGAACGCTGAACGGGATGCCTCATAGGTACACTTAACGCGAACGCAGTCGAAGTGATTTTGAACGGAACGCTGAACGGAATACCTCTCAATAATCCGATATTAATAAGGTATTGATTAAAATTTTTAATAATGAGCAGAAATTCAAAATTGGGAATTTTAAAACAACGAAACTAAGGGGTAGCTGAAAGCTACCCCGAAGTAAGCTGGTTTAAAATGCCCAATTTTATACTACTAGAGTATGCTTAACATAGAATCATGTTTAATATTGAAATTTGAGGTTTAGTTTTAGTTTTATTGCTATTTTAAACTAGGACACTTAATCTGCCCAACCCTGTATATGCAATAAAGAGTTTACATACATTAGCAAAAATAAACATCGCGGCCAAAAAAAACTTGAATCTTTATGCTAAAAAAATTTTAAATAAAAAATAAAACCTTCAAAAAACATCCAAAAAACTATGAAATAATAATTGAACCAAACCGACCACAATAAGCATGAAAATATCTTTCTTCTAATCTGTTTGAAGTCGGTGCCTCAGCTCGAGCCAGCAGCAGGAGTGGACCTAGTAATCTAACTTACCTAATGAACTAAAACAATTACTTTGCTCACCCGCGACCTTACAATAGTTACGTTTATGCAAGAAATGTGCGTTCATGCAGTTCCTCCACCTCCACACTGTACGAACACACACAAATCACATAAACCCAACCATCACCACCACCAAGCTACACTGACGCGTTTCGAACTCAACCAGAGCTCATCTTCAGAGTTACCACAACCGTATGCTATGCTACCAAATGTTAAACTATAGCATACGGTTGTGGTAACTCTGAAGATGAGCTCTGGTTGAGTTCGAAACGCGTCAGTGTAGCTTGGTGGTGGTGATGGTTGGGTTTATGTGATTTGTGTGTGTTCGTACAGTGTGGAGGTGGAGGAACTGCATGAACGCACATTTCTTGCATAAACGTAACTATTGTAAGGTCGCGGGTGAGCAAAGTAATTGTTTTAGTTCATTAATATGGACCTCCGCAAAGTAACGCCTGATCCAATAAATTACTAACTTACCTACATACCTACTATCTATCGGGCTTCTACACTCCTGCTGGCTTGTGCTGAGGCACCGACTTCGAACAGATTAGAAGAAAGATATTTTCATGCTTATTGTGGTCGGTTTGGTTCAATTATTATTTCATAGTTTTTTGGATGTTTTTTTTTTTTTTTTTTTTTTCTTTTTAGTTCTTTCTGTATAAAAAAATAGATGCTTAGGATAAAATCATCAGTTTGACTTCGAAATAAGTTTATGTTGAAAATTCTATTTTTAATGCTCGACGGGGTTGTGTCGTTTTATTACAGAGTTCCATGATACTTTCTGAATGCAAATGCTCGATTTGTCACCGAAAATACTAAATCGCTGAACATTTCTCTTGAATTTTTGAGGAGTTTCTTCAATTCCTCATGGATCCAATCATCAGAACTGGATTCTGGTAACAACGGGACCAACCTTGAAGCATGTGCTTTCAAACAACGAAAACATTTTCTAAATCGGTTCATAAATGACGGAGTTCTGAGATAACACACGTTAAAAAAAAAGAACATACAACCGAATTGAGAACCTCCTCCTTTTTTTGAAGTCGGTTAAAAATTGTCAAACTACGACAGAACTACGACACAGTATAAATCTTTGTTTTTAACAACGACAAGGCTAACCTAAGATTATGGTATTTTTTTAGAAAACTGTCATGTTCATTAGCGCTGATCAAAGATATCCTAATGAATAGACACGACAGTCTCTTTCTTATTTTATGATATTTAGCTAGAATTAGGATGGAAGTTAGATTAGATTATTAGAAGCTGGTTTTTCATAGTCTTTGGAGTGTGTATAACTTGAACTTATTTTATTATCGATGTAGTTTTATGTTACAATCATAAAACCTTCGATAAACAGCTAAGATACACCTAATGGACATTCAATTTACATTTATTGATCTGTAATTAATCAGATCTAAGCAATTAAGTAAATGCGGAAGTCTGTTAATTGCCTACACGCGGGAAAAAGCGATGTTCTCACAATAATTGGTGAAACTTGAAATAGAAACTGCAGACGGAACGTTGAAGGTGTTGTTAGTAGTTTTAGCCGTTTGAAAACCGTTCCCTATTAGGGTTTAATGTCTATCGCATTTCCTAAGGAGAAACCTACCGGGCTAGAGGCAATGCATTCCTAAGACGAGAATCTGCGTGACGTCATTGTTGAAGTAATCGATTGATGAACAATCGGTCAATAATAATAGAATTACAATAGAGCAATTAGCTTGACAAATATTAAATAACGCATCTCACGAAGGCAGCCAAGGCGAAGCGAAACAGTAGGTATACAGCCACAAAAGACATATAGACAAGTTTATGTATAATGTATGAGCGGTAGTTAATACAAACGGCGCATGCATTAGTCCGTATTAGGTAACGTAATGAAAGATAAAACATTGTCTTTGCGGATTACTGTACAGAGCGCTCCAATCGTAATGCAATTTTATTATGAAGTCAGTTACGGTGATTAAATGAATTACGTCCGTGTAAAATTGTTTTTATTTGTCTTCGTTGCTCAGTACGTTTCTTGTGCCGCTATTGCTGTGGCCGAAGTGGGCCAAACAAGCAATCCACAGCAGATGCCAAGGCTAATGTTTTTCAATGTAAGAATGCTGATAAACAAATAGTTTACAGAAATAGTTCGGTGTTATTTTGCTTCATTATGTTTAAACGTTCTAGAAAAATCTTGTAGCACTACTTATTAAGAATTCTCAGACGGGAGGAATGTCAACTGTTATTCATTTCTAGGAGGTATAGGTGGGTCGGCAGACAACTAATGTGAACTAGCTGTAAAAGTTTCTAACAATGCCGTATTTTCCCAACACGACAGTAGCTAGTGATCAACCGCACACAAAATACATAAGCAGTTACAGAAGTATTTGCCTGTATGTATTATTATAAGTATGAACCTACAGTCTAAGAAACTGTATTGCGTATCAGGATGGAACGTTTTTGTTGCGAATGTCATGTTGACATTCCCTACATCTGCCAAAGATATCATCGTGAAATTGACTGTGAACAGGTTCCACCCTTTTACGCGATTCCTCGACTGTTACAGTAATTGACCAAACGTCAACCCACAGTTAAAAAAAAACCTGGCAACGGAAAAATAGTATCACACTCATAGTGCGAAGACGAATCATAATTATGATACCATATTGTCAAAATCGTTTAAGTAATTAGCATAAATACATACAGTGGCGTTGAAAAGATAACCCTCCTTTTGGGATCCGCCGCAATTGGATATATATTAAACAGCCAGATAAACTACTCCTGTACTCTTTTTGCTTTGTATTATTTTTGTGTTTTATTTATGTACAATAAAGTATTACATACATACATATAAGGCTTGTTCACGAAAAAAAGTAGTCACTATTGTATAATTCAGGTATTCAATATGAAATGACATCTTTTAAAGAATTTAATTAGGAAGGACTCTTTACCTTTCATTCTGAGTGCTATTATGGATATTTATATCAGATGCTATCCATTTTGGCTTACTTTCGAAATCTCTGGATTTTAGTCTTAGATTTTGTATTTTTCACGTTTGGGTCACAGAGTTTCTTTTTTTTCTTTACTCAAATAGATTATCAACGCTATAATGTTCCGCGAATATCTTTCCAGTCTCTTAATTACAGTAAGCAGGTCATAAATTGTTTTAAATTATGCCAGAAGTACACACATTTACGTATGCAATCATTTTCAACCGACGAAAACAAAAGGAGGAGGTTCTCAAGTCAACGTGTATATTTGTTTTTTTTTTTTACAGCTCTAAGCCTTAACTGGCATTATGTACAGTCGACTACAAAAAGATCGATGCAGCCAAAGTTACAAAAATATGTATACACGACCTTAATGGTAAGTTAATAAAGTCGCGTATACATATTTTTGTAACTTTGGCTGCATCGATCTTTTTGTAGTCGACTGTACGATGTCACAACTTGTAAGGAAAAATGTATGGATTTTAGATTCTTGCACATAAAAAAAAATACTCCATTGGCAATGGTTTGAACTACCTAGACCTTCTTGGGAGACAATGGAGACTTAGTTTTCGATGGCTACTTTTTTTCGTGAACAAACCTTACATAAACAGACAGAAGTGAACAATGAAGGGTTACGATTTATCCATTTGAGGAGAGGAACCCTAAAAAGAGGAATGTAATAAACCCATCAACGCTAAGGTGCAACAGGTGCGTATAACTTATTCATTTTATAATTATCATGATTAAACCCAATACACTATTTTTAGACCCCAGATATGTTGCGATATTAAGGTAGGTGCCAAAGGGTGGCAACGTGACCTTAAAGCCTCCGTAAGTCCATCCTACTGTCTGTAATACATGTACAGTACAGGGCTGTGTTTTTTTTATTAATAGGTAAACGCTTGAAATTTTCAGTGTACATTAAAATGGTTGCTATAAGCACAAATAGTAAAAACATAACCCTCCTTTGACAGTTGGGTGAAAACTAAATAAAGTTAAAAATTAAAGGCGATCCCCATCCCCCAACTCCCCTTACAATATGCTTTTTTTTTCAATAAAGAACCCTTCGTGTACGAGTCCGACTCGCACTTGGCCAGTTCCTTATTAAACAAAAGAGAGTGAGACTGAGATTTAGTCATAAGCGGAAACAATGACATAAAATTAAAGGAGTATTTTTTTTTTTCGAAGAGTGAAATTGTTGATGTATATTACTAAACTAAGATCCGAAACATTTCAAGAGTAAAGAAACTTAGGAGCATGTATACAAGGAAACATTTGGTTAATGTAAATTGTGGAATGAAACTCAGTCGTCGTTCTGTCTGGCTGCCGTATCACCAGTTTATCTTCATTGACCTGTGTTTATGTACCTATACGTACATTGTGCGACGTCTATATATATGAAGTCATCGTCATAAATAGATATATCAATCTGAATTTTGTATGTACATAAGCCTCGTACCAAATGTAGGCATGTAGGTAGATTTTACCAATGATATTGAATAACTTATACCTAACATGTCGCCAAATAAATTAGCATTAACGCCGCCGCGCATTAAATACCTAGAGTAGGTATTCTCAATTTACTAAAGTGTACTTAATTAAGTATGAAAAAACTAATAACGTCAAATGCACTCAAGTTAAAACATCGGAAACTATGATTACCGATAATCCCACATAATTTAATTATCTGCAGCTAATGCATGTAATTAATTACCATAATGTCAGTAAAAACGGCTCTGCTCTATCTGTAAAACTATTAGCCATTGGCCCCAATTAGGGAAAATAAACTAAAGTCAATGACAAAACAATTACAGTTAACGAATCGCGATAGATTCTGGTTTAGAACAGCTACCTACAGCTTCTATTTTAGCTCGATTTTCATTTAGCTCCCTTTTATGGATGCACAAGTATGCAATAGAGAACTAGAATGCTAGATCGTGTTTTTTTTTACCGGCATTCTTCGCAATCATTCGTTATGGGTTGTCAGCACAGTGCATACCGATACTCTTACGTCTGCAAAACGTCGGTATTACAATTGATGGCTTCGGTTCTAACTTCAGTGGTCATTAACAATGAGAACCTCTAATTTAATGTAAAATATGAGGAACCGGTGACAATAGGGGCCGGAATAATTACCCTTCGAGGCGGCAGTGGATCGTACATTATCACTATCAGTTACATGCAAATTAATGTCTGTCGGTACTGTGCCCTGGACCTTGACATGGTTTTTTTTAATATTATCTGTACGGAGAATGTCACGCCTGTTGACAGTAGATTGCTTCGGGTTTGTTAACAGCTATGTGCGATATGATTGGTTTTGAAACGAAGTGTATGCAGTTTAGGTGCGGTTTTTATCATTAGAGTCTCGAGTTACCTGCTAAACAATTGATGGCACAAAAACTTGTGTAGGTACTGGTTTTTAAACGTGTCCCAGCTCAATGCCAGGTTTGTGTAATAGTATTACTGACTTTTTTGGCCAGTTCGTTTTTACAACTAACCAAAGTAAACATGACATGCGGTGGTTTATATATAGGAAAAGAAACAGTCAATAATCGAAGCAGAAGGAAGAAGACATAGTTTGATACGTCGAGCTATTATAACTAGAGATAGCAAGACACTAAAAATCAGAGGTTATGGAAGGACATGGGTATCTGTTTCCTGGTAGGATCATGTTATTGTCGAATGATTTAGCGTTTCGCAAACAGTAGCAAGGCCTCGTGGGCGCATCTTGTTTACGAAGCGTGCAATGATCATTGGGAGGCAGTGCCCTCGCGGCCTATGGAGTTTGAACACAGGAAATTCGTGTTAATTGGCTCCAGTGGCCGCTAATTGTTCGGCGCGACGGACCACACTGCAGAGAGGAAGTCGTATATGCCAACTGTCAACAGCGCTGATGAATTTACGAACGAGCCTGCGTGCAACTCGCTAGCAGTGCAATTTATACAAAGCATTATTTCAAAAATTATACATTCGTGGTGTGTTTTGGTGTAATGAGACTCAGTTTTTATCTACCTGGTTGTCAGTCTTGAGGTCATATTGTCTAATGCACGGGCGCTCGCGATTACGTTCACCATCCCATTATACCGTTTGACAGAAGGAAATGGTAAATGCGAGAGTGATTCAGAGTGCTTCAAACCATACACCCTATCAGGCCATGATTTAATCGTTAACATTGAAATGTTATATTAGGGTATCAGTCAATATTCAAATTCAAATTCAAATGCTTTATTGCAGACCGGAGTCCATAGGTTGTTAGTATTACATGCGTCTTACTTTCTAAGGATTAGTATTACATTATATTTTATCATTTAAAATCAAGCATAATCATTAAACATAGTCAAATAATCCCAATAAATTAATCATAATTAAATGTCAAACTCATAAAATAACCGTAATAAAACTAAATAATCAAACATTTAATAATTAAATAATAATAAAAATAAAACTTAACATTGAAATTTATTTGACTAGGTTCAGGCTTAACTTATTTAATATCATAAATGACCGGTCTGTCACCTAAGTGCACAAAATTCCAGTGCCGCACAACTGGACAATCAAACCTATCAAATACACCGCTCAGGAGGCTGTTGGTACTGTCACGCACTCTGGTCATCAGGGAGGCCACACGTTTACGCACTATTGTCTTAAAACCATCCGTGTTGGCTTCTAGAAACATCCCTGAAGCACTGCACCAGCGAGGCAGTCCCAACAGCATCCTGAAAGCATTGTTGTACTGGACACGCAAGCTATTCAGCGACTTCTGAGTATAACTGGTCCACAGGCTGCAAGTGTAAAAGCTTTGGCAGTAAGCCTTAAAGAGAGTGATTTTGACATCACGTGAGCACCCTGCAAACCGGCGGACCAACATATTTGCTCTTATAGCAAGGGCCCTTCGCTCACGCTCAATGTCCAGGTTATCGGATAGATCCTCAGTGACCCAATGACCAAGATATTTAAATTCCGACACTCTTTTCAAGGGGGCTCCCAACAGTCTGACTGAAGGGACTGTTTCATGTTTCTTATTCCTAGCCTTGAAGACAAGAAACTCACTTTTTTTAGAGTTGTACTTAAGTCCATGTGCCACCGCGTACCCCTCGCATATATGCAACAAGACCTCGAGAGCTCTTACCGACGGGCACAGCAGCACCATGTCATCGGCATAGCTAATATTATTGACAAATTTACCATCAATTGAACAGCCGACTCCGGCACCGCTGAGCGCCTCGATAAGACCATTCATGTACAGGTTAAAAAGCCGAGGCGAGGTCAACCCCCCTTGCCTCACCCCGCAATCCAACCCATACTCCCTTGAACAGACACCAGCCCACCTAACTTTATTGGTTTGGTTGTTATACCAGTATTCAAGCAGGTTAATGAATTCTTTATGTGTGCTAGTTTCATTGCTCAATTTAGCCCAAAGTAAATCATATGATACCAGGTCGAATGCCTTCGACAGGTCCAAAAAACACGCATAGACAGAGGTTTTTCTCGTAACATAGTACTGAACGGTGTGCTTGAGTCGCAGAATTGCGGTTTCAGTAGATAGCCCAGATCTAAAGCCCATTTGGGCCTCATTCAATTTAATGTGCTTACTAATACAGCTATCAAGCAAACCATCCAGCACCTTAGAGATGACAGTCGCCAATGAGATTGGTCTGTAGTTGTTCCTGTCGGAGACATCCGCCTTCTTGTTCTTCACAATGGGCACCACTACGCTCCTCACGAGCTCGCGAGGAAGATATCCATGCCCCATACATAGGTTAAACAGCAAGGCGAGGACCCTAGGTAGATGAACACCCGCATACTGCAGGTGCTCAATGCTGAAGCCGTCGTGGCCTGGCGACTTACCACGTTTCATGTTTTTAATCCGATCAGTCACATTTTTAGCTGAAAAACGTGTAAGCTCACCTGCCTAAACCCCCCCAGCACTGGGCACCCGCCGCGATGGTCCAAGCGGTGACACAGTTTTAAATTGCCCACTGAATAATTCCGCTATCTGTTCGGGCTCACACAGACCTTCCACATTCGATGGTACACGCTGCGGCCCTTACAAGCTTTTTGTGTGTTTCCAGAAGCGCTTAAAGTCTTTTGCCTTATGGCGGGTTGCCAAAATGTCCATTTTTATTTGGTTTTCATTATCCTGACACCATTTTAGCTTGGACTTGAAGCGCCTCCTAGATTCACACATTTTACTGTACGCTTCTCCGCTGTGAGGCTTACCCTGCAACAACCACTCCTGGAAGCACAGCCGTGCCTCTTGGTGAACCCCCTTAACATGTTTGTTCCACCCTGTAATACCCTTCTTGTGATACTTTTTCGCCTCGTAACAATAAATTGCACAGTCCCTTAAAATAGTAACAATCTGATTATACATATTATCAATATTTTTTCTATGCTCTAAACAACTACAAATACCAAATACCAAGTTACATAAGGTATTTGAACAAATGAAAAATTTATAATATCAAGTCAAAGTCAATTAATTAACAACAATGACATATAAAAACTCTAGCCAATGACATACGAAATTTCTATAAAAAGTAGGCACCTACTAATTACTAAACCTCACTGGTTTGTTTTCAAATGTTTCTGTCTATTCGTGACCACTCCTGAACAAAATACTACATCTTACGACGACAGCAAAACAAATGACTGTGCAAACTGCACTATTTAGCTTGCCCGCTATGTTGATTACTAAGTTAAATAATGTAAAACGTGCGTCCCGTTTCAGACCCCCTCTACTTTAATAGATGAGAATTGGTACTAATTTGGAATAGCCATCAATCATACTTAGCACTGCCGTGTACGGAATGACTTCCTTATAGTTTTGAAATTGTAGGTGCATTTGGTGGTGATAATGTGACCTTTGGACCATACCGTACAATTTGAGAATGCATTAAAGTATCAGATGGATAATGACAGTAATGAACATGACGTATCCTGTACATTTGGATTGATTAGTTGGCTACCGGTTACATAATGCAGGTTATCATACAGACAGAAAAGAATAGGATGATCGGTTTTAGAAATAATCGTACGGGCATCGATATACTTAACCTTGGGAATCTAGTATTCGAATGAATGCAAGCTTTTCTGATGGGAGTTATTTAGTATTCGATAAAAGTCAGTTACCTACTACCTAAGCCAAGTTAGGCCCCTTTCTCACTTGGGGGTTCGGCAAGTTTCCCGATTGACGCGGGCTGCGCGGGAGCGGGACAGTATGCGGACAGCCAGTAAAAACCTGCATGCCGAAAGCTTACCGCGTGTGATTTCGTGACCAAAATGGCGGCAGAAAGAGCCACATGTATTTACTTTAGTTTCTGAAGTGGAAAAATATCCACTTTCATATAACTATAAGTTACATGAGTATTCCAGAAAGGACCTGACGAAAAAGCGTGTGCAGAAAGTGCCAATAAAATAAAATTGACTGGGAGTGTTAACAAGTACACCGACAGTATACGGAGTATACCGCCTTGTGAGGAGATGTGGCCGACATCAGTAAGCTCGCGGTAACGTAATTATATAAAATACCGCATACCGATACCGCACCGCCAAGTGAGGAAGTGAGCTTAGTTAACCGATAGATAGATAGAAAGCGATGCCAGCCATGTTTGAGACAGGGTAATCAAGAAGCCATTTCCAATAACAAGGTTAAAGCTTATGAGGTTTTTACCTGGAATCCAGGGTGGAGTTGAGCCTTTGCGAGCGCCTGAGCGGTGCGTTGCGGACGGCGCTCACCGGCTCCTCCCAGCTGCCTCCCGCTGACCGGTGCTCATCTGCATCAAAACAAGGGTAATTTAATTGTAGCACTCAATATTCTTACCTATTTTATCTAAAGTATAACCTAAATATCATCATCATTTCAGCCGAAAGCCGTCCACTGCTAAACATAGGCCTCCCCCAAGGTTCGTCAAGCAGCTGACCAGTCATACGCCATCCGGATCGAACGCGACCCACATATGATGAGGACTAAAAGACGGAGACAGTAAATGAATGAGTTAGGTGATCAAACTTCGGCCGGCTCTTCACGTTGTCTAGTATCTTCGTCAATTTAGGAATGAGATTACACTTTAGTGTGAGATAAAAATGCTCGTACTAACGTATAACTGCGTCCTTTAGTTGGAGAAAATATTGGAAAACGTGAATAGCAGGGATTAATTCAATCAATCATTAAATTTTCCCTAATTTGTATCGTCAAAGACAAACATTAGGCAAACATTTGCCTAAGGCACTCCACTTCCCGAAAGCTCAGAACTGTTGAAATTTTAGAATTAGGCCAAACACGCATAGAATTCAGCCTTATACGAGTAAGTCAGTCAATTGAAAATGTTCGTCATTAGCTGTCTGAAACAGGAGGGACAGTTGTTACATACTAAATTTGGTGTGATGTCCGTTACTTACTTAACATATCATTACTTTGGTTTATATCCCTCTAATTAGTATTCAATGAGTTGGTCTCAGCGATTCCAACGTTACGGTTGCTCTGATAATTATAATGTTCACTATCTATTTAGAGATAAACCAATGTCAGTGGAGGCATTAATAATCGTGCTGCGGGCACCTTACATTTAGCAGGTGGGTGGATGACCAATATTCAGAGGCGAGATGGGATGCTCTTGCGCAACTAAACGTAATGAATTTCGTTCGATTATGCCGTTAACTTTCTGGGTAGCTATAGTTACATGCGCTCAAGCCTAGAGTTGTTATGAAGCTTTTACGCGCACTCATGTGGTGTTCAACGTATTTCAAAAATACGTTTACGGATATTAAAAGTTTAAAGTAATTTTATTATTCTAGAGGTAAGTAAGTAATTTCTAAGCAAATTAAGTGCTTTTTCCAAAGGAAGAAATTAAATTGGCCTGTGCGCAGCAAACGACAGTAATTCATACTAAAATTATAAATGCTAAAGTGTGTCTATCTGTCCGTTTTTTATCTCTTTATGCTTAAACCGCTAAACTAATTTAGATGAAATTTGGCAAAATGGGAAGGACATAGGATCCCGGAAATTCGTATAACTAGTTTCCGTGGGATAGCGATAAACGAGTTCTTCGTAGACGGAGTTGCGGGCAACAGCTAGTTTTTTTTTATATTTAAGATTTATAAATTTAAATTATAACATTTGGTTGGATCATTGGTAGGTACTTTATACTCTTTATAGTCAGCCAAATAAGGTCCCGTCTTCTAACCTGTAATGTATAAGCATTCAGCGCATTGTACTACATACACAAAAACCAAAAGATCAAAGAACCATATCTACTGCGATGACTGATGACTGAGAAGATTTTTTATAGCTGAAATACTCATTAAGTCAGAGGCCTTGAAAATACAAGACAAATGTGGGCGTTGAGGCGACCACGTTTTAGCACCACGTTGCCGTTGCCGTTTAAACTCAATTCAAACAAGGAGAATTAACACTAAGCTGTAAATAATGTCACTTAAGTATCAAATGATTGCTTAACACCAAGTATACAATAACGGATAAACACAATCACGGATAACAATTGCCTCATGGTCTTTCAATTGTTTAAGTTTAACATAAAATAAGAAATGCATAGTTACGTACTTGCTTTATGTTTCTTTATTAACTTGTATTTAATTTTAGTAATTTTATCACTTCTTTTTGTTCGCTTCATCGTATCATTCTTATACAAACTACACCACAGCGTATTCATCACTTCACTGTTTTAAGTACACATTACATAACTCCTGTTGTTCACTTGAAGGTTAAAGATCAGTAGAAATAAGGAAGATATTGTAAAACAAATTAATATTAACATTTATATAACATTTTTGCACATCCATCAATTAAAACCGGTTTACGTTAGGTTAGAAATAAAGGGAACCGACCGAGTTATATTATAATAACGTGTTGCCACTACAATGATTGGGCTCAAACTAAAACTTCTCAATGGACGGTTAATAGTATAGTTTGGTAAATAAGTAATAATAATTGTTTGATGGCGGTCCGCAAGAATACCTACTACCGGCCAGGGTTGATGACCGATGATCCTGCCATTAATGAGTTCCTGAACCACATTTGTACAGATGTAAAGTAATTAGTCGAATGTGTTATGAAATTACATACAACGTCAATAATATTGACCCACTTGTAGCTGAGTAAATATAGGTTAGTGTTGAAACTAGTGAAAAGAGTTACGGTTGCCGGGCCAAATTAATTAATTTTATTGAGTAAATTAAGAGTTTTGTTGTTTATTTTATTTCAACAATTGGATGCTTTATGCCTGCTGATTGGACGGATTATGTGACATTGGTGAGGAAATGTATTGTGAAATTTATCAGATCAATAAATATCCTTTTACTGCATAGCATTAATAATAGTTACCGGTAGGTCATCAGTAGGTACATACTAATGACAAGAAGACGAAAGATGAAAAATCAACAACTATCCGATTCCTCGTTTAGGTTAATTTCGTCCACATTCCCATTTCGTCCTTTTCCCACTTCGTCCACATTCCCACTTAGTCAACATTCCTAGCCGATTTTAATGAGGTTTTCGCTATCACTTAGCTTAATTCTCAGGGAAGATTTTATTTATTTTCGTGATTAAGGTATTCATATATTTCAAACTAAATACAAACTGAAATATAGATGCACAGAAAAAACCCCAGAAAAAAGACCAATGCTGGGAATCGCACCCAGGTCCTCAGCGTTCCGTGCTGCGTGCTTACCCCTACACCATCACTGGTCTAGAAGTTAGCGACGAATCTTTCCCATACATCGTACACGAAATATATGGTTTCACGGGATGGCCGTAAAAGTAATAAAAAAATGAAGTTGAAAAATAAAAAAAAAAAATAGAAAAAGATACTTCATACTTAACTTGTAAGGTATTCATGGTAAGAAAAATACTTGCTAAGCATGGTGCGGGTCAATACTATTCAGATACACTACCAATTTCGTTACTATTTTGTTACGAAATGGGAATGTTGGCGAAGTGGGAATGTGGACGAATTGCGAATTGTTTGTGGACAACAGAGGATTGCTGACGAAGTGGAAACGTGGACGAAATGAACCTAAACGCGATTCCTCACTAAGACTGTGTTTCATTTATCTTTCGACGGAGATGAAGCAGATGATTGTGTAACTCGTCACTAGAAATGAAAAAAAAGGTCCCTTTCTATTGCAGGCCACCTGCTAAACTATCGATAACAGACGCAGCTTAGCGCCGCAAGCAGGTACCGTCCTACCATTTATATGTATAACATTCATACTAAATGTGTAAAGAAATGTCCCCTTCAGCAGGGCGAAAGTAGTTTGACTGGTAGCCCTAGTCCATTTCGTTATCTAGTGCTTGGAATTAAGATGTCTTACATCCTGAACAGCGATGACCTCCCTTTCGCTACTCTAGATAGCCAGACTCTGTAATGGATCATAAATCATATAAACAGGGAGATAGCGTTACTAGGACTTTATAAATTTACTGCAAACGTACCTACATCTATTGCAATGAACGCGCAGACAGATCGACGTTGTCAGATTGGAATTCAAACTATACAAAATATTCATTTATAACTCGCACAGCTCATTCAAGCTGAACATAGCTTTGAGTTTTAATGTCAGATGCAAGCCAAGATTGTTTTAATGAGGATAAAGATTCTTTATCCAAAATTTGAAAGTTGATATCAGATAGTGTTCTAGTGAACCCATTTGTATAGTTGACCCTATTAAATGGTACACTAACGTTAAAATATTGTAAACATAGAAATAGCAGGTCCATAACGAGAACAGATTTATGTACGGCTTGTATCTAACGATCTTCGTATCGCAGTAGGTCGAGATCAGAGACGCCGGCGCAGGCGCGCCCCGGCTCACACACGTTATTGTTTAGATCATATGATTCACAAGACGGTAATGCAAGTTTCAGATAAGAATGCAGTAAATAGGGCGTTGCAAGCCAACAATCGCGCACGTGAACATTATGCGCTTGACACAATTCCTGAAACGATATTATGCGGGAACGTATGCATATGGGTACATTGTTGACTTGACTTGTGCTCAAAACGCTCCGCGTATTACGATGAAATCGACAAGTTTATGCGTTGTTTGACGTCAATTAAACAGTCATTGTTTTTGTAAACTACAGTGGAATTGTTCACTTTATGATTTATTTCATGAGTCGCGAGTCGCATAGAAGATGTTTCAACTGCAATATAACGTTTAGGAAAACCTACTAATGAATTTGCATCCCAAAACCACTTTACGTCTATTAGGTATGTGGGAGAGTACAGATTGGGCAATTGTATCGTCTTATTGAACTACATCGCTAAGTATATTGAATTTAGAGACCCATAAAAATGATTAGCAGCTGCGACCAATTCACCCAAGTACCGGCAAGTAGATAAGGGCAATGGGTTGATAGAAATTGTTCAATTACGTTTATTCAGATGGTTAAGAATGTCACTTACAAAATTGGTCCCGATGGCTCTTGCCACACGCAGACTTCGTCGCAGCACTTACACAACCCGTCTTAGTGAAATTAAGCGATTGAATATCGTTTAAAGAAGGCATATCATGAATGTGTGTATTGCGTCAAGTACTTACATACTAAATTGTTGCACTGTCGTTTTGTATTTAAATTTAAATCGAAGAGGGAATATTTTTCGGTAAAATGCAGATCTACCCGCCATATTTGCATTTAATTGAAAAATTGGTTTATTTACCTATTGGTTTGAGAGGTTCCTCTATCACCGGACATAACTTCACCTTGTTTACGACGATTACCAACGTAAACTGCATTGTCTCACAACACCGGCACACACACTAAAACAGATCAACTTTCTCACATTTCCACTACAAATTAAGAAATGCATCGTTCGCAGCGTGCAGCGAACCGCACTGTCGGTTTAAAACTAACCGGGATTAACATAATTGGTTGCTGCCTGTGTCAATTGCTGGGCCTATTGAGCAGCCATGTTGAATTTTAACATCAACATTGGCTTATGACGGCGGTTCAGCAATTAGAGTATTATTATTAGCGGCGCAAACAGGACTAAATTGTAAACGTGCGCCTCCCGCGTCAATTGGGAGCGCCGGCGCAATGGGGGACTTGCGGTGACAGAAATAAACACAATAATCGCTATTTCAAGGAATAGCGGGGATAGTTATGTTATGTTTTCACTTTGCATATATGCAAAAGCATCCTGCTCAAGGACTATGATTACTTGATCACTCAATGGTTTTAATTCTGTTATAGTATTAATATAAATGAGTATTGTTATGCGAGTAGTCGAGTAGGTATCATAAATCCTGAATTATAATCTTATCATTTACTAGTAAAATTATTCTATGCTTACACACTTCTAACTTTTAACATACCGTAAAAGGTACCTACATAATTTATGGAACAAACCACATTTGCATTTGCACCCATGTATGGTTTTTATTTCGATTGTCGCTAGCTTTGCCTACACCTTATTAAGACACGACACAAAAATATATGCACGAGTATGTATTTTTAACGAATGACGTACTTGGTATTTGCAATGTTATTCAATATCTTAATTGGTTTAACATTACAATCGGAACAAGCGTGCTAGCATTGCCAGCTCACGCCGAGGTTGACGCAGTAATGGAGACCGATCCAAAAATACACCAACAAGACTAGTGCGAGTTTTGATTTATATTAGGGCTAAATATTGCGTTTGTATGCACAAGATGTAACGTATTAGATTAGATAATTTACGTCTTGTCCAGTGTAAAACAGCTGGCTTCATTTTTGTGACAGGATAATGAATGATTCATGTCATGATCATATAGATAGGTATTTACTTTACGATAGCAACAGGACGCGGGCGAGGAGACTTAAAGTTTGAGCGTTGCCAATTTGATTGAAAAGGCTTTGCTGCTTCTTGCATTATGTATGACGCTTAAGAGCGACGACGCCGGATCTTTAATTGTACAGGGCCAGATTCAAAAGCTACCGTTTTGTTTATAGATTTTCGTCGTGTGGGTACTCATATGCTAAAATGCATGTTAATGAGTAAAGGCGTAGCGGCTAGGCCCTATGCAATCGACCTGTCATTGCGCTAATTCGATTCGCCAGGTTACTTGATCCATGAAACGAATGGTCTAGGTCTAATCCTAGGACCTAATTATTAAAGCATTTTGTATTGGTATCGACACATTCGATCGTCAATACTAGTGGCGAATGGCGTGTTCTTATTATTCTAACACTGGTGATATATTTAAGTTGCCGCGCATTTCTGGGTCAGCTACTACTTAGCGGCTAAATGTGCGCTGATCTTATGAAGATTTGGCAAGTCGTGGGAAAATTATAGCCATCACACTGAGATATCGTATCGCAACAGATATGATGATAAGATAACAGTTGCGTAAGATTCACGCGATAATTCTCTTATTACTTAGCTGATTGAGATCGTCTTTGTTTGTTTACATCGTGTTATAGTTCCTTAATCTTTCAGTGTTTCAGTGATCACTAGCATATTACTTAATCATGATGTAAACAAAATTAAAACGTTGAAAACTAGAGCGGTTCCACGAGGTAATTTCAGTACTAACTGTGCAACGCCCTATCGTTTGCTCGATAAATCGGTGCATATCACGCATGTCCCTAGTTTGACTCATTAGCAAGTTGTTAGTGGGTGTGTACTTACATTTGATGAGTACGACTGAGTCGTGGGGCTCGCACTGCACCTGGGTGGCGTTCATGGCAAGCAGCCCCCCGCCGCCCGCCCCGCCACCCGCGACGCTCGCCTCTCTAGACATAACAAAATTGATGTTAAATCCATGTTGTAGTAGTACTTAGTGGGTATACTGGATAAATGGTAGCGACAGTTATTCGAAACCGAATTAAGTTAAGAGAGGAAGGGAGGTTGCGATCTAAATGGAACGAAGATGCGTTTGGGTACGATCAAGTTAAATGAAAAGAAAAGATAAGCATCCATCACACCGACAATGTTCCTGGGCAAGCTTAAAGAAAGTGTCATATTGTTAATACTTAGAGACTTTATTTAAGGAACATGTTATTGTGTGGTTGCTGTTACTATTATGTAAAGGGTAAATGTTGAAGCTGTACCATACTTATAACATTCAGTACAATAAAGAGTTTGAGTTTCAGGACAATGAGAGAACGGCGTTCAAATACATTGATGAGTAGCTCCTTTTAACCTCTCACAAGTTGGTATACCTACTAAAGAATTGGCTAAGTAATGTTTTTTGAAGAGGTGCTAATTATATTTTTTTTCGACAGTAGTCGTCTTCAAGACCGAGAAACTGCAGCTGTATTTTTTTATCTCCTACTATTTATTGGAAATATTTTTTTAAGTGTTCGAGATGACATTTGTGAGATTTAATGGCTGACAAGCGTTTCGTGCTCAGTACTTAGTAGAAATAGAAAAAAAAACGAAGTCAGTTGTCAATGTCAAATGAAATCTGACCGTTTGCGTTTCGTTTCATTGCGTTGTCCAAGAAGCAATTCCAAAATAGTGATCAAAAATATTCAATCGTGATTCTATTATCGTGCATAGGTCGTGGAGAAATGCGGTAAAATTGAAAATCCGGATTTTGTGCGGAGGTCGTTAAAAATAGTCCAAAAATCACATCAAAACGCAAAGCAAACGAAACGCAAACGGTTTGACATGGACAAAAGTGACAGATGACTTAGTTTTTTTTCTGTTTCTACTAAGTACTGAGCACGAACGGCTTGTCAGCCATTAAATCTCACAAATGTCATCTCGAACACTTAAAAAAATATTTCCAGTAAACAATAGGAGATAAAAATAAAACAGCTGCAGTTTGTCGATCTTCAGAATGCCAACAGTCGAAAAAAAATATAATTAGCACCTCTTCAAAAAACTTTACTTAGCCAATTAGGTTAGTATGTTTTCTGAAGCGTTCGCGAGAGGTTAAATATCACGGACCTTTTTCCTGGCCTGTTTTATGCAAATTTCAGACACATTTTATAAACTCGTACCTCTTCTCATGCAGTCGTCTACGAGTATCATCATCATCATCATTTCAGCCGTAGGACATCTACTGTTGGGCATAGACATAGTCCTCCCTCATTGATGCCCAATCATTACGGTTGGAAGCGACTTGCATTCACCCTGAATCTGCGGCCTTCACCAAATCGTCCGTCCATTTCGTTGGTGGACGTCCCACGCTGCGTTTGCCAGTCCGTGGTCTCCATTCCAGAACTTTTGGGCCCCAACGGGCATCTGTTCTGCATGCTATATGGCCTACCCATTGCCATTTCAACGAGCTAATCCGTTTGGCTATGTCGGTGACCCCAGTTCTTCTACGAGTATAGTAATCTCATAATATATCTATACTATATACAAATAATATATAATAAATAGGTAAACTTGGTTTTTTTGTGTCTCTGTTTTTATGTGGGGCTAATCTATGGAACTATTGAAAAATTTTTGAAAAATCTTTCACGGAAAGCTACATATACTATCCCCACAGAAATAATAATAAAGAGGATAGAAGTGCCTTAGACGCGTGACCTTGGCGCCGCGCATGTGACTCGTAGGTCACAAGCGCGCGACTTGTGGCTCAGTGCTATTTGAAACGTGGGTATGACAACAAGTGCTTTAAAATGGTGTTTTGCAGCATTAGCAATTGCGGAAACTCGTCCACACTGTGTAATTACACTAATAAGGGGATTACATTACATTGGTATGTATTAATTTAATGTAATAATGCGGTTTATATCAAAATAAAACTTGAGAAAATATTTCATTATGAAATATTGGTTTACACGTTATTAACACGGAACTTCATATACCATTGCTACTCATGCCCATAAAAACGCAATCGTTTTGAATTATACGCAGCAATGTAAAGTAATTCTTGATAACCCTTCCGTCTTGCACAAAAGTTCGTGGTACGGACAAAAAAACAGGTTACGACTAGTACAGACATAATGCCGACGCGGCCAATAAATGGCGCCGTTGTGTAAATGTGGGTATGACTTACGTTGAGTGTTATTCAACGCTATCTCTAAGGTGTAAGGTTCATAATTGTTTGTAAGCAAAAATTTTAGTAATTGTGTGCGTGATTGCGTAGTACGGTTCCGGTCTTTTGCATGTGTGCATTAACACAGTAAGTAGAGGGGATGAAGTAGCGACACGAGTTCCGGAAGAAAATAGGAACTAAGGCATTTCTATCCTCTTTATTATTATTTCTGTGACTATCCCAGATAATACAGGCCAGGATGATATAGACTGGATTGGCAGTCGCCATAGTACGGATCGGCTGCGGTTTTTGTAGTTCGATTATTAAATCTAGATGGCGCTGAAATATAGCCAGAAGCTTTGAAGGCAAAACAATAAGAAGATGTTTCATATTACTACAAATGTATTATTTTTCAAAAATATTCCATAATAATACATTTGCAGTGATATGAAATATCTGTAGTCTTATTATTTTTCCTTCAAAGCCTCTGGCTATATTTCAGCGCCATCTAGATTTAATAATCGAACTACAAAAACCGCGGCCGATCCGTACTATGGCGACTGCCAATCCAGTCTATATCATCCTTGATACAGGCTACCTTTGCGATACCGGGAAAGTGCAAAGTTCCTGCGGGACGCACACAAAGTTGCGGACAACAACAACTTTGATTGCCATCATTGGTGGAGATGATCATTAAATAAGGCCTGTTAATGTGTTTTGCAACTGAAAAAGTTTGTTGACCTAAAGTTTAATCAAAGTAATGAAACGGCTTTCAGACTTTACATTATCGGAGCAACCATCCTCGTTGATTAAGAAGAGGACATTACCCTGTTCTCGATTCGCATGAGTTATTGGACGTTACGAAGTAGATGAGATTGATCTAATTTAACCAGAATCAAGCGGCATAAACATTTCAGCCCCATTTTATTGGATTGCTGAATCAATGTATGTATTTAGTATTATTTTATCGTTTGATCAATGGGATTTTAACACTTGTAAATTTAAAGAATTGCGTTGAAGTGACAACTACTACTTGTTTTACTACATCTATGTCCGTGTGTGTTTTCAATACAGTACAATGAGAATGACTCTTTATTGTACATTTTAGGTTTTTGGAATTGCGATAAGAACAGATTTCGACTACCGTCTGTTCATCTTCACTGTGCCGGATAATGAACCTTAGCATTAAAATTTACAAAACAATTAAATCTAAATGCCGTATTTGCAACGGAAACCGTATCGCGCATAACTAATTAAATTGAGGCGCTAGTTACTTTATAAGTAAATTTTCTTGTATTTTCATTTTATAGTTGAGAAACCAACAACATGAACGGCAATAAAAGCGAACCAAAGAGTGTTAAATTCATCGTGGGAACTTTCTGGACGGTACCGATTGAATTTACTGTTATGTTACATTATAAGATCGGATTTCTGTCTGCATAACAGTTATATTGAATGCAACAATATTGAACACATCTTATTCTTTTAAGAGTTAAACAGGTTGCAATGTTGAATATTTTTTACTACCGGTTACCTGTAGATAAAGCATGTTTTTATATCTTGATGGGTTTTTGCTTACATTAGGTATTGAGTTTTATGGTACGTAAGCAAATATTAAAGCTGACTTTACGTGGCTGATTGCATTATCGCAGGTAATTGTGACTGGGGCGATAAAATATAGAAAACCACAAACTGCAAGATTAGATGCCTTCATCATTTAAGTCGAAAGACGTCCACTGCTGAACACAGATCTCCCCCAAGGTTCGCCAAAAATACCGGTCATGCGTCATCCGCATCCAACGCGTTCCCGCAACCTTAACCAGGTCGTCGCTCCATCCTGTTAGAGGCCTACCTATGCTGCGTCTTCCGATCCGTAGACACCATTCGAGAACCTTTTGGCCATATCGGCCATCAGTTCTACGAACGATGTGCCCACAGTAGATGCCTAATTGGGTATATCTCTGGTACAAAAGTGCATGCATGAATGTACCCCACCGCGGCCTCCAATCTTCCTACAGACGTTAAATTTGCTTTAGCAAGTTCAAGGTCATTACCATTACTCATGAAGTTTGTCGGTGTCAGTAAATGTCGCACGTGCTGTAAGTGGGGGTTTAAACGCGCGATTTGTGGGCTCATTAACCAATTTTAGCGATCGAGCTGTTTTAAGGGCACAGCATCACAGTGCAGACGATCTTCCATCCGACTACAATACAACTTAATTGGCAAAGTAACTGCCCGCCCATACACTTTCCATTGCAGTTGCCAAAACCGCTTGCTAGCAGCGATTTGAAATGAATAGTCGACCAAGTCAGCGCTTTACCATTTTTTAAGAGTTTCCACGTCAGAATCAGTGGCGGATTTAGGTACATTTGCCGCCCCTACTAACCTCTGCAACGACACTCTAAATATACATTGTAATACTAGTTTTTGCCCGCGGCTTCGCTCGCGTGTACTATGAGTATTCCAAAGAACCAAGATATCAAGCAAGCAAGCATACAGGCAAGCAAGCAAGCAGGCCCACAATTGACCGAGAAATCGGTGAACATACCTACATAAAAAAAATACATAAAGTGGAATGCATAACCTCCTCCTTTTTTAGAAGTCGGTTAAAGTGCCCTTTGCGGCCTGCTTACAGTATAAACTTACGAATTTTGAAATTTTAGCTTTCTACAACCAGTAAAACGCAAAATCCCGTTTATTCCCGTTCCCGTAAGAATTTCGGGAAATGTTTTCTTAATGCTCCCCTACACTCCCCAAGGCACCCACTTGCCAAATTTCAGCTTTCTATGACCAGTAAAACGAAAAATCCCGTTTTTCCCGTTCCCGTGGGAATTTTGGAAAGTCCCCTCTCAATGCTCCTCTGCACTCCCCAAACAACCTACATGCCGAATTTCAGCTTTCTACGACCAGTAAAACGAAAAATCCCGTTTTTTCCCGTTCCCGTTGGATTTTGGGAAAGTCCTCTCTCAATGCTCCTCTTTACTCTCCAAGCAACCTACATGCCGAATTTCAGCTTTCTATGACCAGTAAAACGAAAAATCCCGTTCTTCCCGTTCCCGTGGGAATTTTGGAAAGTCCCCTCTCAATGCTCCTCTGCACTCCCCAAACAACCTACATGCCGAATTTCAGCTTTCTACGACCAGTAAAACGAAAAATCCCGTTTTTTCCCGTTCCCGTTGGATTTTGGGAAAGTCCTCTCTCAATGCTCCTCTTCACTCTCCAAACAACCTACATGCCGAATTTCAGCTTTCTACGACCAGTAAAACGAAAAATCCCGTTTTTTCCCGTTCCCGTTGGATTTTGGGAAAGTCCTCTCTCAATGCTCCTCTTCACTCTCCAAGCAACCTACATGCCGAATTTCAGCTTTCTATGACCAGTAAAACGAAAAATCCCGTTCTTCCCGTTCCCGTGGGAATTTTGGAAAGTCCCCTCTCAATGCTCCTCTGCACTCCCCAAACAACCTACATGCCGAATTTCAGCTTTCTACGACCAGTAAAACGAAAAATCCCGTTTTTTCCCGTTCCCGTTGGATTTTGGGAAAGTCCTCTCTCAATGCTCCTCTTCACTCTCCAAACAACCTACATGCCGAATTTCAGCTTTCTACGACCAGTAAAACGAAAAATCCCGTTTTTTCCCGTTCCCGTTGGATTTTGGGAAAGTCCTCTCTCAATGCTCCTCTTCACTCTCCAAGCAACCTACATGCCGAATTTCAGCTTTCTACGACCAGTAAAACGAAAAATCCATTTTTTCCCGTTCCCGTGGGAATTTTGGAAAATCCTCTCTCAATGCTCCTCTACACTCCCTAAACGACCTACATGCCGAATTTCAGCTTTCTATGACCAGTAAAACGAAAAATCCCGTTTTTTCCCGTTCCCGTGGGAATTTGGGAAAGTCCTCTCTCAATGCTCATCTACACTCCCCAAGCAACCTACATGCCGAATTTCGGCTTTCTACGACCAGTAAAACGAAAAATCCCGTTTTTTCCTTATCCCGTAGGAATTTCCGAAAATCCTTAAACCTGTTTTTTACTATTATAATTACCTACTTGTATGCCAAATTTGAAGAGTCTAGTAATTATAGTTCATAGGATCCCGTTGAACTGAATATATAAATCCCGTTTTTTCCTTATCTCGTGGAAATTTTGAAAAATCCTGAAATTAATGTTTTAAATAATGTAATACCTACTTGTGTATCAAATTTGAAGATTCTAGTTATTATAGTTACTGAGATAGGGTCACTCGGAATCGAATATATAAATCCCGTTTTTTCCCTTTCCCGTGGAATTCCCAAAAATCCTTCCTTAGTGGATGCCTACATTGTATAAGGTATCTATGTGCAAAATTTCAAGTCTCTTGGTCCAGTGGTTTGGACTGTGCGTTGATATATCAACAGTCATTTAGTTTATTTAGATATTTCAACCCCATCCAGGGAGATAGTATTTTACGTCTTCCACGTCGGATTTTAAAACCGTTGTTGTTTTCATAACCAGCGACCCGATAAACCATAGAAACAACACCCATGTTGATTTTCAGACTTTGTTACCCCTTTCCCCCCTTTTAGGGGTTGAATTCTCAAAAAACCTGAAACACGTGTTTACTCATTTATTATTCGGAGTACTTCTGTGAAGTTTCGAATAAAATAGTCGAACTAATCTTGTTTCCCCATACAAACTTTGGACCCCCGTTTCACCCCCTTAGGGAGTGAATTTTGAAAAATCCTTTCTTAGTGCACCCCTAGACCTTCTAAGGAACCTACATGCCAAATTTGGAATCTCTAGGCCCAGTGGTTTGGGCTGTGCGTTGATATGTCAGTCAGTCAGTCAGTCAGTTTCTTATTTTATATATATAGATTGAAACGCTATTGGAATATTTAAAAAAACTCATGTTCACAAAAGTATACTTTAGGTACCAAGCGATTATTAATTTTTGTTAAATTTTGAGTCTTTTCTCCGTGTATATAATAAAGTTTTTTTCTCTAAGACAAAAAATTAATAGAGCCTTGACGCTCCTCTAATTTGCCGCTCTAGACCAGTGGCGAAGGGTACTAATACTAACAACCAGATTCCCCCCGGGTTGACTAAACTTTCGAAGTTACCTTTCAAAAAGAGGATACATGGGATTTTTGTTCCGGCTTTACTTGCAAGAATTTTCACTCCCCGCCACTGCTAGACTGCTGTCTACTCAGCCTGCTGGTAAATCCGCTACTGGGCAGAATAAAAAAAATAACGCCGACTGTCACATTGACTTGTAAGTGAAAATATTATAACTTTTAATGTTTTAAGCCATACAACCGACATTAAACCTTAGGGAAATTTTTGGTGGACTATATGTATCTATCGCTAGTTGGTAGTTAAGTTGCAGCGAGAATGCAGAACCTCTGTATTACAGGAGTAATAATAAGAGAAATAGAAATGTCACGCTCCAAAATGCCGGATATTTATTTACTTAGCCGGGTAAATAACGAAACGCTGCTCGAGTTAATTGCTCAAAAAAGGGGTTATTGAAGAGGTTTTGTTTCAACAAGGATTACGTTTTACTGGTGAGTAGGTACGGTAAATTAATAAAATGTATATGAAAGCACATTAGAACGTGTGCGCGTTAATAGCTGGAGAGGCCAAAAACTGGCGATATCGCTTATGGAAAGAAATATAAACGATATTTTTCTTTGCTCATATTATCAGTTCTGTCTGTGATAGCCACCTAAGTCACCCACTGCCCAGTTTTTTTAATAACATCGCCCAGTAGTCGTCCTCTGGCTACCTTTTGCACGAGTGGAATGAGCACGAGATATATCTTTCGTACTCTTCGCACTCATTATACGGTCGACTACCGGTGCCCGGCTGACTACCGGGTATCTTACATGTACTGGCCATCACGGGGATTGTAGAGCATTGGGTTTTAGAACGAGTACCCAGCTGCAGCTAGGCGTGAGGCGTTTACCAACTATATTTCAATTCGACGATTTCGACGTAGCCCAAGATATACCTACCATTCACTTAATTTATGATAGAACAAACAATGACAATAATAAACTGCGCCTTTTCTTGGAAACCATCACAAATTGAGGAATGTTTCAGAGGTGCCAGCTGTTTAATTAATAGTGTGTAGCTAGCTACCTACTTGGCCAAAGTCCACACAAACGATTAAATCGTAACAGTTAAATACGATTCAACCCCAAACCAATAGGTATAAATAGACAGGAAACCAGAGCTGGACGAAATATTTTTTAAAGGGAAAGTAAGCTGTAAACATATGGGTTGGTAATTAAATGTTTCAAAGGAGCAGCTGCTTTTAACTGTTGTGGTTTATCAGTATTTCTATTTTAGGGTTGGAATAATGATTGCTGAGAGTTGGTAAGCCTGGGTCTTAAAGTTATAGGTGGTCCGTGCATCTAAATGTTATCTAAACCGAGGGGTTGAGTCATTTTACGAGTGAAGGTCTGACTTTATATTTATTTTATGTTATGAATTTTATGGGCGTAAGTAAGAGCAGTTTTTCCACAATGGGCCTAATTTATTTAGTAATCAAGGCTTAAGGGTAGTACTACTTACTTAAGTCACCTTGCCAGTGTTACAACATAAAAAACAGGTACATAGAGAATAAATTAGTTAGCATTAAGTGCTTCAGAGTGATCTCTTCCAGGGAAACTTTTACAACAGAAATAAGTAAGGAATTGATTTCAGCAGGTGTTGCAATAACAAAAGTACATATATAAAATTAATCATACATATAATATACATTTACAACAAATAGATAAGACATCAACAGCAACATAATAGCTATAAATAAACTAACTAATAAATTAACATACATGTACAAGAGGATAGAAAGTGCTCCTAAGCATTGAGTTAATGATAGGTAAAGACTTTGCTCGTCTTAAATCTTTTGGTTACAAGTTCCACAACTGAGTACCTGGGGTACAAAAATAGAAATAGAATGATGAGTTTGAAAGTGGGATGGCAAGGAGAACCTTCAGAGAGCATAGAAAAGAAGTAACAAAGGAATCACTCATTGAAATACCAAGAAGTTACAGGATTAAAGAGAATGCCATAGAGACAAAGGAGATTGGTGAGGTTTTAGCAAAAGCAGATTGGGATAAGTTCAATAATAATGATTACAGAAATAGGTCAGCATTTTCTTTGGATGTTGCATTGTATAAAAACGCAGTTGAATGGAATGTTTTGCAAAGCTAACTCTAAATGAAACTAGCAGGCGGTTTTACATTTACATGCACTTACATAGCTAGCTTGTGTATTTGATTGAGTGACATAATTATTATTAAAGTGCAGTTAGCATGAAATGAGTAATGAATGGTAAGCAGTACAGGTGGTCCATTAATTATAACAATTGGATGACAAAATAAATATTATTATTAGGTAATAAAGGTAAGGCTACATTCTAAAAAGTTTCAATGGGTCCAATTTATAACATGTAGAAAAAAATCTTTCAGATATATCTATATTTTAATCAATGGTAAGTTAAAGTACTTTGCGAGCTCTACATTTTGAGATTAAAAACTCGTTTTCTATAACAGGTGACTAAAACTGTAGGTAAAATGGTAGGACAGATTTGAATAAAATTTAGTATGCAGATACCTAGTTGGAATGCCGTGGTGATTTAGTGGTTTGACCTTATGGTCTTTCAAGCAGAGGGTTGTGGGTTTGAGTCCGGGCTCGAACCTCTGAGTTTAAGAAATTTATGTTTGTGATTACAATTGTAATTTACCATGAGCTTTACGGTGAAGGAAAACATTGTGAGGGAGCCTGTATACACCCGAGAAGAAATTCAGTGGTGTGTGTGAAGTTCCCAATCCGCACTGGGCCCGCGTGGGAACTACGGCCCAAGCCCTCTTATTTTGCCCTGCAGTGGGACATATATAGGCTGGGATGATGATGATACCTAGTTGGATCTCTGGATTAGAACAAAGGTAACTTTTTATCACTATATTCCTATGGTATTGCGATAAAATCCTGAAAGCTCAACTGCTAGGTTTAAAGACATGAAATTAAATTTGGCTTAATTTGTTATGCAACATTAAGAGTTAATCAACAATTTGTTGCCTCCTGTTGCTATGTTTACATAAATGTTGTCTCCTGGACAAATTAAGTATTTTTCTATGAAACGGTATTTAGATCTCACTTGGACAACCGGGGACAGAGTAAACAAAACAAAAAAGTTGATTCACCCTTCATGAAGACATACCATAATTAATTAGGAATCAGTTCATTATATGGACCTCAGCAAAGTAACACCTGATTCAACAAATTATAACATAATTTTTGGGAATCTGATGTGACTTTTAAAAACCGGCCAACTGTGAGTCGGAGTCGCGCACAAAGGGTTCCATACTATTATCTATAAAAACTGCAAAAAAATCGTTTTTGTTGTATGGGAGCCCCCTTAAATATTTGTTTTGTTTTAATTTAATAATTTATTTTTAAAGTGAATATAAAACTAAAAATTCTGTGGATATTTCAAGCATCTACCTGAAGCCCTTATCAATATTGACAAAAACAATCAAAAAAATCATGTTTGTTTGTTGTATGGTAGCCCCTTTACATATTTATTTTATCCTGTTTTTTAATATTTGTTGTTATTGCGGCAAACATTTCAACTGTCTAGCTATCACAGTTCATGGGATACAACCTGGTGACAAATGGGCAGACAGACGGACGGACAGCGGAGCCTCAGTAACAGGGTCCCGTTTTTACCCTTTGGCTATGGAACCCTAAAAAATATCAGATCTAATGGTTAATGCAAGGGAAACCGCAGGTAAAGACTAGTATGTAATAATTTTGCATGATTACATACATAATAAAATTATTTTGATGAATATAATTAATGACTGTTTTCCATATAAAATTTTAAATTATATTGATGCAATGGAAGCATTTGTTAGCAGACTCTCATTTCAAAGTTGTTTCAAAGGCATTTATGAATGATTTCCATTTAATAAGTTAAATATTTACAATCCTACTTGCTGTCTTTTAAATTTGTAGCTAGCACCTTTTACACTCATTTTACTTTACATATTGGGCACTATCTTCTTGTTCCTCTGGCTTCACTCTTCACCCCCATGAAAGATATAAAAATTGGCTGGACTCTAGACCTAGGAGAATTTCGAAAAATCCATCTTAGTGCACCTCTATGATCCTTAAGGAATATATATACCTGCCAAATTTCCAGTGGTTTAGGCTGTGCATTATCTATCAGTCAGTCAGTCACATTTACTCTTCCATATAAATAAATTTATTTCAGTTAGTACTCTAAAATATATATATTTATACTCTACTTTTTATTTTATTTTCCAGGAAATTATTTAACTACAAACACGCCACTTAAAGAGTAAATTATGTATATTTATGACTAAAATGCTGTGAATGACTAAAATAAGTTAATAAACAAAATATTCCTTGCATAAAATTTGTCTATCTACCCCATTCTACAAATGAATTCCAACAAACAAATACCCACAAAATAGGATTCAATATAACAATATAAAGCAGAAGACATGTTGTGGTCTAAAAGAAGGTAAAATGGGCTATTTATTGAGAAAGGAGCCAATTGGATTCTGGAACCATGGGACACAGCTAATGAAAAATGGGTTAGGTATTCTCTGAAATTATAAAAATTCTTTTCCTGATAGACATCCACAATATCCCAGATTTACATTCCCACAGTGTACCTATATAGAGCAAGTTCAATATCATATATCAGCAGTAATGTAGGTACATAATTATAGTTGTAGATAAGCTGTTTCAATAAACAAAGTCCCTTGAAAATGAGCCCATAGAGTTGCTTAGTCTATCTGTAAGCTCTATGACAGACTGTCTTAATACTAAATGTGATGTGAATCACAGTACAGTAGTACTCAGTGGTCAAGTGATAATCTAAACAAGATGTTATGTTGCTTGCCTAGCTTGCCTAAGGCTTAGTGTTAGTTTGTTTATCTATTTTTTATCTTATCTCTATCTAACTGCTTGCAAAACAAAAACAATGGGTATATAAAAGGGTTTGTATTAACTGCTAAGTAGCTAGCACTTAGGTTAGTGACCTTGACTATGAATCAGTGGGTACCTTATTGGGATCTTAGTAATTGTATTAAGTCATACCTAGGTAGGTAAGAATATCATGCAACAAACATGATTTATAGCTAAGCACTAACCACACTATTTTTCTCTACAGCATAAATATATCAAGTAATAATGATGCACTACCAATAATCAACAGAGTACAACAGATATCTAAAATCTGTTTCAATCTACCTGTATAAACAATAATACCATTGTCTAAAAGAATAGATTGCCTAGCCTAGGACAGTGCAACAATGCATACCAAGTTTATTTCATGTTATCATTTGTCTCACCAAAACAAAATTATTTATTATGATGCAATTGTTTTTTTTTCGATCTGGGGTTGATAAACAATAACAGTCGTTTATTTGAATCAGACTTTTAAGAATATTAAGGTCCAAGTTTATTTCTATTGCAAATTTACACTTCATACTTGATACCACATAGGTAGAATTCCTTCAGCCTCACTCAATATTTTTAACAGTAATTGTATAGAGATGTAATAAGAATATATCTAAGTAGGTAGCTAAAATTATTTTAAACATGAACATTTATAATGACCGTTTTGTTGATCAACCCAGCAATTCGTTCAAAACTACACCAATTTAAAATATTTACGAGCCGTTAAGGCGGAAACAAAGGATTAACCTAAAATTTAAGTGTTTGTTGGTGTTCCCTTTACCAATAGCACAATTTCCAAGCAAGCCTTAAGTGTTACATTTAATTTTAACACAGGTCAAGATGCGCTGCCTCAGTTTTAGGTCAGCCAAGGTACAATGAACTTTGGCGTGGTGTTCTGTTCACACCTCAACTTACCGTAGAATTCTCAACGCTGACACTTGTCTCCCAAAGGAATGCGTGCAAGGACCGCATTCGTCAGCTTTCCTCTAAGGAAACCGGCCAAGACAACAATCGCTGTTGGCCACAAAACAATCCAGAAGCGAACACTTGTATAATCCACTCTCAAAAAGGCACTGGGGATCCAAAAAAAACTAAACACCACCGATCATCACAACACTGAGTTTCGTTGCATCGTCCGCACTGGCAACAAGTTCAGTTTGTTATTGAACATCGGTAAATAACGATCACTTGTCAACGCATGCGAATTTGATAATATTTAATTTATAACAAAAATAATAACGGAATTACAATTGCACCGTAAAAACCAAAAACACAAGACGCGCAGCTGACTGTCAGCCTGTCGCCTCTCGCTTGGCTTGAGCTTGACTGCGGGTGTGCGGGAGGGTGGAGGGGCGGCACCGGCGCTCCTACCGCGCCCCCTGCCGACTACGCCATGTAAGTCATTTTCATTGCGTTCATTTTATGACGTTAATTTCAACGCTGCGTTCTCTCGCTATCCTAAACGCAGGCGGCGAACACGCAATAAAATAACAGGTGGAATTATGTTATGTATGATGACTTAATGATGTTATAGGTATGGACCAGTTAGGATACGCTATGGCTAATTACATAAAACCAATTGATATTGAACAAGTGCATATTTTAAAATATTAATGTATATTATAAGAGCCCGTGGCTGTAAAATATGCAATTCAAAATTCAGCCGTCAGTCAAGTATGTTGTTTCAAATTGCGGTGGGTATTTTATTGCTACGAGATCCCGTCTTAAATTTGGGTAAATGTGTGTATGTATGTATGTAAACTCTTTATTGTACAAAAATAAGGAAAAAAACCGGCCAAGAGCGTGTCGGACACGCCCAAGGTAGGGTTCCGTAGCCATTACGAAAAAATCAAGTAATATTTTTCTAAGGATTTCGTATGTGTACGGAATCATCCAAGTTTAGGTATGTTTTATACCTTAGGCTACTATTTACTCTTAAACTACAAATAATTTCCAAGCAATCTTAGCCGCTATAATTTTCCTAGTAAATTTGATATATTTACTACCCTTCTGAATTTTTTCAAATTTTTCCACCCAACAGTTTAGATTTTAGAGGGGGGAGACGGCCGATTTTAATGAAAATTTTCACTTTAAAGTTGAATATTTCGCAAACAGATCACTGAATAGAAAAATCATGTTAGCAACTCCGCAATGATTTTAAAAGACCTATCCAACGATACCCCACACTATAGGTTTAGCCGAGAAAAAAAAAATCACCCCCACTTTACGTCTATGCGAGGTACCCAAAAAAATTTTTTTTACTTTTTTTTATTCAATTACTTTGTCGGCGTGACTGATATATATATTCATGCCAAATTACAGCTTTCTAGTACTAACAGTCTCTGAGCTTAGCCGCGGACAGACAGACAGACAGACAGACAGACGGACAGACATGGCGAAACTATAAGGGTTCCTAGTTGACTACGGAACCCTAAAAAAAGAAAAACATTATTGACAACCGTTGAAATGCATGTACAAAGGCGAACTTATCCCTTTAAGGGATCTCTACCAGTCAACCTTTGAGTGGATGAAAGGAGCATTTAGTAAGGGACCGACAAAGAGTAAGTATAGTAAAAATAAAACAGTCAGACAAAGCAAAGGCTACAATACAACTTTTAGTAAATGTAAGATAAAAACAAAAATAAAAACTTATGATTTATTTATTAACTTAATTCACCCAAATAATAATGTACCTCTACCTATCCCAAGATGAGATGAGCACTCTTCTGGTGACACCGAATTAATGAGCACTAATTATACGTGCTTAGGTACTTTTTTCTCGCAGTGCAAAGTACCTATCCAAAATAGATATATATACTAGGGGCGTTCAATAAAAAGTGAGAATGAGTATGTTATAAACAACTTTTACTAAATGTAATTTTATTTTTCGACATAGTCACCTTTTAGCATAATACACTTATTAAATCTTTTTTCTAAACTTAAAATTTCATTTTTAAAAAAGGTCTCATCTTGAGTACTTAAAAAATCTTGTACTGCAGCGACTACCGCGTCGTCGTCTTCAAATTTCTGGCCTCTCAGGTATTGTTTCAATCTCGGAAATAGGTAGAAATGACTGGGAGCGAGATGTGGTGAATACGGAGGATGCTTAAGGATATAAAACCCAGCATCACGAATTGCAGCCATTGCAACGGCGGACTTGTGTGCCGGGGCATTGTCCTGGTGGAACAGCACAACTTTCGAGAGTTTACCTCGCCGTTTTTCGCGGATCTCATTGCGCAATGTTCCTATTTGTTTGGCGTATAATGTGGCTCCATGCTCGAGATACTCAATCATTAATACCCCTTTACCATCCCAAAAAACAGAGCCCATGACCTTACCGGCAGATGGGCTCACCTTGAATTTCTTCGGAGTTGGAGATGATGGCCTTTTCCATGTCATAGACTGCAGTTTCGTTTCTGGGTCGTAATGATGGAGCCATGTTTCGTCCATTGGTATAAATCGCGCCAAAAAAAGTTCCCGGTCTTGCTGCATCAGGTTCAAAGCTTCTTGACAAATCTCTAGTCTAGTTTGTTTTTGCGTGTCAGTAAGCATTCTTGGTACCCAACGCGCAGATACCTTTTTCATACCCAAGCGTTCATGTAAAATATTATGCACGCTCCCCGTTGAAATCATTACATTTTCAGCAATAAAACGAACCATGACACGACGATCGGCCAAAACTGAGTTTTCGACTTTTTTCACAATTTCTTCAGTTACTGCTGTAGTAGGGCGTCCGGAGCGGGGGTCGTCCATTGTCGATGTTCTTCCACGTCTAAATTCGGCGCACCAACGTGCGACTGTTGAATACGGAGGAGCATTAGACCCTAAAGTGTCCCGCAAATCCAAATTGACTTGGTCCGTAGAAAAATTTTTCAAACACAAGTATTTGATAACGGCGCGCAGTTCAATTTTCTCCGTTTCGCTAACGTACTCAATAGCATTGCAAAGAAATTACCGTATTTTTTTTTAAACAAAAGACGGTTAGTTTTTTTTTTCATAACAATTAGCTAGATAGATTAGCTTTACAGGCCAGTATTTAATTTCCTAATATTGAAAGAGTTTGCATGTCATTCTCACTTTATATTGAACGCCCCTCGTATATATTCCTACTTTACACAATATTCACGGGTCTTTAAATCACTACCTATTTGAGCAATTATTACTAATAATAGATCCTATTGCTAAAGTGGAGTGACGTAGATATTTACTACCTACCTACTTAAACACAAAGAAATCGGAACTTTCCTAATGTCAGTAGCACTACAGCCAAGTAAGTAAATACATACGTAACATAGGTAATTTACGGTGGGTCTGTAGTTCACTCGCAGTCGTATTACGAACGACCGCCTTCTCCGATCACCGAAGTGGAGGAACGAGTTGCCTGGAACGCGGTATGCGCGATTGGAAACATAAACAAGCCGCCCGGCGTCGATGAAAGCATGCACCCGCAGTTGTTAGCCTTCGTGCTTTCAGAAATTTGCAAACAGATTGCACATTTTCGAAAAAAATCACCATTTCGCACGGCTCACTTTCGGTTAATTTTCGAGAAAGTGATCCTTCATTGGCGATCTATCAAGGGCCCCGCAATTTCTCCATTTCATTACCCTGCAGCCTGAACAGTGAACACTCCCTGTAATTACTTGCAGTTTACTGGCAGATGAGTTAATGTTTGAAATTCTGGGTTGTTCGCAGCTTGTAGGGAAAGTGAAGTGTTAATGCGACAACTTGATAATAGAGTTCCGTTACAAAGTGCGAACCGGGAAGGAGTACCGAGATCCGCCTTTGACCTCGCTAAGTAGCCTGAGCTAGGAGCTCAGCCTATATCTCTACTGATTTGGTTTCATTGTTCGTTGGTTTTGTTATTATATGTAGAAATGTATTTTTGTTCGGCGCAATGTAACATCTGCTCTGGTTTTTTACACAGTAACTTTATACTCCACCCCAATTCGTGGAGCGGAAGTTGGGTGCGGGCGCGTTTAGGTGCGTCCTTGAGAGCGAATCGTGAAATGGGACCGGAAATTTCTATTCGCTTGTTTTACTTTTTCCAGATATCACTTTAATGAAGTAAAGATAGAGAAACTCTTGAGTATCTGCGTATTTTAAAAAAGCGAAAAAAGTAGCCAGAGACGGGTCTCGGGTTTGAACTTTTAAAATATCTCTTTGAAGTGTCTCGAGATTCTGGTCAAGAGTCGCTACACTAAACAGCCTAGACACTCTCTCGTCAGATCTACGTAGGTATCTAATCTGCGGTAACTTGCCTTTATATTTTTCCTGTTTTCAGACAAATTGCACGTTCATAGCTCTATTAGCTTTACTTGAGCACACTACTTATACCTATCCTTTTGAGTGTTTTTAATTTTTGTGCGAAAATGATGATTATTTAATTTTGGCTACTTATGTATGTTAGTCAGAGTTTTGTTCAGTAGTTTTGTTCACGCTTGACAAGAGAGGGGTCATCAATATAGTTGCATTGTATGATTAAATACATTTTCAATCCATGGAGATGAAATATTATTAGGTTATTCATTATTCTATTTAGAGATGGTGTTCACGACCGGAGGCGAAATTTAGCTGTCCAATATATATTTTTGCTTCTCATTGTAACATGTCGCCATATACCTATACTACGTATTTATTCTATTCGAATATTGTAAGCACAGTCATTGACATCACTACAATAATAACTATACCTACCTCCCAACTCTATCTACTCCTCTAGTTGCGTATTCTGTGACAATGCAATATATCCTTTCCATTTCAAAGCTTATACGGCTCAAGGATAAATGCTTTTGGAATAAGGTATTTAGAGTTTAATATTAGGTTAACTATTATGTCATTCTTAAGCAGTTCATGGAAGTAATTGGTGAAGCTATAGTGCAGAAAAACGGAATTGTAAGCTACTGCTGTCTTATTAATAATTAGAATTAATATTCCTTAGTTTGCTCTACCTTTACTGGGTACTCTCTGGATCTAAGTCTGTACCTAAGTATATTGATTTGTTTTCTCCATAAGTATTAAATTACTTTTCGTTTTTTCACCCTCTTGCAGCCAGTCCAATCTTTTGATATTGGTGGAGCATGCATCGTTTTTTTAGGCTCGTTGTGCGGAATTGGCTCCAGAGACCTGGCTTCAATTACTTAGTTGGAGAAATCCTCCAAACCAATCTTGATAAATGCTAAATAGGTACATACCATCTCGGCCAATTGATATATCGGTCTATCCTAAATAGTTTATGAAGAATTTATGGCTCTGATCTATATGATGGTCGTTTGACTCTAGCATACACGTGCACTTAATTGCATTATTCTAACTAAGTACAAATACCCACTCCTGTCTTAACTTACTTAGTTCTTGGCAGTGTTAAATGCGTCCTGTAGATGAAACAGGAGAGTAAAAGTGAGACTATAAGATCGGAATGTCACCAAGGGGAGTAGGTAGGTAAATTATTTATACGTTACAACTGGCAGTCGCATGCCCGACGCGCCTTGCTCAAAATATCGTGGTGCGTGCGCGTGCGTCGTCCTGACTTCCGTCGATTCAACGGCTATGAACACTCGTGCTTGGCAACATTGTTTGACGTCAAACGACAATTTTCAAGGCCATTAGTTTTTAATATGTTAAAAACAGAAGAAAATATTTAGGAGGCGTTTGTCAAACAGTGGGACACTATTGAAGTTTTTAAAGTAGAGAAAACAAGCAAGTGGGCTGAATATATATCTGTAAATCCTGTAGCATCCAATGATTTGCAGGCAGGTAGGTTTCCATAGTTTAGAAAAGGAAAGGGAAAGTAAATAAAGTAAATGTAGAGCCGATTTGGGTCGTACAGAGCTGCTTACATCGAGCAATGTTTTCTTTTGGTATGACGATGATCTGTGAGAGCGTGTAGGTATGTTACCGGTGAGGTCTCTTCATTTAATCTGCAATAGATTAGCTTTAGCGTGGTTCTGTGTCGATAAATACCGAAGAATAGAATCGAATAAAACATTGCATAGATTGAATAATGAATGGACAAGGAATGCTATTGGCGTGGCAAACAATTGAAGCAGTACCATAAACATAATATGCACTTCAAAATAATAAATAACCTAACGCAATTTCTAGGGTGTAGAGAAAACTAGCCTCGTAAGAAGAAGGGAATACAATAAACATGACAAAAACTAGTGTGCTACGACTACATAACAGCAGCAAACTTAACCACCAGAGTAAAGTTGTCAATGGACTCGCGCACAGTTTGTTTTTTCTGCGTACTTACATAAGTTTTTATGTGATCTTTGTCCTATGTTTTTCGACAATGCACGATGACTTCAAAGTTATCAGATTGTCCGATACGTCAAGGGCCGACGGCACTTTTTTGAACTTATCAATTGGTCTGTAAAAAATGATGTAAGCGAAGTACTTAAAAGGGTTCCAGAATAACTATAAGAACGTTTCCGTTTGAATCTCTACCTACTGCCGATGCCGTTTTATACACCCACTATATTTACTTTTAACTACGAATACATGTAACTAACTACATTACTGTACTGCATATACAATATTATTACGTATAATTAATTCATGAAATCAATGAAATTAAAGAAGGTTAGGTTCATATTTTGCGCTTGCAGGTTTACTTGACTGTTAAGTAGATGGCAGTGTTTTCAAAATATACTACTATACTATAGAACGTAAGATTTTCCTAATTGGGCACCCATTTTCACAGTTTTAATTCGTGACTGTTTGAGAACAATAACAAAAGTTTGAAAGCTTAATTAAATGATAAATAGTGGCCTGTGCACTTTTTCTAAATTATCTAACACTCCTAAAATGATTCACTATAGAATATCTACGAGCGAAGTTAGTTATATCATAAATTACAATAATCGATTACCCACATTATAACTGGGCAGTTAAAATTACGAACCGTTGCATAACGAACCGCCTCGAGAACTACAAAATAACCTATAATCTTCACAAAAAGCAGTTTAGTTGATTTAATATAAAATATAAAAAAATATGGAACTTAAATTACATAGTAGCACGGTGAACAAACGGTGCGATTATTTTAGTTAAACGTTTATTTGCATATACATAAATGTATTTTTAAATCACTTTCTTTTTACACGAAACTTAATTGGAATTTACAATCGCAATAAAACATAAATTTCAACGTGGGTATATTTCATAGATTTGTTATAAGTTACATAATTTATTTACATTACAGTTAAATATGTTCTAGCATAAACATAAAGCAGAGCAATAAAGTCACACGGAAATGAATCACAAAAGATAAACGAAATAAAACGCATGAACTGAGGTAGAGCGTTGACCTCCGCCCCTGCCTCGTTTGATAAGGCAGGTTAATGGGCCGTACCGATGCCATAGCCGCAACAATGACTGCCATTGATACACATGACTATATAAATTTTATGCCATTGATACGCCATTCATCTATTATACATTAATACACCTTTAATTGGTTGAGTGGTTTTGCCCACATACCAATTGGGTTAAACATGTGCCAACGCGCATTGTGTCAAGTTAAATCACGCTGAAAATCCATAGCTTAACCGAAAAGATAGTTAATCTTGTTTGCTAATTTGGCAAAGTATAAGTAATAATGTGAAGTAACGTTTTTGCGTGTCATGCTCATTTAGATGTTTGCATGCAATTACGAAACATTAATTGTTTCTGACTCTTAACAAACTCAGAGTTTAGAAATCCGGCGCGCTCCCATGAGAGTCGTGCGAATTATAATCCGTCTCATTAGGCACAAAGAAAATGTCCGCTTTCTTTCTGTCGGTACAAAGACGCGGCGATTGAAAGTTCATCGCACACAATAGGGGCAACGATGACACCAGCTTATCCAGCATCGCTAGCTGACTCACTGCCCATACAATCCTCTTAATTATAATAATTTTCGTAGTCAAACCCATCGTAACCGGCCGCTCCGAGTGAAAGTATTCTGGTTCCAATGATCACACGCTCGCCCATACATAGCCGCAAGTTCAATGCCTTGATTAAGAGGTGTTATTAAAAAATTGTAATATTGTTGTAATAGCTTTTGCTTTCTTTCGGTGAATAGTGGCGGTCGTGTCGGCCGTCGCAGGTGGCGTAAACCGCGTAATCGTGCGCGCCCGCCGACTTCCTTCACTGGATTTCAGTGCAATTTCCCTACTTATCTCTGATCCGGTCGTTGTTAATTTTAATTAATATGTAGATTGCGAGATATGTTACAGGCAAGATCTTATACATACATATATAACTCCATTATTCTCGGAAACGATTGCAGTGAGTGGCGGTACCTAATAGTGAATGTAATGACGATAAGTGAAATCACACTTACTTTGGTCGATTTTTACAAATGTCTACCTAACTATTAAATGAGTAGATAATATGAATTACAATTTCATCCTTGTTATCTAATTGATAATGACTTTGCACGTTAGCAGTAACTTTTTCACCGTCAATTCATGTTCAGTTAACAATGTACACTGAAAGGCACACAAGAGCACGGACAATATATTTATAATCTTATGCTAGGTACCTAATTATTCAAGACCAATTTTACCTTATACTATTTTATTCATATTTTATTTTATGCTGTTACTAACATAGTTATTAAGAATGTTATTAAAACAACGCATATGGGACGCCAGTTCTGAAATAAATGATTTTTATTTATACAAATAAAATTAATCCGGAATACGTATACGAGTGTTTCAGCATGTGGTTGAGTATGTTTTACTGAACATCTTTGTAAATTATATTTTTCAGGACACCTTGTATTATGAGCTCTTCTTGATTTTCTATCGGTAGGTACTTAATCTTGAAACATATTAAAGGTAAATGTACAGTTTATCGCTTCACAAAATTAAATTCCTTTAAAAGCTGTAGGCTCCCAATCAGAAGAAGGCACTTAAAATAGAAAAAAAAACCTGCCAAGCCCAGGGTACCGGAGAAAGTATAGAAAATTCATATGAGACTATAGTGAGTGGGAGTAAACGAATGAGTAAACCATTTTAGAAAACGAATACGGCTATAAATCTTAACTATTACCACACTAAAATATATGGGAACTTTATTAGAACAATCGGTAATCAGTGTGTAACATAACTTTCGTATTACGCAACACAATTTCATTCTAGTGTAAGTATATTTGACAAATCGCGGTCCACGCCCCGTTTGTGACAATGCTAGTTTTCTGGAACCTCATCATCATATAATAAGTCAATCAATCAACGAGATTATTCTATTACGGCACGCTTGCATTCAAATTAGCAGAGCGTGACCGGAGCCGGCGTCATAACAAACACAACAATACCTGGCGGTCCCGGCGGCACTTTCACCGCGGACCTCTTGGCTGCGCCCTCGGGCCCTGCTTGCCTCATCCACGATATGGTGATGGGCGATGTTCTAACTCGCAGTTGGCTAATAGTTACCGTAAACATGTACAAATCCATTCCAATTCTGTCAAGAGAAACAGGAGATGTGCACAGATTTCTGCCAGGGGTAAACCACTTGGAAATATGTCACACTCAAACGGGTGAAACTAATATGGTGTGGTCTGATAATTAAGAGTTCTTCGCTGTCCAATATGTTGATTGATATAACTCATTAAAAATAATTAAAACATGCCGTCTCAATTCTACATAATGAGTGGAAGAGAAAAAACGACTGTCCCTGACTACCTTGAGTAGGTAGTTTAATGTTTTTAACGATTACATGTTAATACAGACATCGTTACAATAAATACACAACGTTTCATAATTTCCATCAAATAACAGGGATACCTCTATAATTTATTTCGCCTCGTACATCCGATACGTATCTTCGTTATTCATCATCTTGTGTTTCAACAATGTTGCATCGTCTTGTTTCTACAAAGCGCGGTGCCGACTGTCGAGCGATCGTAGGAATAACTGTTTCATACGCCTAAACATCACATTCATCGCGTTACATCGCGTCAAATGAAAATTGGGGTACGTCGTAAACGTATAAGGCTTTTGAGTAACCGGTTCTACTTACTGTTACCGAGTTGGCATAAGCTTACGTGAACGATATAACACAGCTTCAAGTAATAAATGCCCACGCGTGTGCGGTGCATTCTTTCGTGTTTTGCTTCTACATTTCGTATGCCTTGGGCGGGACGCTCCGTTAACCTTGTTATCTTCATTGCATGCCGCATTGCTTGGAGACATCACCGTTATACGAAATGTACTTATACAAACCCGAATATGTCTGATGTTGGAAAAGCTCAGGAAAATCTCAATACTTCTTGACGTTTTTAAGGTTCAAGATCGAGTTGGTACCTACATATAATGAACCTATTTGATTCCTAGGCTACCAAGGAAGCTACTTATCATAGTTTGTGCTTTGTTCATTGGAGGACAATTGGTAAGCAGAAGGCAGTTTTAACATCTTCACCGCCACAAAAAAAACGAATTGACGTGCTCTGTACGCCTTAAAAAAAACCAGCGACAAATGAACTTGATTTTTAATTCCATTGCAAAAGTTTTAATTTTGAGTTGAATGCTGATCATGTATAGATGACCGTGGCGTGTGAGGCATTCCATTGGCTGTCACGACTAGATGACTGGGGCGGTGAAGAGGTTAAAACATATCGGTCGATATTTCCTTGCCCAAGAGCTGCGGTTCCCTTCTGAATTCATCAGGGGGGGAAGCACAGTGCTTGGGCCGATGCACCCTACGCTAGGCATCGGTCAATGATTTCCCGGCCAATTATGGATATTAATTTGCCGATGGCTAATAACCCGACACGGGAGGGGGTGTATAAATAATTATTAGGGATTATAATAATGTCATGATGACATGGTTCTACGGTAGCCTTCAAGGAATTAGATTGGTTGACTCGTAGACTGTAGTACTTCTTTGCTCATTGCATCGTTCCATTTTTTACTAAATGTCTTGAAACTTTGATTCTGAAACCACAGGATGCAAATGCCAAGACACTCGCCCACATCTTTTATTATCTACAATACAATACAAATATTCTTTATTGATCACCAAAAACAGTACAGTGACATTACAAAAATAAAAATTCAGGTAGACAATAGGCGGTCTTATCGCTAAAAAGCATATCTACATGTCTAGACTATAAAAATAGCACTAAAATTGTAGTCCAATTGAAAACCATCTGTCTATATTTACCGTTCGTTTTCTCATGTTAAATTATATTGACCCGTCAACGCCCCGTTGTATTTAAATTCGATCGATCATTGCATTCAACGATTGATTTGTTTTATTCCCGCGCCAGCGCGACGACCATTTTATGCTATACTTGTTGAATTGGGTTCAGAAATCTTTAACGAAGCCGAGACGAACGGGCCTTTGTTCAGAACGGGTCAAGGGAACCGCAATACCGAACCAAAAATATAAATTGGCACGAACCACTGATATGGAAAAAGCTTTCGATTTCCTAATCGTAGTCGTATACCTACTTAAATGTCTTGGGAAAACAATGAGTCTAAAATACTTGATTGTTTTGGATAACTTCTATGTCAAAACTGGGCTGGACTGTCTCTTTGTTTGTAAAAACATCCCTTTGGTAAAATATTTAGACGTATATTAGTCTGCATTGTTTGATGAAAATAAGGACAAATAAAATTAATCCACTATTTTAACGTTTCCAGTACATTTCTTGGTAATTTACAATAACAACGTTAACATTAATGCTAGGTTGATTTCAATGTCGTGATAAAGTTCTAGACAGTGATGAATGAAATATATAAGTATTAGAGTGAATACATTTGTTCGACAAGGGAGCACAAATCAGCAAAACCTAATGCAAGGCCATTCGCTAGAGTGGTTTATAAATACGCTCTTAGTCCCAGTGGCCGAGATTCTTCGCGGTGAATACCAATAGCTCAACGAATAAGGAAAGTAACTGTCGCATTCAAAATATATTAGCAGTGCACACACTGCGTGCTCTACTTTCCTATATGTGCATGCTAATCAAAAGAAAGAACCTTGTGATTAGTCAATTTATCTTCACCGCTATCCGTTTTCACCATTTCTATCGTTTATAAATTTCAAGCTTCACGATATTCACGCCTGGTCATCAACCTTACTATATTTTATTTTATGGCCTTCGTAATCGATTGATCAATAATAATTCATATGTGAAAATATTCAAGTCAACGAACTGGTGGAATCACCAAAAGATAAATGCAATGTAAGTAATAGTTAGAAATTTCATGGACCATGTCACGATATAACCGCGTCGGCAAATAAAAATGTACGTAATTTGACGCCTCTCTTTTACAATTTTATTATATCACCAATTCAACTCGATAGAAAATTGGTCATTGAACTTTTGAATGAATAAATCACAATCATGATAGTACAAAATATGAAACTTTTTGATACTGACTCTGACTTTATGTACATACCTACTAAGAATAATTAATCATGTCAATGCTGGGCTGCCAAATATTAACGGTTGTAAAAACACACAATATAATAATTTATTAAGTAATTGATCTCTTTAATGACTTTTGTATATTTTATATTTTAACCAATTAGCAGTAAATCTTCAATACACGGTAGCTTTCTCACCTGTGGCACAGAATAAGTAACATTTACTTAGTACAAGTGCCTGTGCTTGGAAACTACAAGGTTATTACTGTTTTTTTACTGTGTCTGTGATTATTATTGTTACTTTCCTACTTTCCAGTTCTTGAAATATTCAACTATCTTGACGTCGAAAGTTACCAACAATAGCATAAACAATAATGCATATTGATAAGAGGCTGTCGTATTACAAAAGAGGAGTTAAAGATGTAAGAGAAAATGTTGTTTACAAGGTTCCCTTCACCGGAAACTTTAAATAATAAAGCAACCTTTTGCCCTTAGGTTTCTAAAAACTATTTGAATGAAATCGTTTTATGATAGGCAATGATCAAATGGTGAAAACCATTAAAAATATGTTCTTTATTAATAGTATGCTGTAAGTGGTAGAGCTGATTAGAGTTGGCGAAGATTTTGGATCGGTTTCATCAGTCCTAAGAAGTTATAACATCCAAGATAAAATTAACTTTGTTTCAATTTAATTTAACGATTATGTGTTAGTTTTGTAGACCACTTCGTACAATTTATATGCAAACATTTATTTTATATGAAAACAACAAAATGATTCATATTGTCGAAGGCTACAGTCTACACGATACTAAACCTAAATATAACAGACCTAGAAATTGATAGTAAAACTTGCTATAATTGAAATACTGCTTCCATCATGACGTAAATAGACAGTTTAGTTCACCCTTTATTATCAAAGACGTGGAGTGAATTGAAAATAATAGCCTCACTCAAGACATTCTCAGCCGTCTTCGAGCATTTCAATGATATTATACTCAGTTCCAAGGGAAATATTATTATTTCAAGCAAGACTTCTTTGAAAAGCGAATATCTCGTATTTATCTACCATCTCTTGAAGTCAATTTATGTACAGTTATAGACCGTAGGTGTAGATAGATCAGTAAACCACTGTAATTTTTTTAATGGATGTACTTACACGAGCGGCGCAATAACTTTCACTGTAGCAAATAGTTCGAGATCAGCTAGTAAAAAAAGTTCGCAAATGATTTCTTTTTGTGTTCTATATAGCAGAGTCACGGCAGAGCTATAAGTTATTTGCTACAGCTTTGTACCAAGGTCAGAAAACCGGATGGTATTACAATACATTACTTTCGTACTCGGTGGACGAAAGCGAACGTGGGGGCCTCCTGTTTTGGCGACAACTTTCTATATAGGTAACTCATGTATCGGAACGAACCACTTTTTTCTCTCCCCAAGAAGCGAGTAGATAGCTCGATATAGCATCGATCACCCGAAACTGGACAAGGCGACTTTCCACTATGACATAAGATAGTGGTAACCATTGTTACTCAATTAAAGGGTGTGTGCACAATAAATCTGAGAAATAAAGGGTCTTTAATTAACAAGAATTCTTCAATGGGTTTTTATGAGTACAATGGAGAATCGCAAACAATCGTAACAGCTTACGTAGTGTAGGACGCCCTCCGGCCAGGTGGAGTGACGATCTGCGAAAGGCTGATGGTAGAAGCTGGATGCGTCTAGCCGAGGACAGGGCGCAATGGCGCTCATTGGGGGAGGCCTATGTCCAGCAGTGGGCTTTTATAGGCTGATGATGATGATGATGATGATGATGATGATACACAACTACTTGAAGTTGAGAGCACGAAAAAACGTGAGACCGAAGAATGACCCATCTCGTAACTAAACTATTTAAACAAACATTAAATTCATAAAATGAATTCATAAAATAATACATCTTATAGTAGAAAATCCAAGATCCCATAGTAATGGAAATTGGGGCATTCGTGACACCAAAAGTTAAGTTAGTTAAGGTACTTACTAACAACAAGGCAGCAAAGAAAGTAAGTAGACAACGTACAATAAAAAAATGAGTAATAGAGTACCGCAACATATTTCATTATAATCGTTGTCAGTTCCTGGCAATGCTCGCTAGTTTAGATGTTCCAAAATCTATTGATGTGTGGGCAGTTAGGTCGATTCACTGAAAAAAGCTATCAAGTAAAATTTATTACTTATCTGTTGACATCATATATGAGACGATCAAAGGACGATTATAGTGACCTTTTCGTTAACAATGAGATATGTCATTCAGTTGAATTTTCGGTACGTTTTAGGTTTTAACCTATGATATATATAGGTTTTAACCTTCGACAAATTCATTGTGAATCTTTAAATATTCACGATTTTCTGTGAAATTCACATTTATTGGAATATCGGCATATTTCGTCGACGTTTAGCCCGTTTATAATGACAATGACAGGCTATTAGACAAACCTAATTGACTCTCTGTTTAATACGGGACAATAACGCGTGCGTTCAGCGAAACAAAATGCTTTAGCCTTGACACAATAACATTTATAACTGACGAAGCAATTAATTTGAGCGAGGACCGCGAACTGGAAGCCGTATGACTGATATCATCACGATTGATGACAAATCAAATTGTTCTCGTCGACAATAGATTGCTGTCTGCACTTCGCTATCCAGACACAGATGTGATTAATTACCCTTTGACTAAGAAGCTTAATATCAGGGGGTCGATTTTTGAAAGCACATCTATGAAAATAAAAAATGAAAATGTCATTCGAAAATGGTGACATATTGTGCTGAATTTGAAGTGCAACTGGGTAAGAAGATTTTTTTTATATGGAAGGGGGCAACTGAGCATGGTGTCACCTGATGGGAAGTAATCAGCGCCACCTATGAACACCTACAACACTAAGGCTGTCACAGTCGCGTTGCCGGCCCTTTAGGAGATAGATAGGTTCGTTTTTTAAGATCTCCAAGTTGCTCAAGCTGTCCTAGGAAGCTGGATCCATAACTTCGTCGTGCGCGGGAAAGAAATAATAGTTAAAAAAAACTAAAAAACACGCTTTAAAAAATAAAAAATAAATTTTAATAAATTTCAATTCACTATTCTTATAGTGCAGTAAAAAATCTTAATAAGCAATTATTATATTGTTATATCCAGATCAAAATTTGTAAACAATTCTAAATATTGATAAAATAAATAATAATAGTTTAAAATATTTTATTGTAAAAAAAGCGTGGGGTGCATGGTGTCAATTGTCAAGGATTGTCATTTTGATAACATCTTAAAAAGCACCCCACGCTTTTTTTACAATAAAATATTTTAAACTATTATTATTTATTTTATCAATATTTAGAGTTGTTTACAAATTTTGATCTGGATATAACAATATAATAATTGCTTATTAAGATTTTTTACTGCACTATAAGAATAGTGAATTGAAATTTATTAAAATTTATTTTTTATTTTTAGTTGCATTTTTTTCTTTCTAACTTTACCCCCTCACCTACAACTCCCAAACCCCCTAAACCCAACCCCCCAACATCCCCCACCCCATTTCCCCAAGCCCCCCCAAACCCCACACCCTTACCCCCAATCCCCTAAACCCCCCTTACCCCCTCCTCATTTTACAAACCCCCGAACCACCTAAACCCAACCCCCCTAACACCGAACCCCCATACCCCCGGAAACCCCCCCTCACCCAACCCCCACTCCCCCCAACCGTCACCTGCCCCCCCCCACCCCTCCCACACCCCACCCCGCCACCTACCGCCCCCCCTTCCAGTTCCATCATCAAACCCTTGTTACCATCTAGGCCTCTTACCCCCTCCCCATTTCCCACAACCCCCCAAAATCACTTACGCCCGAACCCCCCAACACCCCCACCCTATTTCCCGTAAACCCCCCCCCCATCCCCTAACCCCAACCGATACACCCTAACACCCAACCCTCTAAACCCCCGACCCCCTTACCCCATACCCCATTCCCCCCCAACCCGCCACCTACCCCCCTTCCAGCTCCATCATCAGACTCTTGTTACCATCTAGGACCAAAGTACTCGTCAAAACGAATCAAACGAGCCCAAACTCGATGGGTTTGTTTCGTTTTATTGTGGAGTGCCTTTGGCCATCTTCCAGCTCCATCATCAGACCCTGGTTACCATATGGGATCAAAGTGCTCGTCAAGACGAATCAAACGAGCCCAAAATCGATGGGGTTGTGTCGTTTTATTGTGGAGTGCCTTTGGCCATCTTCCAGCTCCATCATCAGACCCTGGTTACCATATGGGATCAAAGTGCTCGTCAAGACGAATCAAACGAGCCCAAACTCGATGGGGTTGTGTCGTTTTATTGTGGAGTGCCTTTGGCCATCTTCCAGCTCCATCATCAGACCCTGGTTACCATCTGGGATCAAAGTGCTCGTCAAGACGAATCAAACGAGCCCAAACTCGACGGGATTGTGTTGTTTTATTACATAGTTCCTATGGCCACCATCCAGCTCCATCATCAGATCAGCTCCATGTTACAATAATATTGCATTGTCATCCAATTTACACATATGTGCAAAATTTCAGCTCAATCGGAAACCGGGAAGTGGGTCAAAATCGCGCCCTAAGGAGTCGGTTACAAACAAACATACAAACATACATACAAACATACAGGTGAAGCTAATATAAAGCGTGTAAAAATTACTACTCTATTTACTTAATTTTACCAAGTACTTAGTCAAAAATTGTATCCCAACAGTAGATTTGTAGAAATACACAGATATAAGTACGCCATTCCATTTTCAAACGATACTTTCACGGATTTGCTTTTGAGTCCTAGGAAATATTATTCGAAACAGGCAAACACTTGAGCTGAATTGGTAATACTTACCACTAGAGTAGTAGAACATCAAAGCTCTAATTAATCTTGTCTACAAGTAGAAATTTATTTGGGCGGTAGGTTTGTAGCAACGTACATATATTTTCGAGCGATGTGATCTCAAAAATCGGTCCCCTCGACGCGAATGATTTCGCCGGCAATTTTAATATCTCCGATCAGTAATAAACCAATAAATTACTTGGATACTTAAAGAATTTTTAAGTCTTAATCGTTACATTTTTAAAAGCAATAAAAACAGGTTGACCTTAAACACTCGTGGCTTTGCTGAAAGGTCATCGAAACTACATCACATGTCCCAGTTTGCGGATTGGTAAAATAGCGCACGTGGGTGCCACGAGAATTAAGATGGCGGATAAAATGGTTAATTTTGCTCGTTTTGCAAGTTTGGTGCTTGTGGGAGCAGAACATGTGCTGTCAAGGCCGAGGTCGTCTGCGGATTACTGTCATTGAAGAGCCACTCGATTGCGTAAAGTTTTTGTGAATCAAGGAGCATCCTTTCCTTCTTTAGTTTTTGTCTATCTGATTTTGTAGCCATGTTTTCTTTGATATGCCTAACTAACATATACAACTAAGTTTTGCTAACTTTATACTGCGACATTTGATGGTTTTACGAGTACATTCGATTTACAATATACGATTTAGAAGGGGACTTGTGACCGGGTTTTTAGTCTGTGCAAGTCGGAAACTGTCTGGACCCTCCATTCCCAGTTCGTCCGAAGGTATTTTTCCCGAACACATGTCACCCTTCCTACCCTAAAGTAAAAAACAGCAAGGACTTCGCGTCTTTGGCCCCTCTGGCAACTCATTAAAAAAAAACCTTTACTTTTAGACAGGCTGTCGAGGGAATACAGGCGTGTTGTTTACAAGACTAAAGAATTGATATTCTTTTATATATTTAGTTGCAAAAATATTTATGTTTATTAAAATAGATCTACATTAAATCACTGTCAAGGTTTCGGAATTAGCATTAGGGTAAACAAAATGAGTACGGAAGCGACGTAATACTTCAGCTATGACTAGGACCAAGGTTTGGGCGGCCTTCCACTGCACATCAACTAAGACGAGTTCAAATGGTATTTGCTCATTTAACTCACATTTTACGTGGTTAAGCTTTTTTAGTTACTTCCTGAACAACAACAATGAAATATAAATGGGTAATTGTTTCTACGTTACGATCTGTACCTATATTTGTCACGCATACGGAACTGTGAGGTCGTGTAAAAAAAATCGAAAAAAAATTAAAGATGTGATATTAACGGCTTATTTATTTATTTTATCGGGTGACCGAGACCTACACAATTTATTTATTTACGACATTGCACATTACGGATAAGGTAACCAACCAACAAGGGCGTCACAGTATAAATTTAGTTCCTTATATTTAAATAGACTAGAAAAATTAAAAACGTTATTACATTTGTAATTTACTTGAATGATACGAAATGCTGGAAAAGATCAGGGGCTAAATTCAGGAACTGCCCAACACGGTTTGCGAGCGGTAATTCAATCGTTTGGGAGAGGATAGGAATGGGTTGAGCTTGGGATGAGCCTTATTTTCCTGTTAATTCGCATTGTAAATAAACAAATAAATAAATAAGGCTCATCCCAAACTCAGCCCAAACCTCACGCAAACCAGTGATTTTTGGCGTTCCTGAATAGCAGTTCAAACCAAACCCAACCCAAACGATTGAATTACCGCTACCAAACCCGTGAAGGCCCGTTCCTGAATTTAGCCCCAGATCAGTGCATAGATGAGAGTGTGTATATGGATCAGTGACAATATTGGGTACTACGAACGAGTACTAACTGCTGGTCTAGACATAGTATTCAAGTGCAAATCAGTTAGCATACACGTATTAGGGGGAATTACGTTAAGTGCTAAACGACCAACAACGCAAATCGACAGCGAATATTGCGAATAAATATTAATGTCTATCCTCAAATTGACAAAGTAAACCATATGTACCTGCGCGATAATTTTTCAAGCCAATAAATGCTTTAAGGTTGCCTATTTAAAAAAAAGTAGTAGTTAATTTTGACATAGTTTTTTTCAAGTTTTTTGAAAAGAATAGAATAGAATAGAATTGTTTTATTTGCCAGAGCCTATTAAAGCATCTGTATTTTAATAGAACGAGGTACTAGAACACCGTTTGAAAGAGATAAATAAACCCATTGTAATTCCGGCAACGAATCAGTTCAATACCATTGTGCCTATAAATCTTTTGCTGCAAAACTTGCAAAAACTACAAAGCCTTGCAAATCAGACACTCCTAACTATAGGTAGTTGGTATTCGTAGTCGGTATCTAAGACCAAAGACTAAAAAGTTTATTATGCTGAGAATGGTAGGCAACCCTGAGCAAGTGAGAGGTGCATGCTTAATATCTGATGCAATTTACTTACCTGCAATACAACTTAACTCGAATGGACCGCATTTTTCTGCGCTCATTATCAATTTGGAACCAAATTAAACAATAAAATGAACATTGAATATATTATATTGGTTTATTGATAATGTCTGTCTGTGATTGCACTATCTTTCCGTGCCAAATTTAGTTCTAGATTACGTAATCGATAGTTGAAATGAATGTGACCGAGACGTTAGAATCAGAATAGTTTCATCTCAGTTGCCTATGTAATTATAATTAGCACGCTTTCTATTTATTGTTAGTAAATTGATATAACGCCTGTGTAATAAGAAAAAGCTCGCTATACATTCTCTAGTTAACAAGCTATAGTGACATTCGTTGCTGATTACACTACGAGTATTTTAGGTAATTATTTATTTTACACTGGAATACTTAAACGTGTACAAGAAATTTTCTTTCTACGTTCGGCTGAAATTACTACAGAATTGCCGTGAGAAACAATCACGGACAAAATATTTAATTTAGTGGTCGTAAGTAATATTTTCCCAGTAATTTCTTCTCGTCAATGAGTTGCCGTTTTGTCGATGGTTGCGCCGGCGCAGCGCATTATCGCGGCCATGTTTGTAAATCACAAACACGCGGGGCGGCGACGTTCTGTTGTGGGAAAGTCGCCGGGCGACGTCGTGCTATCGTTGCATACTCAGGACCATACCAAGGAAACCAACACTAATCGATGTTATCACTATCCCGTTCACACTCTCGTAGCTAACAAAGGACAGCAGGATATTATAGAAAGGATACGAGCTTTAAGTTCGTTTTGAGTATTCCAGCCTTAAGTATCTAGCAGTCTACATAATGCACGTGCATAGCTCAGGGCGTGCGGGTAAACAAAGCATTTGAGAATGGGAACATAAACGTCAGCTCATAGCGTCTGCTATGTTAAGTGAAACAATAGTTTTTATTTACACCATTGCGGTTGAGTTTCGTGTATTTGTAGAGCATGAAGGAATTCAGGTTCCGAAAGTGTCACGTTTACGATGTATCAATGGGTAAAGTGATACTGATGATATATCATTTGGTCTGGAGTAATTAAATCAAATCTTAAGTTCGAACAGATTACTATTTCAAGAGTTACGTAAACAGACATTGCAACGACCAGCTCTAGATAATTATTAAGTAGTATCTATAGATAGGTAGCTGATTAGATTTCTCGGTTTACCTAATGATTTCTCGGTCAAATGCTTTTATAAATAGAGGCCAAAATTAAACTAGCTTAATAAAAGTGATACCCTACATAACCTATTGGTATGTTCTTTATCATAAGCCCAGGATGTTTTCTACTTATGTGCAGGCTTGTTTATTTCGATTAAATTTAAGCATTAGAATCGTTTTTGATGGCGACATGATGTCTGGACCAGGCCGTCGTGTCGGTGTGTTTAATAAAACAACCAATTTAACATAATGTTGCTGGTAATGAAGCGTTAAGTATACGATTATCTATGCAAATTTTAAACAGGAAATGACTTTCAACAGGTTTATGGCAGTAAATAATCTCTCTAACGTGTTTTAAAGTAAGTTAATCACAGAGGTCACGGTCAAGTCGCCAGGTTTTTTAGTCGCATCGCGATGAAATCGTGAGAATCGCACGCCATTGACACTGCCGAGTGCTCAATAAATATTGTTACTTCGTGAACAAACACTCATTTGACGAAATTATGACGCCTTCAATGAACTCTTTAAAGATCTTAAAGACGCATCGACTCAAGAGTAGTTTTAAAATTAATTGAAGATAAAGTGCAATATTTATTCAAGCCCAGCCGCATATTTGTAGAACGTTATCAAAAGTGCTGTAATTGGTTCTCCAAGGTTTTGTCCGCTATTTCGAGAAGACAAGGAAGCAAACTATATTGCCTAATACATAACTTGAGTCACTGAGGAAGTAAAAAAACTCATGAAACTAAACGCCTACATGACACGCACGTTTTGCACGAATGGTACCTTTAAAATCTTCGGTGATATTTCACAAGGTAATTTCGAGATACGCATGCTGTTCCCATTCCAATATTGTATTGCAATTGCTATTAGCACACATCGATTTGTTCCTATAAGTTCAAAGGTCGCCGTTTCGGTCAGGTTCATTGCATGCTATTATAAAGATAGCTATCTCGTTTCTATTATGACTACTTGTCTGTTATTATTTCGCTTTAAAATGAATAGTTATAAATGTAATTAGCGACGTCTATGAGACGACACGCTGAATCGAATAAAATTAAGTGGCGGTCAGCTGTATTACGTTGGTTGAAAAGGATTTTACTATACCCCTGCATTCCCTGCAATGACTACGAATTGAACCTATTTGCTGTAATGAGTGAGAGTGAGGTCAAAGGACGTCGAAAGTATCATTAAAATCAAGTGGAGCCACCTGCGGATTCCCAAAGCTGCTCGTGGATATCTTCATTTTACGCTGCGGTTGTTTCGATGCATACTGATCATTACAGCGAGATAAGATTATAGGACATAACGACGGCCATACCTCTTGGGTGGTCTGTGCCACGGTAATATCGCATGTAACCAGTAATAGATGAGCCTCTGGGCCCCTCGCAGTGACGCCATTATCAACAGACAGAGAAGATTCTCTATATTAATGTATAGGTCTCGTGTACTGGCTGCGTCGCACAATGTGATACTGGCATGTGACTCCAAACTGTCTCAGCGAAAGTGTGCGAGCGTTCCGGCAGCGTTCGCAAGATTTCTTGTAATTCATCAGAATATTCAGCAATGTAATCTACCAGTGGGTGGCCTCTGTCTTTTTAAAACGTATCATAAATTTTCAATAGCATATTGACTTTTACTTTATACCGTTATATTTATTGACCTGAATGTGATTAAGTAAATACATTTTGTAATCGGTCAAATGCGCGGTTTTGGTGATATACATCGATGATTTGGGCCAGGGTATCTGATTACAAAATAAGGGCATTACTAAATTCAACTTGTAATACTCGACACCATATCCTCTGACGTGTTTCATTCCGTCTACCGTAAGTTAATGAGGACTTAATTGCGAAAGAAAACGCAAAAATAAGGTACAAAGATTAGGGCCCTTAAAGATTCCGGTCTTTTTATCTTTATGATGAGGTGCCAAGCAAACAAAACGTTATCTATGCAGGTAATGGAAGATAATCACCCAATTATTGCTTGCACCGCGTTTAACAAAGCACCTTAGAAAAGGTGTAATTAGACCAGAAGGTTTGGGAGGCCATTAACACTTTTACCGCAAGTAAGATGTACTAATTTGCAGCGGGATATTACGTTTCTTTTTTGTATCGTTTATTCGCTTTTCTGATTTTACGGAAACAAAGCATCATTCTTACAATTATTTAATTTAAAGTATATTTAGGTACTATTTAACTGTTGCCCTCGATTTTGTTTGCAAAGAATTGGTTACTCGCTATACAATAAGTATAGACCGTGGGAATATACGATTTTCCGTAGTAGCATAGAAAAGGTAGCCTGTGTTAGGTATTCTAGAGACCCAGCCGTGAATCTATTTAATTTGAAAGCCCTTAGTAAACACAAGGTAACTGTAACTATACCTATATCATTTTGCTGACTAGGTTCCAAAACAAACTCCAAAAACTACATTACGAGTATTTTTATATTGTATATTTGTACATTTATACTTAAGTATCGATATACAAGTGAAAACTTTGCTGACTTATGTTCTACCTGCTTGTATTACCTTTATGTATGATTGTTGCTGTTTGTTTTCCTCAGTAAAGAAAAAATAAAATAAATAAAATAATTGGTAAATATTCATTAAGTACCCTTTTTCCTCGGACTTTATCCTCACATAGTTTATCAGTACCTGCTGTTACGTACTACCTGTCCTTACTTGTGAAACTAGTGGAATTAGTACCCACTCGTAGCCACAAACAATGGAAATGTTTGTGTCAATAGGTGAACGGCGTAGTAAACTCCATGTTCTACTGCTTCACTCACCAAATTTGCAATATTTTAGCCTAAATGAGGGTCCTACTTAGAGTTGCAAGTATTACGGTTGTAATGCGCATATGTTATTGCTAAAACCACTCTATTATGATGTTTACTTTATGACTCTACGAAACCGCGGTAACACCTACTCTTTATGTTGTTTTTATGTTTTTAATATGTAATTTCGTTCTTGAAAGCAAAATCATATTACTATAAACTTAAGCAATAAAGTATAGTACCAAACTATGCAGTAAGTACGTATATTTGAAGGATATCCTTTCAATATATGAACATAATTAGTCTCAGTCATTATTCATTACCAACAATTGCGCTTAAGAACACGTACAGTTAAAATGATCTAATTAAATTAATTATTATAAAACTTCACGATTTCTTTTGTACTCAAAGCCATACGTATAATAGAGTCAAAGTCTACTCGAGGTGTGTGGCCACTGTCCGAACCTTCGCAAACAGGTTTTCACTGGGCCTGCGACTATAAAAAAGGCATTCAAAATTTAACGACGTGCTCTACCGTACAGCTTTTTCATCGAAGCACTCTCAAATACGATTCTCACTTTCTGATTCGCAAGATGTGGGAACAATCGTAGTTATGTGCTAAACTAAAGCAGAATATATTGGGTACCTACATAAGCTTGATGTTTGATCAACTTATGCCCTTCTAGTTTCATTCTGTTGGTTGCGTGGACGACATGGCGCAAGCTATGCCGGTAACGACATAATCTGCAACGACATTTATTATGTTACACGTAGCATAAACAGATGTTCTCGTGTAGATAAGCTGCTCAACTGTGTTGGGAGTCGTTCATATAACGTTTTTCATCGACCTCTACCAACTCATGTTTTCACCTTTCTTTGTTTTGATTGATATTTACTAAGAAGTCAACGACATTGTACTAAGATAGGGTGAATTTGTAATAGTTGCAACTGTCGTGTGTGTAGTCTAATTGTGTAAGTACTTGTGGTGACTGATAACTATAAATTAAAAATTTTAAAACCCCCAACGGAATCAGGTCATATATATGTTTGAAAATAAAGTAAGTAAATACCCATTATGCGTCTAACTAAGGTCACTTCAACAGCTAACCAAAGAGCTGATAGCGAACGGCTGAACCAACTTTAATGAAACCAGCTTTTAAATAAAAAAAACCGCATCCAAATCGGTTCACCCGTTTAAGAGCTATGATGCCACAGACAGACACCACACATAGTGGTCAAACTTATAACACCCCTCTTTTCGTGTCGGGGTTAAAAATCCCTCTAATCACGAACTATGCCGACTTAAATCCTTCCATCCCTTCTCATTCTTCATTTCGCTTCCCACAAGTCGACGGTCCCTACGAACATAGTCGTATGGAAAAATAAGACGAAATAACTTTTTTTACAGATTTAAACTAAGCATCAAACGAACTACATGACTACATTTTTATTTATTTATTTTGTGTTATATTTACTGAGATACCCAATTGAACATAGTCTTAAATGAAAAACGTTTCGACGTACACTGTGGCATGAACGCTTACGATCTTGTTCAAATCAAGACGTACCGGCCGCGTCGCGGTGCAACGTCATTTGCGCCGTTGTTCTGCGGTGATCGTACGAGTTAGAGTGAACTTTATTTTTTGTCGATTGCTTGTAAATGAATTGGAAGTATTTGCAATTATTAAATTAATATATTCTGATATATTTTAAGGTATTGGTATTACATCTAGTATTGTCAAAACATAATTAGTTTCACATACGACCTGATATTTACACAAAGCTTCGATGAATAATGTCTTATATGCAAATAAGACTTTTATTTAATTTCAGTACTCCATTAAACAAAGTCGTGTTTATGAATATGCGACGCCTCTTAATCCACAGAACAAAGTCGTAAAGTAATAAAAAACGCCATTTATCTACAAATATAAAAAATAAAACAAACAATCTATGTATATAGTAGTGGTAGAGCCATGTTGTAGCTAGCCGCTGCATCACGAATGGGTCGGCTCGTCCGGGGCAGTACCACCCTCTCACAGAACACCGGCGTGAAGCAGCAGTACTCCTGCTGCGTTTCGTACGGTCAGTGAGAGCGAGCGCCGGGGGCCCAATACCTCTCCCCCTCCTCAATTCCCTTTCCTTTCCCCTCTCCCCTTTAGGGCCGACAACGCACTGGCATCGCGTAAAGCGCTGCGGGTGTCTATGGACAGTGGTGATCATTTAACATCAGGTGACCCACTAGTTCGTTTGTCTGGCCTCTAACATAAAAAAAAAAAAATATATATATAAAAGAAGAAACTGACTGACTGACTGACTGACTGACTGACTGACTGACTGACTGACATATCAACGCACAGCCCAAACCACTGGGCCTAGAGATTCCAAATTTGGCATGTAAGTTCCTTATAAGGTCTAGGGGTGCACTAAGAAAGGATTTTTCAAAATTCACTCCCTGAGGGGGTGAAACGGGGGTCCAAAGTTTGTATGGGGAAACAAGATTAGTTCGACTATTTTATTCGAAACTTCACAGAAGTACTCCGAATAATAAATGAGTAAACACGTGTTTCAGGTTTTTTGAGAATTCAACCCCTAAAAGGGGGGAAAGGGGTAACAAAGTCTGAAAATCAACATGGGTGTTGTTTCTATGGTTTATCGGGTCGCTGGTTATGAAAACAACAACGGTTTTAAAATCCGACGTGGAAGACGTAAAATACTATCTCCCTGGATGGGGTTGAAATATCTAAATAAACTAAATGACTGTTGATATATCAACGCACAGTCCAAACCACTGGACCTAGAGACTTGAAATTTTGCACATAGATACCTTTATACAATGAAGGCATCCACTAAGGAAGGATTTTTGGGAATTCCCACGGCAAAGGGAAAAAACGGGATTTACATATTCGATTCCGAGTGACCCTATCTCAGTAACTATAATAACTAGACTCTTCAAATTTGATACACAAGTAGGTATTACATTATTTAAAACATTAATTTCAGGATTTTTCAAAATTCCCACGGGTTAAGGAAAAAACGGGATTTATATATTCAGTTCAACGGGATCCTATGAACTATAATTACTAGACTCTTCAAATTTGGCATAGAAGTAGGTAGGTAGGTAATAGTAAAAACAAGTTTAAGGATTTTTGGCAATTCCCACGGGATAAGGAAAAAACGGGATTTTTCGTTTTACTGGTCGTAGAAAGCCGAAATTCGGCATGTAGGTTGCTTGGGGAGTGTAGATGAGCATTGAGAGAGGACTTTCCCAAATTCTCACGGGAACGGGGAAAAACGGGATTTTTCGTTTTACTGGTCGTAGAAAGCTGAAATTCGGCATGTAGGTCGTTTGGGGAGTGTAGAGGAGCATTGAGAGAGGACTTTCCCAAATTCCAACGGGAACGGGAAAAAACGGGATTTTTCGTATTACTGGTCGTAGAAAGCTGAAATTCGGCATGTAGGTTGTTTGAGGAGTGCAGAGGAGCATTGAGAGGGGACTTTCCAAAAATTCCCACGGGAACGGGAAAAACGGGATTTTTCGTTTTACTGGTCATAGAAAGCTGAAATTTGGCAAGTGGGTTCCTTGGGGAGTGTAGAGGAGCATTAAGAAAACATTCCCCGAAATTCTTACGGGAACGGGAAAAAACGGGATTTTGCGTTTTACTGGTTGTAGAAAGCCAAAATTTCAAAATTCATAAGTTTATACTGTAAGTAGGCCGCAAAGGGCACTTTATCCGACTTCTAAAAAAGGAGGAGGTTATGCATTCCACTTTATGTATTTTTTATATAGGTATGTTCACCGATTTCTCGGTCAATTGTGGACCTGCTTGCTTGCTTGCCTGTATGCTTGCTTGCTTGATATCTTGGTTCTTTGGAATACTCATAGTACACGCGAGCGAAGCCGCGGGCAAAAGCTAGTCTTACATAAATTAGAAGTATAACCATATCAAGAGGTATTTATAAGTAGTTTTAGTGTTAGATTAATTATTACGAAAATATTGAGATTTTAACTTGAGCCCAACTTTAAACGCCAATTACTCGAAACTATAATTTTGCACTTAATACTTTGTTCTTGGGGACCGTCGAAGTATATCCCATTCAACTACGAGTCGAGAGTGACAGGCTATTTTGTAGAATCTCCGTCAATGCATCAAGACTGCATATGGCAAGGGTACTCGATCTCTGCTCGGGGCCCACAATAAATAAAGGATGGCGTTCCTGAATCCCGTGGCCACGTGCGGTACGAGATGGAAGTGGCAGCGTGGGCGTTCATTCCATTGATATGACCCGAGTATCCTCATTATATACCTACTTCGTGTTTCGTGCCAGTTCGGGCACTTCATCTCTATCGTTTACGTCAAAAACAAAAGAGATGGAACTATAATATTAGGCAAAGTGAAGTGCCGGCGTTAGAATGGAAGCGTGACTCGTTGTCCTTCGGCTAACGAGAATTCTCGCTCGTTATATTTACTTTCCATTCAACGTTTCATTCATATCTGAGGTTTCATATTTTGGGCGGTCATTATGTGTTATCTTGGTTAGCATCAACTTGGACAACGAAACAGTTTGGATGAAACGTGACGCTGGTTTAGTCTTTATGTATGTATGTATGTATGTATGAAATATATTTATTCATAAAAAGTTACACTTTCATTTAAACCATGCCCCGCAAAACTGCTTACGCAGTTTGACTGCAGGTAGCTCGCTTTATATAAACATAGCTTATAAATTATTAAATTAGATTATACTTATAATACAATTAATTTACGTAAATGGTTACAACGTATTTAACAAGTGTTTTTTTAATAAACTCTTAAATTTAGCAAGTGTAGGCTCACGTCTTATGTCCTCGGGTAAACTATTGAGTAAATACTAATATAATATTGTATTTATTTATTTATTTATTTATGGGAGATAGCTTGGGCATTAGTCACAATAATTACACGTTATGATTCAATGGTAAATAATTACTTATAGTGCCATTAAAATAAATAAATAAAATAAATATCATGGGACAATTCACACCAATTGACCTAGTCCCAAAGTAAGCTTAGCAAAGCTTGTGTTATGGGTACTAATCAACGGATAAACATACTTATATAGATAAATAAATACTTAAATACATAGAAAACATCCATAACTCAGGAACAAATATTCGTGCTCATCACACAAATAAATGCCCTTACCGGGATTTGAACCCAGGACCTCTTGCTTCGTAGGCAGGGTCACTACCAACTAGGCTAAAGCGGTCGTTAAACCATTAACCATTGCTAACGTTAAGTGCAATGAGTCTTTTTAGTAGGCAGTGGAAAAAACTTCTTATAGTAGAACATTCAATAAATGCATTATGTTGCAGTTGGCGCACTTCATCCTAAGTATAATTAAATTATATATTTTCGGGAATTTCTATAAGAACAGACTCAGGCGCAATTTGTCGTCTCTAAGTTTCTTTACAATACGTAGACTTTCTAGCTTAATAATAGTTATTCAGAGATAAACTAATGTATGATTATCTGGAGTAACCAAAACCATTCAAACATGCACAGATAATCAAAAACTACTAAGATTATAAGAAAACAAGCATAACTTTCTGCCCCCTGCATTTCACCAATGGTCATAAGCAGCAGCTCTTCTGCCTCTGCATTTACACGTAGTTATTATCCGATATCGATACAATGAGTGCCACACACGTACTGGCTAGCAATGACGAGGAAGACCAAGAAGGAGATGGTAAAATAACTTGGGTCATAGGTGTTTTTAAAGATTAGTCTATTCATACATCGTAAACTGAGTTGATATCCATCTCTCATTACTTGACACAAAGTTTTCGCTCGTCCTTCAGTCATTATTATCGGAACAATTAACGATTTAGATTCCCTTCTGTTTCCTGCTGTGTAGACGTTTTCAAAACTAGGGTGATTTTTATATCACATTGTCAACCTTAATGACCCTGGAATGGGCATTTGCTATGCAAACTTACTCCATCCGAGACCATTTAGAAGTAAGTGGTGTGTATGAAGATCTTTGCTTACCAACAAGCATATTTTTGGCTAACGTTAAGTCAGCTTTCCATTAAGTAAGACAAAGTTGAAGAGGCATCATACGAAGAACCCAGTACTTGGATACAATGTTAGAAAGTTAAAAAATATATTGGTTTTCAAAAATGAAGGTCATCATTTCAGCCGAAAGACGTGCTGAACATAGTCTTTCCTCATGGTTTGCGCCACATTGGTTTGCAACAGACCGGTTTGCGCCATCTGCATCCGACGCGTTTCCGCAACCAGATCGTCGGTACATCTTAGAGCTTCTTAGAGGCCTACCTACACTGCATCAGTGCATCTTCCGGTCCGTGGACGCCATTCGAGAGCCTTCTGGGCCCATCAGCCATCAGTTCTATGAGCGATGTGCGAAAAGGGTAGATTCACACTATTTTCAATCGTTATACACTTACTCGTGCCGTATTGTGGCACACGCAAAACTCATCAGGTAGGCAGCCGCGGTGCTCTTGACCCCGCTGACTCACCGCCCGGGCCGCGCTATGTGGGAAACGTTCGAACCTACATTCTTCGTTACGAATTTAAATTTGAAAAATTATGACATCATCTGTTTTTTTAGAGTTCTGAACCTTTATAGAAAAACTGAACTCTTACAATACAGGTTTAATTTAACTCCAAAAAATTATGTCTGCGGTCTCTTGTAGCTGTAAAAAAATCAAGATTCTAAGTCAACGCAATCCAAAGATACGGCCATTTGACCCTTATTTTCTGACATTTCGCAGGGGAATCAAAACATAGGGTACTTCCCATAGAGCTAGAATCATGAAAATTGGCACGAAGAAATCTTACAGTAAAGGAAATTAAAAAAACTAAAAAACACGCTTTAAAAAATAAAAAATAAATTTTAATAAATTTCAATACACTATTCTTATAGTGCAGTAAAAAATCTTAATAAGCAATTATTATATTGTTATATCCAGATCAAAATTTGTAAACAATTCTAAATATTGATAAAATAAATAATAATACGAGGGGCGTTCAATATAAAGTGAGAATGAGATGCAAAATCTTTCAATATTAGGAAATTAAATACTGGCCGGTAAAGCTAATCTATCTAGCTGATTGCTATGAAAAAAAAAACTAACTGTCTTTTGTTTAAAAAAATATAAGGTAATTTCTTTGCAATGCTATTGAGTACGTTAGCGAAAATGGAGAAAATTGAACTGCGCGCCGTTATCAAATACTTGTATTTGAAAATTTTTTCTACGAACCAAGTCAATTTGGATTTGCGGGACACTTTAGGGTCTAATGCTCCTCCGTATTCGACAGTCGCACGTTGGTGCGCCGAATTTAGACGTGGAAGAACATCGACAATGGACGACCCCCGCTCCGGACGCCCTACTACAGCAGTAACTGAAGAAATTGCGAAAAAAGTTGAAAACTCAGTTTTGGCGGATCGTCGTGTCACAGTTCGTTTTATTGCTGAAAATGTAAAGATTTCAACGAGGAGCGTGCATAATATTTTACATGAACGCTTGGGTATGAAAAAGGTATCTGCGCGTTGGGTACCAAGAATGCTTACTGACACGCAAAAACAAACTAGACTAGAGATTTGTCAAGAAGCTTTGAACCTGATGCAGCAAGACCGGGAACTTTTTTTGGCGCGATTTATAACAATGGACGAAACATGGCTCCATCATTACGGCCCTGAAACGAAACTGCAGTCTATGACATGGAAAAGGCCATCATCTCCAACTCCGAAGAAATTCAAGGTGAGCCCATCTGCCGGTAAGGTCATGGGCTCTGTTTTTTGGGATGGTAAAGGGGTATTAATGATTGAGTATCTCGAGCATGGAGCCACTATTACGGGCACTTTATACGCCAAACAAATAGCAACATTGCGCAATGAGATCCGCGAAAAACGGCGAGGTAAACTCTCGAAAGTTGTGCTGTTCCACCAGGACAATGCCCCGGCACACAAGTCCGCCGTTGCAATGGCTGCAATTCGTGATGCTGGGTTCGATATCCTTAAGCATCCTCCGTATTCACCAGATCTCGCTCCCAGTGATTTCTGCCTATTTCCGAGATTGAAACAATACCTGAGAGGCCAGAAATTTGAAGACGACGACGCGGTAGTCGCTGCAGTACAAGATTTTTTAAGTACTCAAGATGAGACCTTTTTTAAAAATGGAATTTTAAGTTTAGAAAAAAGATATACTAAGTGTATTATGCTAAAAGGTGACTATGTCGAGAAATAAAATTACATTTAGTAAAAGTTGTTTATAACATACTCATTCTCACTTTTTATTGAACGCCCCTAGTAGTTTAAAATATTTTCTTGTAAAAAAAGCGTGGGGTGCATGGTGTCAATTGTCAAGGATTGTCATTTTGATAACATCTTAAAAAGCACCCCACGCTTTTAATACAATAAAATATTTTAAACTACTATTATTTATTTTATCAATATTTAGAATTGTTTACAAATTTTGATTTGGATATAACAATATAATAATTGCTTATCAAGATTTTTTACTGCACTATAAGAATAGTGAATTTAAATTTATTAAAATTTATTTTTTATTTTTTAAAGCGTGTTTTTTAGTTTGTTTAAACTATTATTTATTTTCTATTTTTTAGTTGCATTTTTTTGTTTCTAACTTTACCCCCTCACCTACAACCCCCAAACCCCCTAAACCTAACCCCCCAACATCCCCCACCCCATTTCCACAAACCCCCCCAAACCCCACACCCTTACCCCCAATCCCCTAAACCCCCCTTACCCCCTCCTCATTTTACAAACCCCCGAACCACCTAAACCCAACCCCCCTAACACCAAACCCCCATACCCCCGGAAACCCCCCCTCCCCCCCACCCCCACTCCCCCACCCCGCCACCTACCGCCCCCCCTTCCAGTTCCATCATCAAACCCTTGTTACCATCTAGGCCTCTTACCCCCTCCCCATTTCCCACAACCCCCCAAAATCACTTACGCCCGAACCCCCCAACACCCCCACCCTATTTCCCGTAACCCCCCCCCCCATCCCCTAACCCCAACCGCCACACCCTAACACCCAACCCTCTAAACCCCCGACCCCCTTACCCCATACCCCATTCCCCCCCCAACCCGCCACCTACCCCCCTTCCAGCTCCATCATCAGACTCTTGTTACCATCTAGGACCAAAGTACTCGTCAGAACGAATCAAACGAGCCCAAACTCGATGGGGTTGTTTCGTTTTATTGTGGAGTGCCTTTGGCCATCTTCCAGCTCCATCATCAGACCCTGGTTACCATATGGGATCAAAGTGCTCGTCAAGACGAATCAAACGAGCCCAAAATCGATGGGGTTGTGTCGTTTTATTGTGGAGTGCCTTTGGCCATCTTCCAGCTCCATCATCAGACCCTGGTTACCATATGGGATCAAAGTGCTCGTCAAGACGAATCAAACGAGCCCAAACTCGATGGGGTTGTGTCGTTTTATTGTGGAGTGCCTTTGGCCATCTTCCAGCTCCATCATCAGACCCTGGTTACCATCTGGGATCAAAGTGCTCGTCAAGACGAATCAAACTAGCCCAAACTTGACGGGATTGTGTTGTTTTATTACATAGTTCCTATGGCCACCATCCAGCTCCATGTTACAATAATATTGCATTGTCATCCAATTTACACATATGTGCAAAATTTCAGCTCAATCGGAAACCGGGAAGTGGGTCAAAATCGCGCCCTAAGGAGTCGGTTACAAACAAACATACAAACATACATACAAAAAAATACAGGTGAAGCTAATATAAAGCGTGTAAAAACCGAAAATTGTTGATTTGTGGTTCCATCAAAAAAAATGCGATTAAGTAATCTTTTACTGACGAACCATTTAGCTTGTGCGGAACCCTCGGTGCGCGAGTCCTACTCGCACTTGACCAACTTTTTTTAAATTAGGACTAACGTGTTTTGGCTGTCTGTATTCCAGCGGGTACATTTTCTGCATCTGAAAAAAAAACGCCTAATATTTTTCCGATACTGGGTCAGTAGACAGTGTAAGTAGTTTTTAATAGGATGAATAGATTAATAGTTCTACAAAAGAAAGTTGAAATCGAAAGGTGCCCAATAAAGAAGCCCTTAAATCAATTTTATTGCTACTGCTCAATGACTACACGACCGCTCTCCCTTAAATGACTATGAATTGTAACTCGTATGCCACTATTTTTTATTACGGCATTGGTCATAAATATTTCACTTTCACTTTTTCTGTTGTACTACAAAAGTTCATATAAATTTTGTATATTGGATGCAATGCTCTAAATTATTTTGAACTATGTACAAAAAAGGTAGGTAGCATGTCAACAAAAACTTACTGACTGAAATTGTAAACACTGTAGGTAAAGGCTATGGCCTGTGGCAGAAAAAAAATAGTTTGTTTTTAGTTGCTATTTTAGGTAGGAGTTTTCAAGAAGTTATCAGCCAAGACAGCCAGCACCGTTTCAGAGTGGTGAAACATAAATGAAAGTCAGTTAAAAAGTTAAAATAAGCTGTAATTTAAGTCAGTAGCTAACAAAATAGGCAAAAAAAGCTGGTAGGTACTCAGAAAATAGCTACTCTATCTAATACTTTTGAACGAGCAATTCTTATATAATTAATGTACTTATTTCAAGGACGAATAATCGATCTACTTAGCTTGGTTTTATTTCTTTCAAGTTTTAGCTTAAGCGCAGCTCGGTCACCCAGGTATCTAAAAAAAAACCGGCCAAGAGCGTGTCGGACACGCCCAAGGTAGGGTTCCGTAGCCATTACGAAAAAATCAGGTAATATTTTTCTAAGGATTTCGTATGTGTACGGAATCATCCAAGTTTAAGTATGTTTCATACCTTGGCTACTATTTACTCTTAAACTACAAATAATTTCCAAGCAATTAGCCGCTATAATTTTCCTAGTAAATTTGATATATTTACTATCATTCTGAATTTTTTAAAATTTTTCCACCCAACAGTTTAGATTTTAGAGGGGGGGGGGGACGGTCGATTTTAATGAAAATTTTCACTTTAAAGTTGAATATTTCGCAAACAGATCACTGAATAGAAAAATCATGTCAGCAACCCCACAATGGTTTTAAAAGACCTATCCAACGATATCCCACACTATAGGGTTAGTCGAGTAAAAAAAATCACCCCCCCTTAATGTCTGTGGGAGGTACCCTAAAAAAAAATTATTTTTTATTATTAATTTTACCACTTTGTCGGCGTGACTGATATATATTCATGTCAAATTACAGCCTTCTAGTACTAACAGTCTCTGAGCATATCCGCGGACAGACAGACAGACGGACAGACATGGCGAAACTATAAGGGTTCCTAGTTGACTACGGAACCCTAATAAAAACTAATTAATGTATTACGATCGATGATTTAATTTGATCTTATGAGCTCGGGAAATATTTATACCCTCCTAAGCAGTTGCGGTGTGGCGGTTGGGCCTCAATCAGATATGCACATCACGTCTATTGATGTTTCGCTTATCTTTTGTCGAAAATGCTTAACGTCTGGATTCTTGAGGCCTCAGAAGGAGGCAACTAACCGCGACGTATTTTCCATTTACTTAGTTGTCTTTGTTAGTGTTTTGAACTTGGTTCTTCACGGTTGGCGTCAACGCTCGCGTAATTCACTTGGCAAAAAACGAGTGTGCGGGTTGACGTTAATTTTGTTTTAATTTTAGACATTAATCATAAAGTAAGTGAAAGACGTAATCTGGGTTATATGTTTTCAGACCCAAATAAAAAGTATTATTTGGTATTAATATTATGCTGGGAATTTTTTTTATAGGTATTTGTTCAAAATTTTGAATATTAAAGGCCACGATTTTGATTGTGTACATACTAATGCTGTTGCGCTGTATTTTTTTTTAATGACGTCAAAGTCAAAGTATCTTTACGTTAGGTAGCAAACGAGCTCTACCACCACCACCCATGTATAACCAAAGCACTAGAGGACTGCAGAAGCGTTGCCATCCTCATGTGCCGTTTATATGTATAATGCCTACTAACAGGTAACAGTTTACAGCGTTATTCTGCAAAATGTTAGTCACTTGTAGTGATGTAGAATAAAAAACAGTTTTCACGAGCATACGATGAATGGTAATTATTGTTAAGTGTTTCCTAATTAAGAAGTAGCGTAAAACAGTAGCAGTCAAAGTCAGTTATATATATATACATAATAATATGTCGCAGAGAAATGGCCAAAACCGAAATTTGAACAAATCTTTAAGGGATATGATCTAATCGCGCAGGATGTTAAAATAGGGAATTAATTTTATTATTTTCCTAGAAAAAAATAGTCACATTGATCAAAAACCTAAACCTGTTTAGAGAAGTGACAAAAACAGATCCCTTATCTTGCGAGAATGTTAACTCGATGACATTTGGTTTTGATAAAAAAAGGCTATGTGGCCCTTAACGGGCACTACCAGCGTTAAGCGTCGACTAGAAGTAGGCGGGGTTTCCACCCTTATGTTGTCTATATTTCCAAAGTCCGCACAAAGCGTATTCACTCTTCCTTTATCAAGGAAAGTGGAATTCCCTATCTGCGTCTGTGTCTGTGTTCCCTGAACACTACATTTTGGCCGCCATCAAGTCCAGGTGAATGAGAGGTTTATTAAGCAAGCGTGCTTCATCGCAGACCTCATCTTCGCTTTTAATCAGGGGTGACTGTGTTCAAACGCAAAACATTGTCCCGGTGAAACGAAACATAACTAACCCAAAAATATCCGGTTACTATATTCCAATATTCTGACAATCGAATTGAAATTGAATTATAACGTGGTCTTTATTTACGCTGTATGACGAATACCCGTGCAAAATTTCAAGTCTCTATACTTAGCGGTTTAGATTTCAGATTTTACATGAACCCCGTAGGAATATCGAGATAAAAAGGAGCCTACGTGTTAATACAGAAGTCCAGGTATCTACATACCAAATCTCATCTAAATCCGTCCAGCTGTTTCAACGTGAATGAGTTACACAAACACACACCCTCACGCACACATAAATTTTCGCATTAATAATATTCGTAGGATTACGCTGAAGTATTTGTTTAAAACTGGGCCCTTTGAACACACATTTATTTATAAACTTCATTCATGCGTATCCCGTACTCCAAACAATAAATGAGCAAATGAGCATACAGAGTGTTACAATTATCACATCGCAACTTTGCAACCGTTAAATCCACACCTAACATTTCGGGCATTCATTTGCTCTGCCCCAGTTCTGGGAATGATGCGGCCATAAGTCACTCTGGCGGTGCTTTTTGAGAGTTATGTCACTTCATTACTGTTTGCTATGTGGAAACCGACTTATGTCAACATTTGGGAATGTCCCACTATCGAGGTAAAATGAGTTTTGGGTTCAAAATTTCGTTTTTCAAGACGATTTCTGTTGGTCTTCAATGTTGGAAAGTATCCAAAATGGAAGTTTCCTTAAACTTTATTGCTTGCTTTACTAATCTCATAAAATGAGTAATGTTTAGACTAAATTTATTAATAATCACAAGTGTCTGTAACATTTCATCAAGGAAATTTATAGAGTATTTAATTAAATAAGATAGGATGCCAGAATTTTAAGAATATTACAACACGGACGGGAATGATTATAAAGTAGCATTTTGGAAATTCAAATTTGTTAGTCCATTGAATTTTTTTGAACACATAGCATCAATAAGTTTAGGTATTCAACACATCACATCAATCACAACAAAACCTGAAGAAAATCTTTCGACTTGAATTATGTTTTGTTACAGCCAGTGTAGCTATCGGAGGGTTAGACAAATTGTGGATAAAAATAAAAACTTAGCGATGCCTTTTTAGCGCAAGAAAGAAAAGATAGTAAGCAAAAATGGGAAGGAGGCCCAATTTCTTTTTTGCGCCGGAGTACTGAGTTACCTACCTACGCCATTAGTTAAAGGTTGAGAATATATTGGTAAGCATATTATAGTCTAAAGTCCTTTATAGTACAGGTTAAGGAATTGTTTCCCAACGCGTTCGCGCCTGCGACTAGCGCCGAGGAAGCATATAAACTATTTTTGGAACGCAGCGGTAATTAATGCACCAAAATATGCACTTTCGGTCGACTTTAACGGTATAAAGGTTCTTTTTGATGTATGGTCGCTTATATAGTGCCAACGGTAAAACTTGGAATGCTTCTGGCCAGTTTCGACTTGTATTTCGGCGCGCGATTAAATAATCATGTTGGATGATTTTTTTTTTTTTTTTTTTTTTTATGATATAGGGGGCAAACGAGCAGACGGATCGCCTGATGGTAAACGATTACCGTCGCCCATGGACACCTGCGACACCAAAAGAGTCACAAGTGCGTTGCCGGCCTTTTAGGTAGGAGTACGCTCTTTTTTTGAAAGCTTGAAGGTCATATCGGTCCGGGAATACCGCAGCAGGAACCTCATTCCAGAGCTTTGCTGTGCGAGGCAGGAAATTTCTGGAAAAACGCACAGTAGAAGACAACCAACCATCCAGATGGTGAGGATGGAAGTGTTGTCGCGTAGGGCGGTGGCGGAAGGATGCGGCAGGGATCAACCCGAATAACTCCTCGGAGCACTCTATTCAAGAGATTTATGTTCAAGTTCCACGTTTTGTGGATTGCTAAGGAGTTAAGCAAGTAAAAATGTACGAAGACAGGTTTATTAACCCGCCAAGCGTCCTGTAGAATAACAGTAATGGACATTAATATACAGGATGTTTTAAATTGATCTCGAATATTTCGGTTAATAGTTGGGTAAGTTTGACTGAACGCTCCTGTTAACTTTTTTTTACTTTTAACGTGGTAAGTAGTGCACTTTGAACATCAATGGTTAAAAAAACCCTGAAAGAAATTTACAGAAGTGTTCGGTCAAATTTCGCATGCAATAGGCAGTTATAATATCTAAAAAACATATTCAGGATTTTTCAAAATTCCCACGGTTAAGAAAAAAGGAGATGCGAGGAGGCTGAGCGAAGCGCGCTCTCTTCATATTCTATCTATATCAAAAATAGTTGAGAGTGTAGAAAAAACTTTCGATTTTTTTTTAGATAATTTCATGTTAATACAATGTCATAGTAGATACTTAGTACAAATGCTATCAGAACCATAAGCGCGATATTTGAAAAAAAATTCGTACCTTTGAATATTTTAAGACGTGGCCTGGACATGAGATTTTATGAGACTTCAGGGAAAAATTTTTGAATGCCAAATTAAAGGTATGTACAGTCAAGGGCAAAAATATGTATACACTTTAGTACCTTGTCTATTTTCGTCATATTTGAACTGCCATATATGAACTGTCACAGTGGTTAAAGTGACAAGGTACTAAAGTGTATACATATTTTTGCCCTTGACTGTACGAGTTTTCACCTTATTATCTTTAGTTTCTAAGGTAAAGTCCTAATATGGCTGAGTTAGGTATATGACAATATAATACTTAATTTTAATTCTTTCATCAGTTTTCTACCCTCTATCTATTTGTTGTTTTCTACTATAATCTCGATCAGGCACTAAAACTGCTGACCACGTGTCGGCGCAGGCGCCGGGCGCTGTGCAATCGCAATAATATTTACTCGCGGCGCTTCTGCGAACCTGCGGCTTCCGGCGCGCACCTCCGCCGGACGGCTAGAGGCCCATAAATATTTATTGCTTTCACTAAAATTTTATGCGGTTTCACCAATAAAAAGGCTGGTTACTTAAAGTATCTGCAAATACTGAAACCCATGTAACGACTGAAGAAACTTTGATGTTTGTATTTAATTAATCTGTAATTAAATAAATCACACTTTGTTGGTGTTGTAGCGACTACTAGCGCCATCTAGTCATCACATAAGGAACTAATCACTACAATCACTAATCATCACGCTATCGAAGTTTCACAACTCGGCTGCATAAATACAACTTCCAACTTTCATCCATGGGACTTCAGTCCCCAGGCATAACCTCTGCCTGGAGAGAGATCTCTCTATTGCAACTACCCCCAAAGTGTGTTTGAAAGTAAAGTATCCGTGTGGGAGGTGTTAAGGGTTCTTTTGACTGTATACGTATATGTATAATTTAGCACTATTGTAATTGCAGTTCCTGATATTTCCGTGGTGCGTGCGTTACTAATTCACTAACCCAAACAGGTAACCTCGGGTGACATATCACGCATCATCGAACTAGGTTCGATTCGATTCCCAGTCCCAAATATAATTTTCTGTTTCTTTTTTTTAATATGTACTACCTACTTTCAGTACTAACAGAAAATTCCAAGTTTGTAACGAATTAGTTGTCCATTAACCTCCATCTAGTTTATGGGCGTGAGGAGTTGCGGAAAAACGCAAATACCTTGGCATTAAGTAGATATACGTTGACGGATTGCTGTTAGTTGACTCATTCGAACCCGAGACAAAGGCACGCGTAAACAATTAAGAAGTACGAATTAAATTACATAATAACTCATATCCGAACATTCACCGAGGTTAACTCAACAAAACGCTAAATCAGTTCGCATTCATTGATCTCAAATTGGACTTTACTTAGAATGTTTGTTTGAAAACTCCTTTGACGTCACAAGTTCTGGCAATCTGCCTCCCTGATATTATGCAGAGCTGGTACCTCTAATATTATAGATAGGTAAACAGCCCTTTATTACTGAGAATCAATCAAAATTGTTTGGATTAAACTTTCGGGTAAATACACTTCGAGTTTCCGAAAATTTGGCATAAAACTTACTGATAGCGTTCACGTGAATAATGGAAGCCGACTAACAGGAAATACAGAATTAAACTTCGATGAAAATCGTACCTATTAATTTCGGCTTCTGTTGATCATTGAGAGGAGGAAACATTGGTGTTGCCACAATAATCTACTCGGAATTTGTCAAGGTAATGCGTAGATTTATTGTACGTAACGTAATGCCATCAAAACTGTGCCAACATATTCCATTACAACTAGGTAGGTCCATAATGGTTCATTCGCATGATAGAGACAATGTAATAGTCTGCAACATCTTGCACCTTCCTGGTGGTCCACCACGGACTCTGATTACGATCGTTTTCAACTTGAGCAAGCGAGACGTCGCATAGTTACGTATGGGGTCGTCTCGCTCACTTGAATTTATATTGGCGATTGTGAGAGTTCTTAGTAGTAGGCTTGCTTATATGAGTGACGTTTTTAGATCGAATCCAACGAAATATTTCACCGTTTCGCACCGCAGAGCCACGATCTATTGCCGCACTAACAAAGTACGTCTATTTATTGTCTTAGTTTCGTCATTATTGTACTGATTAATTGGATAAAGTGTTGGGAGCAGATTGATATAATTACACTGTTTTCCTTAAAGTTACGATTAATTTGTTATTTGAATTGCAGAGCTGTGAATGTTTGTAGTCATATAATTTTCAATAGGTAATAGTTTACCAACCTTAATGCTGACGTTCGTTAATGTGATAATGATACACTGTGATAGACTTCAATTAGATATATTTAAATCTTAACTTTACGCGTCTGTGTTATTTTATTAGCATCAAGATTGACAACGCATAACCGCCCACTATTAGTTAGTTCAATATAATTAACCTGTATAAGGTTAGACATCTAGCTTATCAGCGTTACGCGTGAATTAGTGTGAATAAAACTCAACTGTTATATATAAAAACGTACTTCAACGTTGTTGGTGAAAATAAATCATTATTTACAAGTAAAAGAAGAAAAAATAATGGAAGGAGAAAGAACTCCACTCTGATTACGAACTATGGCTGTCAATTTTTTTCTCACGGCCATCCGGCAGTGGTTTCTAAATTTCTACACCTTAAGTATCGGTGTGTCTTTGGCTCAGAAAAAAGTGGTCTTACCTAAGCAAACAATCTCATTCATTACTATCGAGAAAGTCCTATGAAAGTTATATGCGTGGCTGTTGATCGGTGAAAATGATTGATCAGACTACTGTTTCTACTGTTGACGATGAGTCAATTATGATACGGTCTGATTTAATCAGACGACGAGATGTGAATGATGAATACCTTATTATTGTGTGTACCGATACTATAGAGAGGCAATTCTTACATTTTCATCGGTGTCGTGTCGGTTAGCTTAGCATCATTCAAATTATTTGTACCTACTTTTTTTTTCTCTCACAGATCATTGCTTACATTTTTTAGAATGCTTGTTAAAATCGTCATGTTTAATTAGGGGGTTTCGACAGGTAGAATATTGCTAGATGACGTTAGTATCGTGAAGTAAGTTGGCAACTATAGTTTTGATTTAAATTGGTTTGTTTAGTTACACCATAATAAAATTAATAATCCACAAGCGTGACACAAATTTACAACTGACCTCACGATACTAGCATCAACTAATGATTTTCCACCTGTCCAAAAATCCCCATTGACTTGATGCATTTAACCTCTTGTATGTCGGGAGTAAAAAAAAACTGGATGCAGTCTCGTTTGTTTTAAAGAAAAATAAATAAATATTAGGGGACAATCTTACACAAATCGACCTAGTCCCAAACTAAGCAAAGCTTGTACTATGGATACAAAACGACGATAAACATACTTATATAGATAAATTAATACTTAAATACATAGAAAACATCCATAACTCAGGAACAAATATTCGTGCTCATCCATCACACAAATAAATGCCCTTACCGGGATTCGAACCCAGGACCTCTTGCTTCGTAGGCAGGGTCACTACCAACTAGACTAAAGCGGTCGTTAAAAGTATCAATTTTACAGATTTAAAAAAAAATACAAAAGATAGCCTTAAATCTGACGCGGAGCCGCGTTCCGGCTACGAGAGGTAAGTTAACGAGCTCCTAGTTTCTTGGTCATGATTGGTAGAAACTGATAAATCGGTCTGTGATTGGCAGAGACACTTCCCGACATACAGTAGCGGCATCTAGCGGTGTCTACTCAGTAGCTTCAATTCAGACGCTTATCGGTGAATTGTTTGATTGCCAGAAGTGCTCATGTGTTTTACATTGGAATTTTAATTTGACAGACGTCATCCAACAGACCTCACTAGAACAGGATCGGCGTCCGGTGTCATTCGTTGATTGTCACGGTTATCTCGATATCCATCAACCTGTCGGTTAGTTGTTTCAACTTTATTAGTTACATAATAGGGGAGAGGTTGAAACAACTTCGTTACACGTTCGACAAGTGATAGAGATTTCAATCACTGCAGACGATCGAGATGAATGCCTTGGGAGTTTTCGTGCGTTGCTTCTCAAAGACTGATATGCCAAGTTGCCACGGCGTGAGAAAAATCGAGCGAATAGTTCATTGCGGCGCTCAACCAATCACCTGTAAAGGGTCAGGTCTGTGGCCCCGTATTGTAAAGCTACTTGCAAGAGGTTGGATAAATTTTGAGTTGAAATTGTACTAATTTTGAAATTAACACTTTAACGTAAAATAGAGGTATACCTACTAAAATTAAATTACTGTCCTAACGATGTCGTTCGATGCAATGTTGGCACGTCCGAATAGCGAATGCACTGCCAATATTGCTGTCGAAAGATATATTATCTCTCGTACTAATATTAAATTTAGATTGTAATAATAAAGGCTTTAAGAAACAATCAAAACTTTTGTAAAAATATACACACAAGCGATCACGTTTGTTAATTTGCATAATTGCTCAAATCCCAAAAGCGTACTTGAACTACTAAATAGAAATAATTATATAATTTTAGATAGAAGGACGGTGGTTACAGTGACTTCTCATGCATTTTAATGTCTGTAATGATGAAAAAACTGTATCTCCAATTAAGTTGCGCGACGGAGTGTAGCGTAATGGCAAGTTCAACGGCGCTACGCTGACATGGAATCCACTGCATGACTCACGGTATAGATTGATGAGTACACAGATGGTTCAAGTGGGCATAGATCGGCTAAAGAGAGTAGAAAGCGGATTAAAAAGACATTTTTTTTCAATGAACTAAAACAATTACTTTGCTCACCCGCGACCTTACAATAGTTACGTTTATGCAAGAAATGTGCGTTCATGCAGTTCCTCCACCTCCACACTGTACGAACACACACAAATCACATAAACCCAACCATCACCACCACCAAGCTACACTGACGCGTTTCGAACTCAACCAGAGCTCATCTTCAGAGTTACCACAACAAGTTGGTTTGTTAGTTTAACGTTTGGTAGCATAGCATACGGTTGTGGTAACTCTGAAGATGAGCTCTGGTTGAGTTCGAAACGCGTCAGTGTAGCTTGGTGGTGGTGATGGTTGGGTTTATGTGATTTGTGTGTGTTCGTACAGTGTGAAGGTGGAGGAACTGCATGAACGCACATTTCTTGCATAAACGTAACTATTGTAAGGTCGCGGGTGAGCAAAGTAATTGTTTTAGTTCATTAATATGGACCTCCGCAAAGTAACGCCTGATTCAATAAATTACATTTTTTTTCATTGATGCCTTTGGCAGCATCAGAATTTACGACCTATTATGACGATCGCAAAGCTGTTGTTGTCTAACTAAAACAGTGTATAATTATCCCACTCGTAAAGTTGTGGATTAAGGTCAATTGAAAAACTTCAAATCGACCGATAGCGGTAAAGATGTTTCCGACACCTCTGCTTTCGAGTGGTAAAATAAAAGCCACTGTTTCAGAGCACTCCTTAAAATAAACACATATCATCTGGGATACAGATGCTGATAAACTTCTTGAGCATTTGGCAACGTGATGGGCTGATGGGGATATGTTTGCATTGTGTAAATTACTATGAAAGGAGTGTAAAATTCGCTTTTGCGAAAGTTGCTGAATGCCTAGCCAGTTAAAAAGAAGGCTGCATACAACTGCCTCAATATTGAAAAGCACCTATAGCTTGCATAGTCCGGTCAACGCAGCTATCACGTCTGTTAATTTGAATCCCTTGTTAGTCTGTGATAGTCCCGGTCCTGCGCGTTCGCCGTCATACTAGGGGTGCCTGATACACGTCGATGTTTTATATTTCTCATCGAAAGATCGATTAAAATTATTTTTTATTTTTCATCAATTTCTAGCCAAATCTCATAGTTTCAACTAAAGTGCACTTTCACAAAACGAGACTCTTTATAATGTATTCACTAACCACTCAGTTGCTCGCGTGAAAAAAAAACCGGCCATGAATTGCTCTCGCCTTGCGTTGCAAACAGTGACGCGGTGTCGAATTACGTTTAAAAATCGATTTTTTTAATATTTCTCAAATGTGAGTTACATAAATTATTACACAATAAAGCCAAAGAAACAGAGAATATGTTTCTAGTAGTAGTTTAGTGGGCTATTGTATTGAAATAATTAATAAAAATGCACAAAAAGCAAAACAATGCTTACGTACCTACGAAAATTCGGGGCACTTTTTCGAGTCGATTTCAAACACTACAAACCACTTATAAACACTTGAACTTATAAAAACAAACACTACAATCCTTGCCAATAACAACCGTATGCGTAACATTGTATTTACTAAACACGATATAATTTATTTCATCACAAATCTAAACAGCTGATCTGTGCCCGTTACGACTCGAACTTTACTTGTGTCGTCGGAATATTTTTTTCGTTCGAATTTTGTACCATAGACCTTCGGTTTTATTTTTTTTAATGTTGCTAGTTTATCTCTCTGTATGAATGATACTATTAAGGTCTCAATACACGTTGACCAACCTAAGGAGAAGACAAAAAGTGTGAGATCGGTGTCTGGCAACCACAGTTGCCAGAAGCATTTTGCTAAAATATATTTGGCAACCGTAGTTGCTCAAAGCACGTGAGCGGTTAAAACCCTTGCCAGCATCTGGCAGAATATAAACAACCAACACTGATGCTTGGTTAACCCTTCTTATTCGATAGTTTGGCAATACTAGAAGAAATGCAATGATTCTTTTCTGCTGACGTTGAAGAAAAAATGTATTTTAACAATGTCGTTTTTACTGCAGGTTTTCTGTACTACTTTGATGCGTTACTAGCGATACAATATGATGCAAAATAACACATCACAAAACATATTGTAAATGATTGACTTAAATATGACGATGACGACGAAGTTTCATCCGTTTTAGCTACTCGTGACACTGCCACTGCAATGTGCATGAAACGTTGAGGTGATTTTAAACAATGTTTGATTACGTGATTAACCCCCCTGTAAAACAGAGATGGCATAATATATATCTGCCACATTAGATAGAAGGAAGGGGCCCTGTTTCACTACTCTGTATTAAGTTCCTTCTATCTAATGTGACAGGTATCTATATGCCAGATGGCATCGCAAAACGACGATAATTTTTCACATCACTATCGAATATTATCTCACCGGCGCCGTGGCTAGCATTCGCACTGGCTAATTTCGAACTGCTCGTCCGTTGACATAACCGGACGTTGTAAAGATTTGAGCAGTAAGTTCACTGATATCTTCGTATCTGTGTACGATCCATCATGCCAATGAATTTGTCCGGACGAGATTTATATCGACCGGATGTCGCTAGGAAATAAAAGTTTTGTCGCGGGTGACACAAGGTGCTAAGTATAAAGTATTAACATGCGTAGCTTGGAGGCTTTGGGCATTTGATCGAGGCCTAGTTCATACTTTAAGGGGCTGTTTCACCACCAATTGATTAATTTTATCTGACGGTTATCCGTGAGATGCCATCTCCGTCTATTCGAACAAAACAAACAGAGACGTCACATTTATCCGTCCAATAAATTTGATCTATGGTTGGTGAAACAGGGGGTAACTATCCTGTCCTGCATATACAGGATGTTAGGTAACGAGTGGATAATCCTTGAACTACGGATAGAGGGCACTTAGGACGTTATAATAAAGCTAATATAGGTTTAGTAAAAGTGGCACGGTTTTCGAGATATTTGGACTTTTAGGTTTTTTTCGAAAATGAACACCCTTGTTCAATGTTTTGATCATAGCACCATTTTAATCTATTTTTTTTTAATTTTTATTTTTGCTGAATGTTCTTGAATGCTTGTGTTATCAGATAGGCATCACCATTTTTGTGAGACTACATTGGATTTTTAATAAAAAAATCGCAAACTTAATTTTTGCGTTTTCAATCGTACATTGATCGAAATTTCAGCTCTCATGGTGAAAAAAAATACACCACCGTCTAGTTGCCAATAAGCTTAAAAACATGCCTATATACCTTTTAATTACCTAGTTGTTTCATAAGTGAGGCGGCCTTATGAAGTAATCACAATATTATTGATATAAAATATTGACAATAAATAAGAACTTTAAACAAGTTAGCTATGAAGTATCTTTTTTTTTTTTTTTTTGTACTTATTTTTTCAACTTCATTTTTTTATGTGTCTAATCTCTAGACCAGTGGTGGTGTAGGGGTATGGCACGCGGCACGGAATGCTGAGGACCTGGGTTCGATTCCCAGCATTGGTCTTTTTTCTGGGGTTTTTTCTGTGCATCTATATTTCAGTTTGTATTTAGTACGAAATATATGATTTCACGGGATGACCGTAAAAGTAATAAAAAAATGAAGTTGAAAAAATAAGTACAAAAAAAAAAAAAAAAGATACTTCATAGCTAACTTGTTTAAAGTTGCACAGTAGCGCCATCTCTTGTCCAGGTGAGCGGTTAGTTCCGAAGGAGTGTTAAAATCTCTCGATGAGGGTGTAACATAGATGTGCGCTTGTCACTGCATAAGGTGATGATTTAGCAGATTGAAATGTATGATGTATAGGAAAGATTCGTGTCTAATCTCTAGACCAGTGGTGGTGTAGGGGTATGGCACGCGGCACGGAATGCTGAGGACCTGGGTTCGATTCCCAGCATTGGTCTTTTTTCTGGGGTTTTTTCTGTGCATCTATATTTCAGTTTGTATTTAGTACGAAATAAATAAGAACTTATAATAGAAATTTAAAATTCAACTTAGAAATAGCAAAAAGGTTAGTCGACGTCAAAGGAGGCCGAAGAGTTGGCAGCTTCCTCGGACATAGAATTAGCTTAGCTATTCGAAGAGGGAATGTGCCTTTTCGTATTATGTTTTAGTTATTATTATTAATATTATTACATAGGTACTCATCATTATATTTACATTTGGTTTTCTTTTTCTTAATATAACTGCTTTTAGAGTAGGATAGTTATCTATATCTATCTATGCATATAATAAATCTGTAACAAGTCGGTGTCTGTTCATTGAAGATATTTGAGAAAAACTGTCACTAGGGCTATTTATTAGCACAATAGAACCCAAAACAATGATTTTTAGAATTATTGTCTGTTTGTCTGTTTGTCTGTGCGTTTGTGCGCACTAATCTTAGAAACGGCTTAACCTAGAAGGATGCGGTTTTCACTGATATGTTGCTATTTTCTTGGATTAACATTTAGTGTTTGTTTCATTTGAATCGGTTCACAAATAAGAAAGATACGTCTATTTTAAGAATTTATCGAACAGGTTTTTTTGTTTGAACGCGCTAATCTCAGGAACTACTGCTCCGATTTGAAAAATTCTTTTAGTGTTAGATAGCACATTTATCGAGGAAGGCTATAGGCTATATATCATCACGCTAACACCAATAGGAGCGGAAGAATGTTTCTAAATCGGGGGTTTTTGAAGTAAAACTTCTATAGGCACGCTTGACTTGGGAGTACGGTGTTGAATGTGAACGCGGGTGTACGGGGGGGGGGGTGCGGGGGCGGGTATTTTTTTTATATCGAGGAACTAAGGAGAGCCATAATTGATAAAAAAGCAAATTGGATAAAAAAAAATAAGCTGCCCAAATTACTAATTCCACGCGGACGGAGTCGCGGGCAAAAGCTAGTACATAAATATTTTATAAAAAATAAGGAACAAATTAACTGATAATAAGAATGAATCTATAAAAGAGCTTTCCTGCAGCATGGACCCTAAAATGCTGCCAGCATTTCCTCGCTGTTGGTCAGTATTGCGATAATTATAGTGATACGTTGTATGAGGAAGGTGCCAGCTCTAGTCCCCAGTGACGAATCTTTGCATGAATATATGGGCACTGCGACCGTGGGGTACTTAATCATCATCATCATCAGTCGAAACACGTCTACTGCTAGACAAAGGCCTGCCCTAAAGAATGCTACAATGAACCCTCAACCGCTCGTATTCTGGTACTCCTGCGACTTTCATTAGGTCTTCAGTCTACTTTAGTGTTGCCCACAGTAATGTATGGTAGATATGCGTAACGTAATGTTAAGCACTAAAGGCTGTAAGTGTGGGTAGGAAGTGTCTCATCCTCATCATCATCCCAGAATCCTCAGAATGAGATGGCTTGGGCCGTAGTTTCCACGCAGCCCCACTGCGGATTGGGAACTTCACACTCACCATTGAATTTCTTCGCAGATGTGTGGAGATTTTCTCACGCTGTTTTTCTTTACCGTAAATTTTGAAATGGAATTTTGCACATAATTTCAGAAAAACTCAGAGGTGTAAGCCCGGGGTCGAACCCACGATCCTCTGCTTGAGAGGCCATAGGTCAAACCACTAGGCTATCGCGTCACGGCTTATTACGGATGAAGTGTCTATGTTATTGATGTTTCCCTATTACTGACAAGTTCTAACTTAGGTACTTTGCATACCTATGTTGATTACGCGGTTTTTAATACTCCAACAGAGTATTATTTTATTGTGTTTACTTTACCACTAACTGAGACGAGACAATGGTAATTTTTGAATGTAAACCTCTAGGTTATACGTATCCTAGATTCCTTCGTTGAATGGCGCATTAAATATAATGACATATCGCCTGTGTGGCTTTAGGTAAATAAAATATGATATTGTTACCCAGGCAATTTCACATAAACCATGTAGCTTTGTAGCTTTTAGGTCCAGTTGTAAAGTTTTTATTTTATTAAAAAAAATATTGATATAATGGCTGATGTTGATGCAATTTATGTGATGAAATCTAAATTCATTGCTCGACTGGATTGGATGACGTAGGTTGTCTTTTTTACCATATATGTTAATCCCAGATTGCAAATGAATTGCTCAGTTTCTTTGGCATTGAACGGACGAATTAGCAGTCTTTAATATTAATTCAAAAGTAATAAATGGTAATGACTGGGAGCCGAATAGCTGAGAGGCGGTAGGCGACAGTGAGTCAATGGAGGTGGGTGGGACAGCTGACTGAAGGTCACAGGCTCGGCCATCGGGACCCGTTCACTTACACTTCGGGTCCTAAACGAGATAAATCCTTTGAAATTTGAAGCTTTTAAATATTCCGAATATGTTTAACCGAATCTGTGTATGATAAGGATTATCACAGTACCGGTCGTATCAAGTCGTATGCGTATATGATATAAGGATCAGTGTCATTACTACTTCTTCGTATTTTTTTTTTCGATTTTATGCTGTATTTCAAAGTATAATGGTCTAAAATTCTACTAAATTAAAGCTAAATCAATGATATACCATAGACAGGCACCAATACGAATATACATTCAATAATATTTTCAACATTTAACTGAATGCTGGCGATTCCGCGCTAAACTGTCCCATACCGCCACAGACGACGGGGTGAAATCTACGCAACGTTCCCTCAGACGAAAAGTTAAATATTCCCAAGGTACTTCAGCGTGCCACTATAACCCGAAAATGATTGCACATAGTCAATATCTAAGCGTAAAATCGGATATCTGGGGCATGAGCTACACCATGACAGTATCGGGTATGTATTACAATACCGAAGTACGAAAGACCGAATGTATTAAAACATCGAATGGGTCAAAAGACCGACACGGTTTTTTTCTGAAACCGTTAACTTTTTAAGATTGTTATAAAACAAACCTAAACTAACCTAATGGGTTCTGTATGATGCCGTTTTAATAAATTCTGAAAAGTTTACGGTTTCAGAAAAAAATCGTTTCGGTCTTTTGACCCATTCGATGTTTTAATACATTCGGTCTTTCGTACTTCGGTATTGTAATACATACCCACAGTATCAGGTGTTGCAACTAATATTGATAGGCAGAATACAAGGAAAACGGCGCCCTGGAAGGCGGAAGAAATTTCGGCTGCGGAATATTTGGGAGTGGACCGGGAATAGTAGTGCATAGCTAAGTACTGTTCCGGATGGCTCAAGGAAGAGAAAATTTTCAGAGATTTTTTGTCAACCTCCAGCAATGTTTTGCCACTTCAAGAAAAAGAAGAAGAAATATTCCGTGCACTTTCTGTTTCGGATTCCGTGGGCCATTGCGTAAACATTAGTTAGAGTAAGTACAAAGTGTACTTAATAATTAGACGTTGACAGCATTTTCAGAACACTCGGATGTCTTCGAACTTGCAAGAATGTTCTAACGCCTCTTCTGTCTGAAGATCTCCCAAATTTATAGCAGTGGAATTGTACCTATGTATATCTAACTAATCTTTAACTACAGCCTTGGTGTTCATAGAAATTCAAAGAGCTTCTAAGAGGTTCTAGTTTTCTTGTTTATCTATCACTGGGTTCATCAATTTCATTTCTATTAACCGACAGGGCTCAAATACAGTATTAATACAGTAGGTAAGGTAGTTTTATCTTTTGTCTTTTTATGTTTGAAGAAAATGGAAAGGACAACTAGTCACCTTGTTAACCCACGTAACTACTTTTGTTACGTCTCAGTATCAGTAAGTAGGTAGGGACTCTTGGCCAAGATTGACGCACACTTCGGTCGGCGTCATCTTTTGCATCAATTTGGTCTACGATAATATACGACGCTTACCATGAGCTTACCTACTGGCAGGACTTTGGTTTTGTCACTAAGTGTGTCACTTTCTAACTAACGTACTTACTTAGTAAAAGACCCAATGAAGATTTAAGTACGATTGAAAAACTAGTGGGTATGCTAGCCGTTGTTTTAGTCGTTTAGATTGTTAGGGTATACTTGTATTGTAGGACGACCGGATAGCTAAGTGATCAGAGAACCTGACTACAAAGTTTAAGGTACCGGGTTCGATTCTCGGTCGGGACAGATATTTGTATGAAAGCGATATGTATTCACTAACATATACAAGTATATTAATGCGTTGTCTAGTATCTACAGTACAAGCTTTGGTTAGTTTGGCACTAGGTTAAGGTGGTGTCAATCGTCTCATGATTTTATTTATGTTATTTATATAGGAGTATAGACCTAAGTCTAACTTACGTATAGACGGAGCAGATAATAGAACTAAAACCAGTATTGGACTTCACGATGTGGTAACTGTAAGTTTCGACAACATTAATTTATTCTCTCCTTTGTCCATTTGTTTGTAATTATGAAATTAATGTTTTCAAGTTGTCTTCTAGCCTGGTAAGAATAAATTGAATTATATAGAATCTAAATTTTAGATATACCACTGTTTAAAATTACAAAAACTGTAATTTTAAAGGCCGTATTTCTAAATATTTATCAGGTCAGACATCCGCGCGTTAAATAGCAATCGAACAAACGTAAAAATAAAAGTGATTGATGCGTCCAACCTAAAAACGAATCGACATAATTTCAACGCTGGCTCGCCATTCTGTCGACCCGTTCAATGGCCCAGAACATGGCACGCTGACACTTACAAATTACATATTGTGTCCTCGTAAAAATGGACTGGTGGAACGCTGTAATCTGTGTATATCGAGCCCTATGAGTCAAGATCGAGATAGCAATGCGGCAATTGACGGTTTGTTGTATCTAACTTGGTTAAGGAATCTCGCAAAAAATCTGCTATGGGTGAGTCACTGTCCGGCTGGAAGAGTTTTTGCTGTACTGGTATCTCACGGAGCGGGTACTGTTTTAGATGTAACAGATCTGTTCGACCGCGTGGTTTCACTCCGTCTGATGATAGCTTTGGATGCCGCCGCTTAAAGCGATTAGACTGTGAATATTTAGGGTTGAACATGAGAGCGAAATATCTATATACACATACATGCAAATCAGAATAGAATACAGATCAATAGTGTCTTACTTTGGGCCCTTAACACGTCCACTTGACGTTGGTTCAAATCCAATTCACAAAGTATTCATAAAAACGTATAATAGCTTTATGTATCATTTGGAAATTAAGTAAACAATTAGTTTACCATAGAATACGAGTACTTGCAAATCCAACTTAGGTACTAAACATTGTCTTCCTAATGTTAGTTGGTGTGTATTTTACTAAATAAGATAGGTTTAAGGTTACAATTGTTGGTAACACATTATGGATAATTTAATGTCCGAAATATATTATTATTATTATTAAAACTTTTAATCGTAGCTGAATTTGATCGTTTTTTTAGACTAGCGATGTACCTCTCGGTAACCATTGGTATTGCAGCCTGGCAGCCCTAAACACAGTGACTGTCTAAACTAACGGGCGAATTCCTTATAAGAATACCGCGGGTCAAATCAGGGGTTCGCATCAGATCGGTGTCAGTGTTCCACGTTTTCTCCTATATGTCATCAGCCGGTATCAGCGTAATGGTGCCTACAGGCCAATTTTCAAGACCTTAATGATATAATGACGTGTAAATGTAAATTCTTGATGAATTTGAATGGACTTTCTATTTCAATTAAAACTGCCACTGGGTGCGGTTAGTGCTCTTATTTGATGCGTATCGGGTTATAAATAAACAAAAACAATGTCGGTTAGAAATAGAATAATGTGTCTGCGTGGTTTGTGTTGTGTTGTGTGTGAGTAGCAAAGGGATATTCTGAGCGTCACGTGTACATATTGACTGAAATACGAGTTGCTTTTCATAATATCGGCCTTAACCCTCCAGGCTTTTAATATTGCAAGGTTTTGTTAGGTTTTGTAGATTACAAACTTTTAGCAAGGTGAAAATTACCTGGGGTTAGCAAAACCATTAGTTCTGCTGTGATGGCGAATGGCATTTTCCACGTCAATGTCATGGACTCTGATCTGCTTTACGCGCATGACTTAAGTTCCTCTAAGTTACCTACAGTCAGAAATTAGCACGGGAATCTTAAGAAGGTGCTTGCTATAAGGAAATAAAGTACCCGCTCAGTAGGACCTAATCCTGAAGCTCGGGATACACGACGAGACACTAGAAATTCAGTATAGTTGTGTTTCCCAAGTTTATCGTAATAACATGATACTCTAATGTTATTGAATGCGCGAAATTTTCGCTAAAACTACATTTTGATGAATTTAAAATTTGATGTTTCTTTATGCAGGTATCGACTTTGTCCCATTCGGTTTCGAGACCCTAGATCCGTGGAGTCCTAGCGCTATGAGGCTCTAAAAGAAAATAGGTATCAAAAAGGTTGGTGGACGTCACAAGAGACCGAAGAGCTCGCAGCTTCCGCGGACAAAGAACTATAGCAATGCTGTTCAAAGAGGGAATACTGCCAGTATCTTCGGAACCTTGCATTTCATTATATATTTAGTGTTTTTTCTGTTTGTTAATGTACCTAGGTACTTTTAGTTTAGGATAGTTGTTGTACATGAATAATTAATTTTTGTTATTGATTTATGGCATATTGATTGATGATTAAATTTTTACTTATGATATGAAATTGGAATTTATTAATTATTATTAGATACCTAGACATGCGGAAAGTGTTGTTGTTATGTCTTGAGACGTAGGTAATAAAAGTATCTAAGTCGTATAGCGAAGACTAGCCTAACAATAAATACTGTGGTCTACTGATATTTATTAAAACTGTGGTATTGACTGATCGTGTAAACTAGTGTATTTTAACGCAATAATCTATTTTTTTTACAAGCTTTTTATAAACTTGCAGTGTACAATGTATTGTATCTATGTAACTATGACTGTATTGTACATACGGGTCAAATCTTGCAAGTTCAATTTGACCGGCTTCTCGGTTTCCGAATGAGCTGAAATATTGCATGCGTGTTTAAATCAGATGACGATGCAATATTATAATGACGTGGAGCTGATCTGATGATGGAACTGGAAAGTGGCCAAAGTGGCCATAAGAACTTTGTAATAAAAGGACACAACCGTATCGAGTTTGGGCTCCTTCGATTCGTCTTGACGAGTATAGTATAAATCTTCCCAGGTGAACTTTTCGCTTCGAGCCCTTATCTTTCAAACAAACGGTATCGTCATACTATTAAGGTTCAAATTTAATGTAATGGCTCGAAACGAAAAAACCAGGGGCAAAAAGTACAGTCAGCAAAAAACAGGTAAGTATTTAAAATAGCAGTTCAACAAAAACTTATTTAATTCTGTAATGCCAGTTTGTGATAATTATTATTATTATTATTTTATTATTTATTTATTTCAGAAACAATATACATTGTGTTTGAACACTAGAATTAATTAAATATGTACTACATTGTTAAAAACGAATTATCAATATATTTGATAGATTACAGGATCAGTTTATACTACGACATTATATTCAATTATTCATCTTAATTACAAGACTGAAGTCTACAAAACAACTACAGTAGGTATAATGACGTGATAAATATTGGACGTCTAGTCTTGCCTGTTTATTGCTTGAATGGAATGTAATCCAACAGTTTTTATTATATTTTATGCATCAATGTATTCATTGTTCGTCTAGTTTTTGCCTAAGATCTTGTCAATCCTGCCATCTACTGGTTATGAGTACAATTAGTTGCTCCAAAACGCGCCATCTAGCGTAAGACGCTGTAACAAAGGAGCGGGGTAGCGAACATTCACATACACGTCTTAGAGCGATGAAATAGTTTCAATCAGTATCTAAAGATGTCGCACTCAACACCTGTAGCAGGAAAAGTTGATAAAATCATCCAAAAGTAAAAAAAAGTTAAAACAAGTATTGGGGTTACCTAAAAGTTATACGATTGTTTGCTACTTTATTGTAACTAAGGCACATTTGGGAATTGAACAGTTTGTAAAATTCCAACAAAGAGAAGCTTAGAATGTATTTGTTGCTACAACCTACGATGAAGGTGTGTAGCACTTCTGTAGACGCGTAGCCTTTCCCTCTATGGGCGTAGCGAATTAAGTTTTTATAAGAGACGATCGAGCATCTATCTTCTCAACATAAGCTAGTATAATACTACAATACTAAAGTAAATAGAGTCTATTTTTTTTCTGATTCCTTACCTACTTAAGAAGACTAAACTATGTAATTTGGTTCTCTTCCCATTGCTTACCGTCGAAAACGTAGTAGCTTAGGTATAGGTACCATCTCATTATTGAAGTCTCATTGCTAAAATTTTATTCATGAATCACTAGCAGTATCATAAATATAATTAAAACAAAGAAAATAAAAGCAATACTGTATTCCATAATACAACAATCTACCAGTAAGTACATTAAAATAACATAAAATGAATAAGAACTAAATTTGTAAGTGCGCCAATTTTCAACTTAATCGGTCTAGTAGTATATTTAGAGCAAATTTACTGTGCCAGACGGACAGAAAGGCATACACACGAGGGAATCCGTAAGGTTTCCCTGTTGTCACTCAGATATAAAGAACCCTAAATCGACCCACAAAGTCAGAAACCGAAAATCTTTCGGCCCAACGAAATAATGGTGTAAAACTAAAAAGGATTCCTACAGGGTTTATCAATTTCCGCGCTAGTCAGGGACAATGTGCCTGATGGATGGACCGATGAGAATGGAAGGCGCTTACGCGGGTTATAAATGACCCCGCCGGATCTATAAAATGCCATAGTTTATTTGTATTCGCTTTGAGGCTTCATTCGTACAATTTGTGGCGGTTGGAACCGCCTTCTTAGAGCTGTGAGGGATTCACGGTCAAGTGGTTATTTGAGTGCAATTTAAGATTCCTTGCCTCACACAGAAATAAGGAACCCTTATAGGAACACTTCGTAGTTCGCATGTCTGTCTTTCTGTCAAGAGATTGTTTCTCTACTTACCGTCGATGTAGGATTATGATATTTGGCAACACGTGAGGACTTACTAGCCTCACAGTACGGGTAAGGAAAACGTCCGAAAAATATTGATTTGCAAAAAAATATATAGTAAGTATTTCTTGAGAAAAGTTCGATTATGGTCAAAAGATGTATCCCCTGGTCCCTGGATTTGAACTAAATTGTACTTTGTTTGATCAAATGATCAGATATTGCGTACCGTGTCGTGTATTATCTATCTATACCGTATAGGTATGTGTGGATCAACGGGCGGGAAATATTTGCGAATTTATATAGGAATAGGTCTAATAAGGTACAAGCTTTACAAGCTTTGCTTAGTTTGGGACTAGGTCGATTTGTATAAGATTGTCCCCTAATATTTTTTATTTTAATAATAATAAGTAAAGCGGTACACACTACTTTTATCTGAAATGTGTTGTGTTCATTTGGAGTGTCAAAATGATTGACCACTTTTGTCTTAAGTTGACCGTTGTTAAGATCAAAGTTAATTGCTTGTAATGTAACTGTGGTTAGTAGTACGAGTCAACTAAGTTGAAAGATGCAAAACTTTCATCCAACCGGATCTTTATTATACACCAGCTGTCGCCCGCGACTCCGTCTGCGTAGAATTTGTTTATTGCTGTCCCGCAATGTCCCGCAATTTTCCGGGATAAAAACTTTAAACTATCCTATGCCCTTCCCAGGGTCATAAACTATCTCCATATCCATCTAAATCAGTTCAGCGGTTTAAGAGTGAAGAGGTAGTGCGTTGTACCTCAAGATTGACATCCGCTTGTCCGTACGTTAAGGGATTCAAAGGTTTATGTAACTGTATATAAAGTAACGACAATGTGTCGAGAGGTCATGGTCGGTTTATTTCTAGGCTTTCGTGCCTCTTACCCACGTCAAATGTCTCACGCAGTCTTTTTGTCGATCACGAGAAAACAGCATTTAGTCACTTTTATTTTCAATATTCCAGGAGTTCGCATCATAGGTATTTGAATAAAAGTGTTATGTTATATGCCTGATTTCGACGGTGCGAAAAATATTGTGCAAGTTGTTGTACATTGTGTACGTAAGGTAATGCTACATTTACACGCTTGCCAAGACTTGGTACACGTCTACAAGCTCCAAGCCTATAACCACAAACGCTTGCAAGTGCATTTTTGTTCCGTTATAGCTTCTTTGACCAATGTTCAAAAACTGACACTGGCTTGGATCGGCGACAAGATCTTGGAAGCTCACGCAAGCTAGGTAAGCGAAATACCCCTATGTACAATTGTACACGCTTGTGCTTGTGAAAGCAGGGATGGCGATTCTTCTCGATAAAGATCGATTTTTAAATCGATTCGAATCGCAATCTAAAAAATCGACTCACAAAAATTCGAGGTCTCAAAGATCGATTTCTCAAAAATAGATTTTTTACGAGTTTACATTTACGAGTATAATGCAAATATAGTGTGAATGAATATAGAGTGAATGAGAAATACATTTTATTATCTGCTCTATCTACCCTGTAGAAATAACAAAGGTTCAAACTTGAAATTTCCGTTAAAAGGCTGACTTCTGGTGCCTTTACCCTATGATACCGTTTGTTAGCTCATGTGGTTGCAGTGCAGGATAAAGCAACACCGTTTTATGCAAAAAATCCAACGTCATTTAATTTTGACTGGCAGCACGACCACGATAGCGAGAGAAATCGCGAAAACGCTGCGAAAACGCTGACGTTGACTGAATTACTGCCGTCGCGAGTTCATAAATATCCCTCTCGCACACAACATGCTTAAACGTCAAAATAACACTATTCGCAACAGTAGACAATCAGTAGATCTTGAACGCACGTGGCGCTGACAGGCGGACGGGATCGTTCCACATGCGAGCATTAATCGTAGGCACCGCTCCATCCGTCAACCGACACGCAACTCAAATAGTAATACACCCCCGGGCCCAGGGGCGCTTGTTTAATACACGCTGCATGAGTTTTAAAAGAACGAATTGCAGGTGATAATTTTGGGTTACCTAACCAGGGGTTGATTATCAGGGCGTTTATTCGAGCGTTTCAACCGCCACATGTATTGTAGATTTTGATGGGGGTTCCGGTTATATGTATATTAGAGATCCTGTACATAGCACTTAGTGAAGAAGGCTACCGACGTTATTAATCAAGTTTACTAACATAAAATGAAATATCTGAAATAAATTGCATGTACCATTATTTTATTATTATCCTAATCCTAACTAATATTATAAATGCGAAAGTAACTCTGTCTGTATGTCTGTCTGTCTCGCTTTCACGCTAAAACTACTGATCCGATTTAAATGAAATTTGGTACACAGAACCCTCGGCCATCTGGGGCTGCGTACACTGGTCGCGAGTGCGGCCGAGGGATCCTATCCCGTATCGGTATTTTTGCCACGAGCGCAAGTGTCACCAGGGTGCTACTTAAATCATCTGTCACAGATGTAAAGGCCTACTTTTTTTTATTTATATATTGACAAAAACATTTACATGTCATTACAGTATTAACCGCTGCGTCACGATACTTAGACTAATAAATATTAGTACGGATTAGACGCTTCTATATAATGTAGTTTTCATAATTATGTGCCCATGTAAGGTTACATTGGGTCAAAGTACCCCAAATTTAGTCTAGAGCCTGAGAAAGGACCCATAATTGATGAAAAAGCAAATTGGATAAAAAAATAAATATATAAATAAATATCACGGGACAATTCACACCAATTGACCTAGTCCCAAACTAAGCAAAGCTTGTACTATGGGTACTAGACAACGGATAAACATACTTATATAGATAAATACATACTTAAATACATATTAAACATTCAAGACTCGAGCACAAACATTCGTATTTTTCACACAAATATCTGCCCCGACCGGGAATCGAACCCAGCACCTCAAGATTCGTAGTCAGGTTCTCTAACAACTAGGCTATCCGGCCGTCTAAAGCTGCCCAAATTACTAATTCCACGCGGACGGAGTTGCGGGCAAAAGCTAGTTGTTACATAAAGGTTTAATTCAAGTGAATTAGAACATAAACGTCCTTGAACGTTGAATTAGTCAAACGGATCCAATTCTCAATGGAATCTCAAAAATGTTGATCGTTTCTCGAAATAGCCTTTCATTTAGGTCTCGATATATTTTATTGAAAATTTGAGCCCTCTGGAAAGAAACCCGATAAACGACTTAGGATCGAAAACAAATTACTTACGTTCCAAAAAAGATTTCTGGAGTTTTTGTGCTTGAGGTCTCCTTTTATATAAGTACATACATACGCGTGTCTCAATAGAAACGCTTCCTTTATTTGTAACCCGCCTGTGCGGTGTACATACTTCGTGTTTTTTACTACCAGAATGTACCTATTAAGAATAAGGTCCGAGTAATCTCAATATTTTAAGTTAGCTTTTATATTTCAATCTAGTCACGAAATCTTCGATCAACAATTACAACACGAAATTCAACAATTTATCAAAAAACTGTCAATTTTGGCGGGCTGTCAGACTAGTGCTGTCCCATTATCTTAGTGCTGTACCATCTGCTATAACACAGCAGCATTTAAAAACAGAAAAATTAGGAGCAGTAATAAGGTGAAATTAATGTTCCGCAATAACGGAAAAAGGCCAGGAATGTTACTTAAGTATATGAATCGGCCGCGTGGTGCCAGAGTGGGGTCATAATATTCAAGTATTAATAAACTAGACCGTGACAATCAAGAGCTCAATTGGCAGTTATTTCCGGAGGACCCATTACGGCATCCTCCGTCCGGCATGCATAAACAAATAACTTCGTCGAATCTGCTTTTGTCTGAATCAAATATGTGCAGTCGAGCACAAATTATTTCACCAATGCAGAGCTTTTGCTACTAAGTATTGAATTAGCCTGGGCGCCGTAATTATGAATTGACAACATGAATTGCTTTCAATTGACCTGGGCCCAGGGGGCAAACTTTTTTTAATTACATCTGAAAATACAAAAAACGAAAGTATACTAACTAAAAAATTGTGCTGAACTTAAACTATATTATGTACGTTTGCAACTAGTGAAAATTTTAATAGCTAGAGAGTTTTATAGCAATTTTTTCCCCCGATATGGTATGATATTTGTACGGATGCGATCTTCCACCTGTTAATTAATATTTACAGCATGAATACAACCTAGGTCATGCGTTAGCACTGGCAAAGACGAATAGAACATGTGACCACAAGAATATTCCTTTGTTGTTTACGAGCATAAAACATCCCTAACAAATCAAAAAAGACGATGCGATACTAAGCAGATACCCGTTCCGCTAGAGCCTTCCCACGAAAACTGCTTTCCAACTTATTATGAAAATAGGTATGGCGACGGAGTTTCAACGCTTACAGTAAATACAATGACAGCAAATTCCTGCGATTAGGCCGACCACAATATTATTACGTGACTCGCTCCCAAATGGACAGCCAGGCAATCTCTATAAAGAGGTATTTGGGATCCTAATTTACACCCCCTTTCGTAATATTCGGCACCTCAGTTATGAAGGTCCGGCCGGGGCTTAGGAACCCACTTAGTTTTAGGGATCGAAGATGCCTTCATTGTTATGAGTGCGTTCGTACATGCTGTTAGATATAATGAAAAGTCTGCTAATCCACCTGACCCCTATTTCAAAAATTATTGTCAGCGACTATCACTATCGTCACTACTATTTTACGGAGAGCCATTTTAACCACGATTTTAACCGCGTATGTTAACCACGATAAATAAAATTGTAACGCAAGCTTTGACATAGTTATAATCTCATGTCAAAATTTACCCACAAATAATATGGACAACTTTTCCAGTCTAATATATGTATACATCGCGGTATATACATACCTACAATCTCCCAATGCGATACACAGAGTTCTAATTTAACCCAATAAACTACTTAGGTTTCTTTTCTATTACAGATGTAAAAGCTTTTATGAAAAAACAAATTATATCTACCGCAAGAGCTTACGTACACCGTATTCCGTTCGAAACCATGTTTGCTTTACTCGGATAGCGCAATATAAAGGTGCTATAGGATTCTTTACAAGTTGTAATATTTGTGCAAGGCGCGGGTGTGTAAATGTCATAACCTTTTTGGGGGGAACGGTATGGTATTTGGCTGTAAAGTGCCACAGTCTATGGCAAATACGAGTTGGGGATTGCGATTCGTTTTTTGGTCATTGAAGGGGCTACTGATTTTATATTTCGGGTTGCTTATTACCAGAAAGTTACTTTTTACGAGTGCTTTACTATTCAAGTGCGTGATCAAGTCTTGAACTCTATTTTTTAATTTCATATTTATTTACGAGTGGAAATCATTTACCTACTTTAGTAATATACACACAAATTAACAATTGTATACCTATTAGGAATGTAGGTTTTGGATTTAAGTAAACTTTATTAGTCACATTGCGAGCCGGTTTCTGTAGCAATAATATTAAATACGTAAATAAATAAATAAATATTAGGGGACAATCTTACACAAATCGACCTAGTCCCAAAGTAAGCAAAGCTTGTATTATGGGTATTAGACGACGATAAACATACTTATATAGATAAATAAATACTTAAATACATAGAAAACATCCATAACTCAGGAACAAATATTCGTGCTCATCACACAAATAAATGCCCTTACCGGGATTTGAACCCAGGACCTCTTGCTTCGTAGGCAGGGTCACTACCAACTAGGATAAAGCGGTCGTTAAACGTACCTATCATATTGCATGATCGATCACAGTATGTAACTACCCAACGAGTCGATCTTAAGCGAATTTTTCACTTTATCAGTAAAATCATCCGAGTAACAATACATTGCGTACCTTGAAAAATCCATTACATCCTGACTAGATCGGTTGCCCCGCATTCTATAGCTACACGGGTGATGTTACTAGTAACGTGAAAAACCTGGCTTTAGACACATAATACTATTTTCTCAAACATGCTATGAAATATTGACGTTATGTTCCTTATAATACGCCACGAAGTGTCACGTTGAAGGTGCGGGCTAGATGAGAGGTCAATAATGGAATTTCATACAACATTGCTGGCCTTGGCCAGCAAAGTGATCGTCTATTGTTTCATACTATGACGTTTATAGGTCTATGGCATCATAGCATTTAGCCATTAAAAAAAACTATAAGCAATATTTTGCGTTTTGGTTCATTAAGACATTCTGCCACTACGTTTATTTAAGGTAAGGTAAGATGATGATGATGATGTTGGTGATGATGATGGTGATGTTGATGGTGTCGATGATGGCGGTGATGATGATGGTGATGGTGTTGATGATGGTGATGATGGGTGATGATGGTGATGATGATGGTGATAACGAGATGATGATGATGGTGATGATGAGATGATGATGATGATGATGATGATGATGATGATGATGATGATGATGATGATGATGATGATGATGATGATGATGATGATGATGATGATGATGATGATGATGATGGGTGATGATGATGATGATGATGATGATGGTGATGATGGGTGATGATGATGATGATGATGATGATGATGGTGATGATGGTGATGATGGGTGATGGTGATGATGATGATGATGATGATGGTGATGATGATGATGGTGATGATGATGGTGATGATAAGATGATGATGGTGGTGATGGTGATGGTGATGATGATGGTGATGACGACGACGATGACGATGATGATGATGATGATGATGCATGTTTGAGAAAAACTCTATACAAGCCTTGGCCACGAACAGGGATTGCCGGCCTCGTATCTCTAGATGGCCTCGTTAACACTCGGCCATCTATAACTACTCGGCCGGCAATCCCCTATTTCGCGGCCGCTGCAGTAATGTACTATTCTATACTGGAGCTATGCAATGACAACTACAATGGCAATAAAATGTTTGTTTCGGACGCTTTTTTTTACTTTATTGAATCTATTATAAGAATTGTACGTATCTGAAATAAAATGGAATGGCATAGCACCGGTGTTTGATGTAAAAAATGCGGTTCTCCGAGCCGGATATGGTAGCTAGCTGAAATGTTTAGGTGAAAATCCTATTTTAAATAATTTATTGAATCAGGCATTACTTTGCGGAGGTCCATATTAATGAACTGAAACAATTACTTTGCTCAGCTCACCCGCTTTTAACCTTTACGCCGCATTTTAAGGCTTAAAATGATGGTGCACATTACTAAATTAGCATCAAATCATACTGCCAAAACTCCCCATTCCTTGGACTAAGAACAGCAGTCATAGCCGCAATACAAGTCAAATTAGCTTCAGAGAATATTTGACAGATGAGTGGGCCGGATATTGAGATTCTCAACCGGATATTAATACGGTTGCGACGAACATTTAACTTGAGTACCGGATTATGTAACTCTTTCCCTAATTCGTGGGTTCTGCGGCAAAAGGGACCTTATAACTTTCGGCGCCTACGTCACTTTACGTTTTGTTCGTGTTGAAAAAGTAATAAAAGGACTAAACCGCCAACGGATTTAAGGGTCTCTTTTGACGTGAGAACTGTCACGTATTGTGCCAATCTGATAAGGTTCTTTTCAAAGCCCATTTAGAGAAATTCATTTGTTAAATTAATGAACCTATTTTTAAATTATTTTAATTGATTAGTTGCAATAAAACGAAAGATAGAAACTTTTATTTACAATAACAACAAAAACACAAAGGCTAAAAGTACAAACATAACGGTTTACAAATAGTCCCGTAACAAAGCCTATCCTATAATAAGTTTTTCAGTTTTTGTTAAAAATTTCATTTTAAGAGCAAGCTTTTTAGCTGAGTACCTATACTTTTTATTGACTTTACTTGCATTGTCATCCAACTTACATAAGTATACCAAACTTCAAGTGCATCCGACCACAGGAAGTGGGACAAATTTGACTTCCAAGATTTGACCCGTACGGTCGGCGAAGAAATTGGTCTACCAGTTTTGACAAAAGTTCCTGTGAGATCTAAATATCGCTAAGGTTGACATTTCAAATTTTCTTATTTTTATTATTGTTAGGGAAAATCGACCTCGTATCATGACGTGCAAATGAACTTCAACCGTAGTGTGGTAGACCATATTTTTGGCCGACTATACATACCTACATACATACATAGGTACATTGCAGGTTAAATAAAAGCCTGTAATATTATAAATAAAAAAGTTTCTGAAGATGTTTAGAATGTTCATTTCATTAGTCAATCACGTAATAACAGCCAACCGGAATTGGGTGATCTGGATTAAGATATAGGATGTTTAATATCCGCCTAATACGTTCAACTCGGATAATATTTTAATTTTAAACGTGAATATAAATATTTAAATTCAGACTAAATTATGATTATTATTTTTTGTTATAATTTGTAAAACCTAATGATAACAGTAGTTATAGAGGAGCGGGTCTTCCTGACACAGATATCCCTATACTTTCTAGGAAGACCCAACCTTGTCTCTGTATTAACTTTTTTAAAGAAATAAATATTTTCATTTTCATTTTCTTTTTTCAATATAGGGCACTGGCCAAGAACGCTGAGGTAGATACCACTGCTGTCAAGATGACGTACCTATTAACTTCGTCGGGAATCAATAGATGGCGTTGGCCAAGCGAATGTTGTGCGTTGAAAACGTTACCGTAACTTTTTTTCAGGCTAAGGGCCGGTACAGATGGACAGCAGCAGCATTTGAACTGCATCCCAACTGCAAAATGGCAGTTTGAGTGCAGTTCTGATGCAGTTGACGTAACTGCATCAAAACTGCAAACCGACTGTGCAGTTGCAATGCAGTTGTAATGCAGTTCTATTGCAGTTGCTCTGACTGCAATAGGACTACATTACAACGTCGGTGTGTAGTTAACAGGACTGCATGACAACTGCAAGCGGACTGCGCAGTCGGTATTCAGTTTTGATGCAGTTACGTCAACTGCATCAGAACTGCACTCAAACTGCCATTTTGCAGCTGAGATGCAGTTGAAACGCTGTCCGTCTGTACTGGTCCTAAGCTGTAAGATTATAAATGTTTCTAGTGATGGTATTTTTAAAGCGAGCAAAGTCACGGGTTAAAGCTAGTATTAAGATGCATTTAAATACAGATTTAATGGCCTTAGTAGGTACGCTATCTCTTAATATATTTATTTATTTATTCAAACACTTACATCTATCACTACAGGCTTGACCTAATGCGACAGAAAACTCCTGAAGTCCTAAATAAAATCTAAATCTAAAATCCAATTGGGTCAAGCATTTATTAACAACTGGCTGTAACCCGCGTCTTTACATGCGTTAAAATGCGTTGCCCCCACTGCATACAAACTTTGGATGCAGGGAGGTCACGTTTCTCTGCAGCTGACCTACACAAAATCACGCACAGCAATTTTCCTCAAAAATAATTGTAACACCTATACATTATTATACGAAAACTATTATTCAGAAACACATTCAAAAATTCAAATGTAGCTCGTTACAGCCAACCTACGCCAAATAAAGCTGTACAATATCAAACCAAACCCATTTGAAGCCTCTAATGACGTCTTCCCACGAAAATATGAAAGAAAATATTATATGTATTTTTTGATTGAAGAGTTGGCCTATACCATGTTATGTGTAGAGGCATGAGGAATGACTGATAACGATGCGCGACATGGCATCCGCGTAGACCCCATTTACCTGATTTATAGAGCTATGAAAGCGTTATAGCTATCTTATATAGCCAAGCTGTATTAAAGGATTTAGGCGACTTCATTAGTTCGGCGTTAGGTTTAACTTGACGTAAAATTCACTATTAAATTACTCCATGTTATGAAGCCTGGGATAACCGAAAACAAAAGCTTAATGTTGCTTTTTTCTGAATAGCAAAAAAATGTCTGTGCTACAGAATCTTCAATCCTACTGACATTTAAAATGGGAAGTGAGCTTATCAATATTTGAAGCTAAAACGGTTGAAAAGAATTGAATTAAATTAAAAATGGAATAAACACATTGTGTACTTTCTATCCCGATGTTTCCATGGGATTCATATGAAATCTCAAAATTTTAACAAGTGTGGCAGAACTATCGACAGTTGACCTTGAAATTTAAAAAAATGGTCAGATGTACATAATTTCAACACCAGAAACAAGGATAAAATTTATTTGCCTAAATCGAAGTTAAGGAAAACATTTAAACAAGGTTTGCCACTAAAAATATATTTTCACCTCAGCACCTCAAACAGGCAGGTTTTGCTACTAAAAAACAGTGAGCAAAATCCGATTTTGCTCACTGCGTGAGACAAAGTAGCTTTTTAATTATTTTTTTAAAAGTCAAAGACAATGATGGGTCTGCTTACTGAATTCGAAAGATTTGAACTTTAGTTTGATCTGTCACTTTCATTTCGATACGAAAAGAGCGAGAGATAAGATCAAATCGATTCGAATTTCGATTTCAAATTCTATCCTAGTAGACCTAAAAATAAACGAACGATTGAACGTTCGGATACTCATAATAAGTTCTTAACCTTAAAATTGTAATTCGTCTGTTAAGGTTTTAAATTAAATTATTGTAGGTACTTTTTTAATAATTGGATTATATTTTTATATAATCAAATTAATAGTAAAAATGTTGTTGAAAACAAAGTTTAAACATGTATCTATATAATTATTAACAATTTTAACAATCTTGAACATCGTGGTAAATACAGCGGATGCAGCATCAGAACGCAGCGGGTGTAGTATCGGAACGCATCTTAAAAAAATAGCGGGATTCAAATTTTAATTCTTTTCTTCTGTTTCTCTAGCTACAGAGTTTGATATCTATGAGTTTGGTACACGATCAGAGGCAATTTGGAAATTATTAGAATAGTAATAAGTACTTATTTAATACATTTTTGAATATGATATGAGTGAATTGAGTGAGTCCAGTGACGAAGTCAACAATTGAACACCAGACGAATTAATGGAGTAATACATAATGCAGAGTAAGTTTCTTACTTGAAAAGTCTCGCGAAAAATATTTAAAAGCTTATGATATTTTTAAACAATGCAAACACTTTTTCGGAGACTGTACCTATAATATGATATGAAGTATTTACTCAATGTTGAAAACCACAACAAAGACAAAAAGACGACGTTCATATACCTTTAATAATTTATTATGTTCTCGCTGCTGAGGTGAAAAGTTGTATGTGTCACACGAGACCAAAGTTTTTTTGCATCTCGTGTATTTGAATCACTCGCGCACTCAGGATTCTAACTTAGAATCACTCGCTAAACGCTCGTGATTCAATTATAGACTCCTTCGCTAACTCGTGATTCAAAATCAGCACTCGCAGTAAAAAACAACTTTGCTCTCTTGTTGCACAAATAACTATTCTATAATTTAATTCCTTTAGAAATAACATCATTACAGTGAAATAAGTTTAAAAGAAATTTGAAACAGTTTTTTGAAATGCAACCTTTGTATACAATAAATGAATTTATAGACTTGTTTAGAGGACGATCCAAAAATCATATCTTAGAAATGTTTAATTACCTAGATTAAAGTTGTTCGCATGTATTTAGTATTAATGACTTGCTAAATGTGACTGATGTTACTTGGCCAAATAAACGAATCTTGAATCTTAAATCTTGAAAACTATTTAGGATATCGATAGTTCTATCGATAGCATCGCCACGTATTTATAGTAACGATAATGATTTATGAGCAACTATTTCAAATGACAATATTATCGATAGTTTTATTTGCAATACAATCAATAGTATTGCAAAATCAGACAATAGTGACCAAAAAAAATCGATACTATCGATAGTTTCAAACTAAATACAAACTGAAATATAGATGCACAGAAAAAACCCCAGAAAAAAGACCAATGCTGGGAATCGAACCCAGGTCCTCAGCGTTCCGTGCTGCGTGCTTACCCCTACACCATCACTAGTCTAGAAGTTAGCGACGAATCTTTCCCATACATCGTACACTTCAGTCTGTTATAATCACATTAGGCAGTGATAAAGCGCATCTATGTTAATGCCCTCTACCGAGAGACTTCAACACTCCTTCGGAGCTACCCGCTCACCTGGACCAAGAGATGGCGCTACTAGGCCAACTTTTACAAGTTAAGTATGAAGTATCTTTTTCTATTTATTTTTTTATTTTCTTCAACTTCATTTTTTTATTACTTTTACGGTCATCCCGTGAAACCATATATTTCAAACTAAATACAAACTGAAATATAGATGCACAGAAAAAACCCCAGAAAAAAGACCAATGCTGGGAATCGAACCCAGGTCCTCAGCGTTCCGTGCTGCGTGCTTACCCCTACACCATCACGCTGAGGACCTGGGTTCGATTCCCAGCATTGGTCTTTTTTCTGGGGTTTTTTCTGTGCATCTATATTTCAGTTTGTATTTAGTTTGAAATATATGGTTTCACGGGATGACCGTAAAAGTAATAAAAAATGAAGTTGAAGAAAATAAAAAAATAAATAGAAAAAGATACTTCATACTTAACTTGTAAAAGTTGGCCTAGTAGCGCCATCTCTTGGTCCAGGTGAGCGGGTAGCTCCGAAGGAGTGTTGAAGTCTCTCGGTAGAGGGCATTAACATAGATGCGCTTTATCACTGCCTAATGTGATTATAACAGACTGAAGTGTACGATGTATGGGAAAGATTCGTCGCTAACTTCTAGACCAGTGATGGTGTAGGGGTAAGCACGCAGCACGGAACGCTGAGGACCTGGGTTCGATTCCCAGCATTGGTCTTTTTTCTGGGGTTTTTTCTGTGCATCTATATTTCAGTTTGTATTTAGTTTGAAATATATGGTTTCACGGGATGACCGTAAAAGTAATAAAAAATGAAGTTGAAGAAAATAAAAAAATAAATAGAAAAAGATACTTCATACTTAACTATCGATAGTGTCGATAGTTTTGTACCATCGTTAGTATCGAATTTTCGGTACTATCGATTGTATCGATTTTTTTTGGTTATTACTGCATGATTTGGCAATACTACCGAAAACTTGATTCTATTGAACCACCACCATCAGACGACCAGATGGCCTATTGGCTATATTGGTTAGAGAACCTGACTACGAAGCTTGAGGTCCTGGGTTCGATTCCCGTGTCGGGGCAGATATTTGTATGAAAAATACGAATGTTTGTTCTCGGGTCTTGGGTGTTTAATATGTATTTAAGTATGTATCTATCTATGTAAGTATGTTTATCCGTTGCTTAGTACCCATAACACAAGCTTTGCTTAGCTTACTTTGGGACTAGGTCAATTGGTGTGAATTGTCCTGTGATATTTATTTATTTATTTTATTGAACATAAAACTATCGATTGTATTGCCATTATCAACAGTATTGCTTATAAAGCACTATCGATAGTATTGACACGTAGCTGAACTATCGATGCTACCTATTGGTTTTGCCTTAACTATTGATAGACTATAGGCAACACTAATCTTAACAACTAATTCTTCAGATACGAAGCAATGCACCGATGTTCTTCATAACGTAATGAAGACCACAATGTATGTCTGGGAATTCCCATGGGAGATTAGTAAAAACCCATAATTTTAATACGGGTACCATACCAAAGCCGTGGGCAAAGGGTACTCTAAAATAAATCATCATTTGGCAGATGGGATTGTGAGGAATCCATGCTATTTGATTACCTTCAGAGATGTTGGGAACTTATTCTCATCGGGTCGCTCTAAAAGGTTTCCGCCTCACACGCAAGTTTCCGAAACTTCATCAGCAAGAGTTCCTGATTGAACTTAGACTGTTAGTTACACGATCAAAATATCGGAGCAGATTTCAGAACCGAGGTCTTTTAGATTAATCAATGATTAACGTTTATGAGTGTGTGTGCGCACGCGTGTGTGTGAGTGTGTGTTTGTTACTCTTATAATAGATGTATGGAACGAAAAATAGACTAATTTTATATATAGTCGTACGGGATCGGGATCCCAAAAACTCAACCGCTAGGTGTAAACATGTAATTTTACAGAGGCATTGTTCACGTAACGTAAATGAAGATCATGCTAAGTTAAATTTTTCCCCTTGCTGAGTGGCCCGTCTGGCAGCTCGCCCTCTCTCCAGTAAGGTGTAAAAGCCATCAGAGGCTAGCAGCAAACAGTCCGTCTGAAAAAAGTAAATGAAGACTAAAATGTAATCTTTGAGAATATCATGAGAATTTAGTGAAGGGTCATATTCGTTTTCTTGTTTGCGTCTCCTCTGTTGGCATGACAAAAATTAAGGACCTTTAGCCAATATTTTATAGTCAATTCCACATTGCCGTGTGGAACGCCTGGCCAGCTTTCAGCCCATTTAAATAAATCTTAAGTTTGCTGACTCGGAGTCGCTAATTTTACGTCCACAGGACAGACAACTTTGTTCCTTACGTTATGTATGACCCAAATCCCGGAATTCTAAGAACTGCCGTACTTAATGGTTCAAGCGAAAGAATCCACGGATAAAGGCTAGTGCAGAATAAAAAATAAAATTGGAAGTAATTTCTCCCTCGTTACGGGAAGGGGAATAAAAAATTCAAAACAGCGACTCCAGCTTCCGTTAACGAAGCGAATAAAATTGTTCAACCCTTTGAATAAACCGTGGAAATGGCTGACAATGGCCTATTAACACTCGGTGACAATCTTGTAGAGACTCCTCGGGCGAATGATAATATTTTTCTTTTATTTCCGCCGTCTGCGCGTTTCTGGTTAATTGAGGATCCATTTGGCGAGGTGTTGGCTATCCGCTGCAAATAAAGTGGATTCGACTTGAATTTCTATTCACTTAGCAGCGAGGATTTACGTTTTCCTGCGGCAATGTTATAAATGCAATGCGGAAATATTTTTTATTCGCTGGCGCGGAAAGACGTCGGGGTTCACCAGCTCACAATCGATAGTTTTATATAAGTAAATTAGTTAATAGCAATGAGACCAATTTTATTGAAATTAGTTCCAACGCTACCCATTGCTGCCTAAAATTGACTAATTTAACCATAAAAATACTCACGGTATTTTTACTAAGTAGAAGCTAAGGGTTTGCACAGAAAATAAGTTTCAGTATAGGTAAGTACCTACTTACATTTTATTTTTAATTCCGCGACGCTTGCCATCGCTTTAACCATCTCTTTTTGTGACTGTCGTATACCGTTTGATAGAAAGTCATAGTGATGGCGATTGCAAGTGTCAGCGCGTTAGACAATAAAGGCCACAACAAACCGGGAGCGCGGAGCGCCGACGGAGCGTACCCAGCGCGGTCAATAACACTGATTCAAATACGGTGTGCCGCGCTGCCGGTGTATGTCACCGTATATTTGATTCAGTGTCATAGAGCGCGCGGGCACGCTCCGTTGTCGCCCCGCGCTCCCAGTTTGTAGTGGTCTTAACTGTGCATACAGGTTGTCCCAAAACTCAAAGATACCTTGATATTAAATATTAAAAAAATGTCTATTATCGCCTAACTAAGTGGAATAGATTTTTTTTCTCATTTTTACCAAAACTAACTTAATCTCTCGCCCCGCACACAAGCTTTGGGGCACCTTGTGTACAAGCTTTTGACTAATTGCTGTTTTCGACTAAGTATACACTTCCATCCAAACTAAGTAGATATCCGTACTTACTAATTTTAAGTCAATCCGATTACTGATCTTAACAAATATACTTTGCTGTAAATACATCTTTATTGATCCTTTGAAATAAATTTATATTCAGGGGAATATACAATTAAGTACTTTCTTATATACTATACCACTACTTATATCATATATGTTTTAGTGGGAGCAGTTTAGGGAGTAAGTGCATGTTAGTCAGTGCTTTTTTTAGAAGTAAATGATGTTCGCTTGCTTCTGTTTGCTCTCCTTGAATAAATAAATAAATAAATAACATGGAAGAGGCACTCGCATAGAGATAAATATGATTAATTTAAGCCATTAGATTGCACTTATTGAGACATTCTATACTAGAATACTTAGCTACCTGTTAATCGTTACGAAAACAAACTAAACAATAACAATTTAGTAAATCAGCTTTTTAAAATTCTTTTTCCGGTATCCATTTACATGACTGTGATAAGAAGCACCCTCTATGCAAATCCAAGAGACCCATATATATCTGTATGTTAATTTTAGCTTGGGATAAACCGTTCCACAACAACAAACAAACATATCCAACTACACTGACAAGCAAATATATCGGGTCACTTTTCTTAAAAGTTTGTACAGAACATATCCATTATTTTTGCTCGCCAGTGTATATACACCCTGCCGCTCTTATACGTATGTATTGATTGATACCAAACCAGGTTATATTAAATAACAGAGGTTATATTAAAATGTACTAATAACACATCTTAGACACGCATAAAATTACAATATGATAAAAAGACAGTTTTCTTAGAACTGTTTTGCTTTTATTTTAAGATTTTGTGGTAACATGGAGTATATTTGCTGGTTCGTATGCTAAAAGGATTCGGGTGTACATTTTGGAATAGATGCTATAGACTACGATTAGGCCGCAGAATAGTTTTTACTCTCGAAAATCACAGAAGCACCCGCGAGAAAGTCATAATCAAATTCAACGAAAAGGTGAAGTGCCGATTAAGTACTTTAGGGGTGACACGTTTACTCATAAGGTACCTAAGATTTAGTTCATGTTGCTAATAAATCGACGTCAAATATATCCCCAGATCAAGAGACAATTGCCTGTCGCATCACTTCTGACTAAAATATAACTTTAGACTAGTTGTATTCTGCTGACAGTCATCAACATCATTCATCAGCCAGAAGACGTCTACTATTGAACAGACCTCCCCTGTAGAACACCGTGATGAACAAACACTTGCAACTTGCATCAAATAGTTGTACGCCACTCTTGCGATGTCATCGCCAGTGGAAGGCCTGACCACTCGAAGAACCTTTCTCCCCCGACGGTTGTCTGTTTTTCGTGTTAGCTTTTGCCTGTCGATAGTCCAATATCGACTACCGATACTATCGATGCCTATCGTTAAGACAAAACCGATAGTATCGCCACGTGTCAATACTATCGATAGTATCGATAGTGCTTTATAAGCAATACTATTGATAATGGCAATATAATCGATACTATCGATAGTTTTATGTCCAACAGAATCGATAATATCAATAGTATTGCTAGATCAGGCAGTAATAACCAAAAACAATCGATACTATCGATATTATTTAAAATTTGATACTATCGATGGTACAAAATTATGGATAATATCGATATTATCAATTGTTTTTGGCCACTATTGGCTGATTTTGCAATACTATCGATTCTATTGGACTTAAAACTATCGATAGTGCCGAAATTATCGACATGAAGCGATGCTATCGATAGTACTATCGATATCCTGAATAGTTTTTGAGGTCAACTATCGAAAGTTCTGCAACACTGCTTCGAGTGATGTTGTCTGCCCATTGCTGCTTGCTAGATCTTTGACGAATTTCCATATTCCGGATTATATCGCGCAAAGAAATTCCTAACACAGCTCTAGACTGCTGGTAAATAGTAGGTACCAAAGTTTATTTTAATGTAATATTCTAATTTCATCTAATAATAAATTTAATCTGGAGGGCGTCGTTGTCCGTTGGTCGTTTCTTATGGCTGTTTCTCAAAAGATAATTATTTGATATTGTTAGCCGACACGCGACTTGATCGACTGACACTAATTTTATAGGGTAGGTAATCTTTTATTTGGGCATACTTCACAATAACATGATAATAGGTAGAATAGCATTGCAAAACTCGAAACATACGCATAATATCGATATTTCTATCGTCTCATCTCTTAGTATTATTATTATAATAAATTGTCAATAGAAATTGAATTTCAATTCATGGATATTAACACTATTGCATTTCACAAATTATCGAAAGTGCAATACTATAGAATAAAAGTAGAGTAGTACAACTGGTGAAATTATTGACACAATGAGGAATTCTTTCTTAGCCCTCTAGGCTGGTAACGCATCGGCACACTTTTTGGTGTTGCAGGTGTCCATGGGCAGTGGTGCTCACTTACCATCAGGTGACTCAGTATATTTCATATTAAATATAAGCAATCATCAAGCCTGCCTGTCCATAGTTTAGGCTTTTAATCGCTATCGATACTACGAAAGGATATGACTATCGATAGTTGAATCAGTTGTTGCAACACTCCAAGATAAAATATATTTTCGTATTAAAAACGTAATTTTATTCCAGTCGATTAAGATCAAATCAAATATTTAAATACCTATTCCCGAGAAAGCCGCGGAGACATAGCTTTGAACTTTTGCGAGTGAAAAGTTGAACCGATTTTATATTTCAAGATTGCTTATTTTGCAATAACAGATTGTCTTATCTGATTAGTCAGTCTTAATTATATTCTTGATAATACTTCATTTAACGGAATATCATGCTCCGCATAATTTGTGCTTCCAAGTTGTTGTTTTCCAACATTATACTGTTAAAAAAAAATGACAATTATTCAATGTAGCAACATCTGTTCCCCCCGCCCCCCTCTCTCTCTCTCTCCAAGAATCTCTGTATAGTTAACCGTGCTGTGCATTAAAAAATCTATAAAAAATATAATTTATTTGTTTTTATTAACAAATTGGTGCCGAAACCGTTCAGAACAGTATTGCTTTTAGTAATTCGGTTTAAACTCAGTGCTAACTTTCGTATTGAAGCTATTGTATCAGCGTTGCATTCGTGCGTGGAAGCCGGGCGAAAATTTTCAAGCCGCCATATTTGCTGTTTGCTGTCATCGGCCGCGGCGCCAGGCCAGGCTAAGCGCCAACACATCTAACACGCTGCCAACATAGCCGTAGCAAATATACACTGCGGCTGCAGCGGGTTGAAGAGTGACTCGAACAATCTGTCAACGCCAAGCTGTCAAACGTCAATTATCGATTGCGAATTGATTGAGTTTTATCGTAATCATCAACAAGTGCTTAATATTTAAACTACAGCTTACCTGTTTGGTAATTACAAGTGAATTATGTCGGCCGAAGAGAAGAAATTAAAAACGCTCCGTGGGAAAATATCCCAGTTTAAGGGACAAATAACTCGAGCTGCGAAGTTCGCAGGTGAACAAGACGGCCAGGTACTTGTTGACATAGAAAGCGTCAAAATCCGAATAGAGGAGCTACAAAGAGGGCTAAATGCTTACAAAACTAACGTGTTAGAGATCCAATTGCTGTCTGAAAGTGATGGAGAAGAGGATGAAGAGCAATTTGGCGAGGACGACGTGGAAGATAAGTGCTACGCTGTGATGGCCAGTCTGCGAAACATAGTACGCGCAACTGAGCAGACTGAAGCACAATCATTGTCACCGCGGAAAGGAACATCACAGTCTGCCTGTTCAACCCAAGGTACCAGGCTGCCCCCGCTAGACATTGCATATTTCAACGGCAAGGATATCACGCAATACACGCCATTCATCGAGATCTTCGAAGCAATAGTCGACAAAGATGCAACCCTGTCGCCTGTTCAAAAACTTTATTATTTGCGAAAATATTTGCAAGGTGATGCGTTAATGTTAATAAGTGGTCTACCATTGTTAAATGAATCTTATAGGCAGGCTTTAAATTTACTAAGTAAGAGGTATGACAATAAAACTTTACTGATAAGTCACCATGTAAATATGTTACTAGACTACCAGCAAATCTCAAAGGGTTCGTCTCATGAGCTTAGACAGTTAGTTTCAACTGCGCGCCAGCACCTGGGGGCGCTGACAAGTCTCGGACAACAAACTCAATACTGGGACATGATAATCATCCCAATTTTGTTGCGAAAGCTTGACTGCTATTCTTGTAGGTCATATTATGCTGAGCGAGACCAATCCAAGGTACCGGTATTGGAGGAATTACTAGAATTTATAGAGAAGAGAGCAATGGGATTTGAGGAGTCAAACACAACAATGGGTAAGTCCACTTTTAACAAATATTCTAAGTCTGCCAACCTGGCCAATGTTAGTGATGACAAGGCAATAGTTTCATTATGTAGATTCTGTCATGACACCGAACATAAAATTTTTGCTTGCAAAAAATATCAGGCAATAAGTGCCCAAGACAGAATAAAATTTGTTACAGATGAAAAATTATGCAAAATTTGTTTGAACCTTCATCCAAACAAATGCAAATACCATTTCAAGTGTTCAATATGCAAAAGTAAAGAGCACAACACTTTATTGCACTCAGAAAGTATGGTCAATAATATTGCACATGTGCTAAATCATACAGTGCCAGAAAACATAGTATTGTTGCCTACAATTAAAGTAAAATTTAGGGCACATGATGGTTCATTTGTCATTGCAAAAGGGTTAGTCGACTCAGGTAGCCAAATATCTTTTGTCAGTAATAAGTTGATGAATCAATTAAAGGTAACTCCTTTTGACTACCATGTAAATGTCACAGCCCTAGGCCAACAACGGAAACCCATTACTAAGGCTGTCAATTTATCAATGCACTCAAGGCATAACAGTTATAATTGTAATGCGCTGTTCTCTGTGGTGGACAATATAACAACATACCTACCGCAGACAAAAATTAATCTCAACAAAGTTATTATTCCAAATTCAATAAATTTGGCAGATGACGAGTTCAAAACGCCTGGAGAGGTTTCATTTTTAATTGCAGCCGATATATTTTTCAAAATTATGCTGCCAGAAAAAATTGCCTTAGTAAGAGATGAATTATTTTTATTGGCCACCAAATTTGGCTACATAGTATCAGGTAAGATAAGTGTTCCATCTCCAAATAATCAAAACGGTAGCAGAGTAGGATTACATGTTGCCTTGGACTTCGACAAAAGTAATTTAGATAGTCTTTTGCAAAGGTTTTGGGAAGAGCAAAATGTCCCCGAAATTAAATCACAGTGCACAGACAATAAGAATGCTTGTGAAGTTGAATTTCAAAATTCAACTCAACTAATTGACAACCGGTTTCAGGTAAGGTTACCTCTTAAGGTTCCAATTGAAGAGGTGAGGTTAGGTGACTCATTCTCTGTAGCCCTACAACGATTAAATGCCTTATGCAAAAGATTTAAAAAAGACATACACTTAAAAAAATGTTATACTGATTTCATTAATGACTTTGTTGCCTTGGGTCATGCAAGGATAATTGACTTGTTTAAATTGGACCTTGATTTGGATTGTTGCTATTTTTTGCCCCACCACCCAGTACTTAAAGAGAACAATGCAACCACAGGTCTACGTACTGTCTTTGATGGGAGCGCTAAGACCAATTTAGGTCTAAGCCTTAATGACATTCTAGTGTCTGGTCCAGTTGTGCAAAGGGAACTGTTCGACATCTTAGTTTTATTTCGCACATATAAGTATGTTGCCATGACTGATATAAAACAAATGTATAGGCAGGTAGCCTTAGACCCTTCCCAAGCCCACCTGCAGCTTATTTTATGGAAAGAAAATTTAGACGATCCTCTAACATGTTTACAGCTAACAAGGATCATATATGGACTCACAAGCTCGAGTTTCCTGGCAACGCGATGTCTCATTGAGTTGGCACAGCGTTACGAAAGACAGTACCCTCTTGCTTCATCGGTGTTGAAGAACAACTCATATGTTGATGACTGCTTGTTTGGTGCGTCAACACTGGATGAGGTAAAGCGGGCCCGTGATGAGCTAATAGAGCTGACTGGACGAGGTAGTTTTGAGCTTCATAAATGGTGTGCGAATCATCAGGATATTTTGGCAGGTATTCCTATTAATAAGCGACGTTTTCAGGAAGTTGACCTAAACAATACCGAATTGACAACAAAGGCGTTGGGGCTTTCGTTAAACCTTATGTCCGATGAATTTAAAATATCAAAGCCCGCAGGCCCTCTTCCCATTCAGTGGACCAAACGAACTGTTCTAAGTTTTATTGGAACTTTTTTTGACCCTTTGGGATTGGCTGGCCCAATACTTACAAAAGCTAAAGAATTTCTTCAAAAAGTATGGAAGCAAAAGCTTGATTGGGATGTTTGCATACCTGATGAACTATTGTCGCCCTGGAACTCATTCTTTCAAGATTTAATGAACATGCAAAGTATTAATATAAAGCGTGACTTGATGATTGCTGGGGCCGATTCTGTACAGCTGATTGGGTATTGTGATGCGTCATTTGTGGCATTTTCGGCGTGTATTTACATAAGAGCTGTACATGGAGTAAATGTATACGTAACCTTACTCTGCAGCAAGTCCAGAATCGCACCTATTAAAAATAATTTGACAATACCTCGATTGGAGCTAAATGCATGTTTATTGTTAGCCAAACTTTATAGTAAGGTATGCACAGTATTGTCGTGTGTTTTCAATAACTGTATCATGTATAGTGATTCGCAAGTGGCCCTTTGCTGGTTGCAAAAACCACCATCCAAAGATAGCTATGTCAGCAACAGAGTTCTGTCAATAAATTCACAGACCAAAGATTGCATTTGGAGTCATATTAGTGGATCTTGCAACCCAGCAGACTGTCTCTCTCGTGGAATAATGCCTTCAGAGTTGGAATCCAATGTGTTATGGTGGCAGGGACACCCTGAACTACATAGTGTCCAGTTTTCAGTATGTGCTAAACAATTAAATCAAAGTGATTTCAGCGATGCTGACATATGTAGTGATAAGGCTGTAAACTGCAATGTGATTGATGAAATAATACCTATATCAAAGTTTTCATCTAGCTCAAAGCTTCAACGCGTTGTAGGTTACGCTTTACGTTTTATAAATAACTGTAGACAAAAGAAAGGTCAGCGCATTAACTCCAAACAACTAAGTTTTGATGAGTATAAACAATCTATGCTGACTATAATAAAATATGTTCAAAGTTTACATTTCACAGACGAACTAAACTGCTTAGCAAAAAATAAGTGCATTAACTCGAATTTAAAAAAAATGTGCATTTTCCAAGATGTAAATGGAATTTTACGTGTGGGAGGCAGACTGGATAATGCCAGCGTACCATACTCACAAAAACATCCCATAATATTGCCAAAAAGATGCAATATTACCACGCAAATAATAAACAACGAACATCGGGCCTTATTGCACGCAGGCTTAAAGCTCACATTGTCCAGTCTGTCCCAAAAATATTATATTATTGGTGTAACAACTATTGTCAAGAAATTAATACATAAATGTGTATCATGTTTTAAGTTCAGAGCACAGAGAGCTCAGCAATTAATGGCAGCTCTACCTAAGGATAGAGTGGTTCAAGATAGGCCGTTCAATAAAACGGGAATGGATTACTGTGGTCCGTTCCACATTAAGCAGTCAACAGTCAGAAGATCAATAGTAACCAAAGGGTATGTTTGCATCTTTGTGTGTTTCGTGACGAAATGCGTACATTTGGAGTTGGTGTCGGACCTGACCACGGAAAGTTTTCTAGCAGCATTTAAAAGATTCTATTCTAGAAGGGGCTTACCTCGGACGATATATTGTGATAACGCGTCCACATTCAAGGGTGCAAACAACCAGTTGAAAAAATTGTATGAATTGTGTAAGTCTCAAGGCCATATAAATTCTGTCGTGAACCATTGTAATGAGCAAGGTATTGAATTCAAATTCATACCAAGTTATTCCCCTGCATGGGGAGGCCTGTGGGAAAGTTCTGTTAAAAATTTTAAATTTCATTTTAAACGCATCATAGGCAACTTAAATCTTACCTATGAGCAATTTAATACCATTATAATACATGTGGAAGCGATTTTAAACTCTAGGCCAATAACTCAGTTATCAAGTGATATTTCTGACTTCACCTTTTTAACTCCAGGACACTTTTTAGTACAGCGAGCATTAACAGCTCCTCCTGAGCAAGAAATAGAGAGTAATAACGTTAATTTGTTACATTTTTGGAAGAAATGCACCAAAATTCAGCAGGATTTCTGGCGTGTTTGGCATAAGAGTTACTTATCACAATTGCTGAGTCGTCCTAAATGGCATAATGTTCAGCCTGACGTCAAAGAAGGCGTTTTAGTTTTATTAATTGGTGAGCAAGTGTCACCTTTGCAATGGCCCGTTGCAAGAGTGATCAATGTGTTTAGAGGTAGTGATAGTCGTGTTCGATCTGTTAAAGTAAAAACTAAAAATGGGTCTCACACCAGGGCCATTAATAAAATTGCTGTCTTACCAATTTATGATTAGCCGCATTGGACACATTAGTTTTTAAGTTATCTTATTCTGTTGTCTGTGTTTATTTGTTTTTTATTAACAAATTGGTCGTTATCAAGTCGAGTTGTGCTTGTCATGTCAGGCGGCGGGAGATTTATGTTAAAAAAAAATGACAATTATTCAATGTAGCAACATCTGTTCCCCCCGCCCCCCTCTCTCTCTCTCTCCAAGAATCTCTGTATAGTTAACCGTGCTGTGCATTAAAAAATCTATAAAAAATATAATTTATTTGTTTTTATTAACAATACAACAACATACGAAAGAGAAACAAACCGCCCCAGTTCTGCTTTGTTTTGACTAAAACTGCGGTATGTATATAGGTCAGTACCTACAGTACCTATAGTATATATATGAAGCCTAAACACTGACGTTTTGAAGATTTATACGACACGGCATTTAAAGTTTGTAGGAAGATTGCGATAAGTGTGCATTTGTGTTTTATTTTTGCTTTTAGCGACGCTCTGTTTATTCAACGCTTTATTCGGCTTGAACGGTACATTTTTTTTACAAGGTACCTAGGAACTCATAAATGTTCTAGTTTGATAGATAAATAGGTAAATAGTATTTAAATACGATAACTGTACGTTCGGTAAGTTAGAGAGTGAAGCCATAACTTTTACACAGATTTCTATGAAAATTTAAAAAAATGCGTGCATTTTAATTATAATATAATAAATAAAATAAATAAATAAATATTAGGGGATGTGACGTTCACTACTGTTTATTATTAAAGTATTGAGTAGGTATAGGAATTTAGCAAAGTATCAAAACAGGTATTTTGAGCTCCGCTCGGCACGTCCGCTCCGTCAACCTCAGCCTCTCGCCAGTGTTGCCCGCAGCGGCGGTACCTCGCCATTTAATTGTATAATATTATTATGTGGCAACATACACAACACCACATCTCTTTCTTTTTATAATTTGAGTACTAGAATAACAAATTTAACAGTTACAAAACAACAAGGTTAGCTAAGACATAAAATTCTCAAATAAGTCGTTATATAACTCTTCAAGTGATAGACATCTTCAAGTGATAGGTTTAGACTATCGAATTAAAGCATTAACAATATTTATATACCTAACCAGTCATCTGGTTTTACTTCCAATACCTTCAGAATGATATATAATATAATTAATAAAATTTAACGCCTTATCATTATTTGGCTTGAACATTTGGCAACAGTGGAATCTAGGTAACATTTATACTAACTTATATATTACCATGTAATCGGTCATTTGTATACATAATTAGCAACAATCATGTCTAGGTGACATCTCTTATCACTTATGTACTTTAAAATGTAATCAGTCGTTAACAATTAGAAACGATTAACTTTTATAAACAATCAGCCTTATACCTACAGATTTTTTAAAAAGTTCTATTTAACTATAGATTATTTAATTATCATTCCTAAAGGTTTTCCTATTACTCGAGATCTTGATCCTCTTCCTCTTTGCCTTCATTTACAGGTTTACACACCTTCCAGTCTCCTTCGAATTTTTTTTTTTTTATGAAGTATATTTCTCCTATATTCTTGCCCTGTATTGTCATTTCTGACACTGACGTCGCTATTTTTTAGCTTTTATCACAGTGTGAGACTTTACCACCAATCTCTAGTTGTTTAGTGTTTGCCTTCTTTTTATAATATGGTCTTTATCTTTGACTTCTGGGTTAACAATAATGTGTTCAACGTCTACGGTTGATGGTAATTTATCCCTGAATTTTGTCTCTTCATGTGTTTGGGTGGGTTAGGCCCAGTTACCAGCGTACAACCTTTACAGCCCCTAACATATTCCTCTGCGTCCTTATCTATCTTAGGCCACCAAACTTTAGTATGTAGTCTGGCTTTCATAGCTACAATGCCCGGGTGGCCTTCGTGAGCTGCAGCCAGAACCCTTTCCTGTACTGCTGAAGGAATAACCATATTGGTTCCTCTTAGTAAAATGTTTTTGTGTAACCAAAGTTCGTGCTCAAATAGCTTGTAATTATCCATTCATTGGGCATTCTCTGCCCAATTACCCTGCTCTAATCCTACTTTAACTTGACTGATATGCTCGTCATTTTCGGAAATATCTATAATTTCCTTGATAGAAACTGCAGTGGGTCTGGCGTATTGTACTATTGCATTAACATAGTACTCATCTTCGAAAGGAAATGGTAGTGTTAGTGCATAGCCTTGATTGAGGGCTCAGCTAGATTTGACTGGCCTGGACGGTATATGGCTTTAAAATTGTACCTTTGCAGTCGCAGAACCCAGCGCTCAATTCTCGCACATGGTTTAGATCGAGGGCCAAATATTATTTCTAAAGGCTTATGATCAGTAATTAATTCCATTTACCAACATAAGTGACAAGACCTACAAACTTTGTACTTATTTAGAGGTTTGATGCCATCAGCTGATAACTCATGTCCTAAAAATTGGATTTTACTTGCATTGAAGATGCATTTTTTCTCATTAAGTAAAACAGAGTTATCTTTGAGGAGGAGGAGGATTCTAATAGGTACTTGTTTGAGGCGATCTCTGTGTTCAATTTTGTCCGCCCCAAACACAACTATGTCGTCAATGAAACTGACAACTCCCTCGCAAGGCAAAAGCATTCTCTCAATATTTTTTGAAATTGTTTGGGGAGCTGAAGATATGCCAAACATAAGACGTTTATATCTAAAAAGCCCCTATTGGTTATGAAGGTTGTGATTTCTCTACATAATTCTTTTATTTCAACCTGGTGAAATGCGTTTTTAATATCTATTTTGGAAAACATTGGGACGGCCGGGTAGCCTAGTTGTTAGAGAACCTGACTACGAAGCTTGAGGTCCCGGGTTCGATACCCAGTCGGGCCAGATATTTGTGTGAAACATTACGAATGTTTGTGCTCGAGTCTTGGATGTTTAATATGTATTTAAGTATGTATTTATCTATATAAGTACTTATGTTTATTCGTTGTCTAGTACTCATAGTACAAGCTTTGCTTAGTTTGGGACTAGGTCGATTGGTGTGAATTGTCCCGTGATATTTATTTATTTATGTGCGGAATTTAGGTGGTGAAAATAAACGGATTACTTACGTCTTAAAACGAGTTTAACTCTACATGTTTCGGGCTAATCCGTAGCCCTTCCACTCGGAGTCGCACGTCACGGCGGCTGCCAAACGTGCACTCAATGCTCATGTTTAAAGTGGAATTTAGGTGTTAACTGTTCCATAGTGGGGAGTGGGTGATTTTCCCGCACTACAGTTTTGTTTGCGCATCGCATGTCCACACAAAGCCTAACTTCGCCGTCGCCTTTCAAGACTGGCACGACCGTTGATACCCAAGCTGAAGGATGGTTGACTGGTTCAATTATGTCTAATTTGAGCAATTCATCAATTTTCTCATTAATTTTTGACTATAGCGGAATAGGGACTCTCCTAATCGGTTGGCAAACAGGTTTTACTGATGGGTCGATTGAAATATCTAGTCTACATCTTTAAACTTTGGAAATTGGCCATTATTAACTGCATTTACACTTACCCCCAACTTTAAAATATTTAAGGAGATGGCAGTACCCTTTCCCAGGAGATCTCTTGTGCCATCCTGGACAACATAAAATATGGCATTTTCTTGTACATGTCTTACTTGGACTAGGGCTTCAAAAGCTCCTAAGATTTTAAGAGGTTGCTATTTATGAGTATTTTATCTGGATTTTTCTTTGGTTTTTTGACCAATACTGAGTTGGTTTTAAGATAGTCTCATGTTTTGTCCGTGACAATATTACATTTGCTTGCAGAGTCAATGAGCATTTTCAGGTTCACACCAGCAACTTGAAAATTTATCTCTGCATCATTATCAATATGGAAAATGTAATCCACAGTGGTGGCTTCTTTCTTTTCCTTCAAAGTCGTTTAACTGCCTTGTGACAGTTTCGATTATTTTTCCCATGGTGGCAGTATCTCCTAACATTAGGATTTTCTTGCTCAAATCCACAGATGAGCATTTTTCTGTGATTTGGTAAATCAAGCTATCCTCGTTCTTTGGGAAGTTGCATTTGTTGTGTTGGTCCCGAAGTCTCACAACAAATTTATCAAATTTTTCATTAGGATCTTGCTTCATTAACCGAAAAAATTGGTGTTTTGGAGAAAAATATTCAGTTAATTTTTCCAATGCCGTTTTGTAAACATCTGTTCCATCTGATGGCTCTACATTTGCCTCTGGAAGGTTGTAATATATTTCCTGTAGAGCTAGGCCAGCCGAATGCAGAAGAATGGATCTTTTATTTTATGGCATCATCAATGCCTGCACCAATCAGGTAAATTTCAAGGGCTCGTTGCCATTTCTCCCAACGTGAGCCTAGAGTGGTAGCATCTCCATCACAATCAAATGCTTCAAGCCCCGACAGCTGGGCCATTGTGGTTGGTCTGAAAACAATTGTGATATTTTTGTGAGACCTCATCTCAAACTTTTTTTTTCTTTTTTTTTTGTACCCACCTTATGGGCTTGGTTTACAAAACTTAGAACATGATACTTTACTTGTTATGAGACCTGATCTCAGTCCGTTAATTTTATGCTATACCCACCTTATGGGCTTGGTTTATAAAACTTAAAACCATTAATCATGTTCAATTTTTTTTTTTTCTTTTCCACATCATGGACTTGCTTTTGATGCTCACATCGTGAGTCAAATCGACCATTAATCATGTTCAATTATTTTTTATTCTTTGCCCACATCATGGACTTGCTTTTGATGCTCACATCATGAGCCAAATCGACCATTAATCATGTTCAATTATTTTTTTATTCATTGCCCACATCATGGACTTGCTCCTGATGCTCACATCATGAGCCAAATCAATTTATTTTTTACCTATTTACGTGACATGCATTCCATGTTATAATCGTAAATAAAATAACCAAATTTTAATCTATTACATCCACTTTATGGAGTTTTGTTTCTCAGCTTGTTACCTTTCGTAGCGTCTATTTATGCCGTTAAATTTATTCAGTGAACTGATTAAATATCAACACAATATTTAAGTCAGCATATTATTATTTTATTAGTTCACGTTCCGCCAAGGGTTATGTTGTTATGTTCGTTTACTTGACATTAATGACATTTAAGTTAAGTAAGGCCCTTCCTGCACGACACTTGACCCCATTAATCTTGTGTAGTTTCTTGCAGTTTGGCCTAAACAGTGGGCCTAAACTAAATGCTGACTGAATGATGAAATCTTGTGGTAGTTTGGAACGCACCTTAAGCAAAAGACAATGGCGCCACGATTATTATTATTATATTTTTACCAACACCGATATCACTTTATTTTGCATTATTTTTTTTCTTTGTTTTCCATCTTATTTTTCACAACTGTATAATACTGCTACATCGAGTATGTTATACTGTACACTGTTTAGTCAACACCGGCAATATCATGGCCACTCAAGGTGAAACAATAATTTGCTTTTGTAACCATTGAGTTATTAATAGCTCAATGTTTGTAACGTAATTCTTTCACTTAACAGTGAAATATTTATTACTTACGTTTTAATCCTCGTCGCCAGATGTGACGTTCACTACTGTTTATTATTAAAGTATTGAGTAGGTATAGGAATTTAGCAAAGTATCAAAACAAGTATTTTGAGCTCCGCTCGGCACGTCCGCTCCGTCAACCTCAGCCTCTCGCCAGTGTTGCCCGCAGCGGCGGTACCTCGCCATTTAATTGTATAATATTATTATGTGGCAACATACACAAAACCACAGGGGACAATCTTACACAAATCGACCTAGTCCCAAACTAAGCAAAGCTTGTACTATGGGTACTAGACGACGATAAACATACTTATATAGATAAATAATAAATACTTAGATACATAGAATAATATATGTTAATTTTAAATTTAGACTGAAATTTATTACAGGACTAGTCTTTTTAACTAATACCTAGACACTTAATTTGTATAATAAAGAAAACGTGCAGTAGTTTTTATACCTAAGGTAAACGTGCCTGCACTCGACACTGACCCAATACATGGCACCTTCAATCTTATGTCAAAGTAAGAGAGGTGACAGATGGGTGTCATCTACTGGGCCTTACTAAATAAAATATTCAAAGTTTATAACTAGAACTATTAACATAATGTAGGTCTCCATGCGTCATATACTTCAATCAGATACTGACATAGGAATGTTGACTAAATATTAATCAAAAGTAATGAAGTGTATCTTCTCGTGGACATTAGATTATTTGAAAGCGATTATCAATTTAATTTTGTGTTTTTAATTTAAAATGCACTGATGGCCATACCCAGCCTTATAATATAAGCATTTCACGTTTAATGAATACGTTTATACCGGTTCTACGATCCACTCTAGTCTTCAAGGAGAAAGGAAAATAAAGCTTTGTATGCATCAGGCAGCTGTACTTAAGTAAAGAGCTTTTCCAAACTAAGTACAATTGCTAGGAGGTAAATAAGATGTGCACTTTCTTCAAAATACGCTGTAGTGGGACACTCGGCACTATAACTTAATAGGCGTCCAATAAGATTTTAGAACAAATCTGAAGCTATACCTGTACGTAATAGCACTAATAGCAAAGCCCATACCAGCATATAAGAAAAAAATTCTAAATAACAATAAAAGTCAACGTCAAAATCAAATTATTTTTATTTTCAATTTAGGCTATAACAAGTACTTATGAAAGTCGAAGAATCCACCACCGATTCGGAAAATCTTGTTTAGATTGAGAAGTATTAGACAAGAAACTTAATAGAGTACTAGGGGCGTTCAATAAAAAGTGAGAATGAGTATGTTATAAGCAACTTTTACTAAATGTAATTTTATTTTTCGACATAGTCACCTTTTAGCATAATACACTTAATATATCTTTTTTCTAAACTTAAAATTTCATTTTTAAAAAAGGTCTCATCTTGAGTACTTAAAAAATCTTGTACTGCAGCGACTACCACGTCGTCGTCTTCAAATTTCTGGCCTCTCGGGTATTGTTTCAATCTCGGAAATAGGTAGAAATCACTGGGAGCGAGATCTGGTGAATACAGAGGTTGCTTAAGGATATTGAACCCAGCATCACGAATTGCAGCCATTGCAACGATGTACTTGTGTGCCGGGGCATTGTCCTGGTGGAACAGCACAACTTTCGAGAGTTTACCTCGCCGTTTTTCGCGGATCTCATTGCGCAATGTTGCTATTTGTTTGGCGTATAAAGTGCCCGTAATAGTGGCTCCATGTTTGAGATACTCAATCATAAATACCCCTTTACCATCCCAAAAAACAGAGCCCATGACCTTACCGGCAGATGGGCCCACCTTGAATTTCTTCGGAGTTGGAGATGATGGCCTTTTCCATGTCATAGACTGCAGTTTCGTTTCAGGGTCGTAATGATGGAGCCATGTTTCGTCCATTGTTATAGATCGCGCCAAAAAAAGTTCCCGGTCTTGCTGTATCAGGTCCAAAGCTTCTTGACAAATCTCGACTCTAGTTTGTTTTTGCGTGTCAGTAAGCATTCTTGGTACCCAACGCGCAGATACCTTTTTCATACCCAAGCGTTCATGTAAAATATTATGCACGCTCCCCGTTGAAATCTTTACATTTTCAGCAATAAAACGAACCGTGACACGACGATCCGCCAAAACTGAGTTTTCAACTTTTTTCACAATTTCTTCAGTTATTGCAGTAGTAGGGCGTCCGGAGCGGGGGTCGTCCATGGTCGATATTCTTCCATGTCTAAATTCGGCGCACCAACGTGCGACTGTCGAATACGGAGGAGCATTAGACCCTAAAGTGTCCCGCAAATCTAAATTGACTTGGTCCCTAGAAAAATTTTTCAAACACAAGTATTTGATAACGGCGCGCAGTTAAATTTTCTCCATTTTCGCTAACGTACTCAATAGCATTGCAAAGAAATTACCGTATTTTTTTTTAAACAAAAGACAGTTACTTTTTTTTTTCACAGCAATTAGCTAGATTAGATTAGCTTTACCGGCCAGTATTTAATTTCCTAATATTGAAAGAGTTTGCATCTCATTCTCACTTTATATTGAACGCCCCTCGCAGGTATATTTTTTCAAACAACTCTATTCGTATGTAAATACCTACCTACAGTGTTATTAAATTACATACATTTAAAATATTAACAACTATTTTTTTTAACATATCTACAGTACACATGTTGCAGGGACATGTTGAAAACAGAGATTTGAGCAAATCTTTAAGGGATATCAAGCAGGATAATGGTAATCAATTTTATCATTTGGCTAGAAAAAATCAGCCATTTGATCAAATCCCTAATCCTGTTCAGTAAAATGACAAAATCAGCCAAACGGCAACTCGTTTTTCCATTTCACTTTGTTTAGGGTTTTCAATTTGTTAAGGGATTTGTTAAAATCCCTGAAACATGTCAGTGAGTTGACGAAACTAACTCGCAAAGTCAACTCGTTTTATCCTAATCACTAGAAGACACGTTCAGTGATATGATAAACTCTCTACTGGATGATTTTGATTTACTTGCGCGTGTATCATAATTTATTAATGTGATCCTGCAGAGAGACTTCGAGCATAGCCCTCTCCATCGCCCTCTGAGTGACTTTGAGCTTTCTTGTGAGTCCCATAGTCCCATCTTTAGCGGCCACGTCTCAGTCATCACTCTCGTCTCAGGCAACACAAAATGGTCAATGACTTTTGACTTGAAACACTGCTGTATTGGATGAATTCATAGGTATAGTTCTGTAGTTTTAATTAATATAAGCCTAATGTTTTCAGTATTAGTTGAGGTTTGCTGATTAGCAAATTGCACATGAAACTAGAGCGCCTATGTGCACTGTTGTGGTGGCAATTAATCGAGTGATAAATTCAAACGCGAAGCTTTGTATAGCCCTGATTAAAATGTTTATTTTAGTAACTTTTATTGTAAGAGTTGAAACTAAACTGCTCCTATAGATAGATAGATAGATTCACTTATTTCAGATTGAAAATTACAATTATATTCAGCATTCCAAATGTCACAAATATAAAAAATTCACAAAAAGATCGTCAAAAGAATTTAAAAACATAAATGATAAATACATTAATATAAAATGTCACAAGGATAATATTAAAAACAATAAAAGTGTAATAAAACAAAAATGTCAATAAAAATATTAAATCACATAATGTGTGAATGTCAAAGAAATTTAGAACCACAACATAAAAATGATAAATGATATATCTACATTATCTTGACAAGCTGCCTCGTGCGCGGCGCTCGGCGGAACCCTGTCGCAGGGAGCCTCTGCTGTCAATAACGAGATTGTTTTTAATAAGTGCGGCAAATGCTGACTGCGACAGGGTTCCGCGGAGAGCCGCGCACGAGCTTGTCGGACTATAGTATTTTTTTAATTAATTTTGGATATTTGGGTGAGGTCAAAATACGACCTGGAATTGTTGACCTGGAACCAATGACAATAATCCACGATTTGATAATTCAAAATCTTCATCTAATGCCTTAAGGGTTTGCATTATCTAGTCGGGCATTATGAAGTTAATTCGAGGTTGACATAGACGGGTTCGAACACTAACCGCGCTTGAATATTTTTGTAGGTAAGTAGGGTTAGTTTGACCAATTCCCCGTAAATAAATCCAGGATTCTTCTATTGTGATCGACCAATACTTTCATACATTGGTGGATGTTTAAAGTGGACCGCGTCAAAATCATGACTAAGTACACTGAGAATTAAAAGGAAAATTCCATACGAAAAACCCTTTCGGGGGTGTTTGATCAAACTAACTCAACCATTCTAGAATGATCTTTAAACAATTCCTGTAATACCTTCTCTACTTTTACACTTTTCTTATCTGTGTTTTATTTACAACTAGATGTTAGCTGAAGAATGTGTGTGTGAAGAACCCGCGGGAATTATGCTATTTTTCGTGATAAAATCTATTCTATGTCCTTCTCAGGATCTCAAACTATCTTCATATCAAATTTCATCTACATAGCGGTTTAAGCGTGAAGAGACTCTGTCTCTGTCGGTTAAAAAGTATCCTTTCTTCATCAGATGTGGTTAAGTGGTTTTAGCGTGAAGAAGTAACAAACAGATAAACACACTTTTGCAGTTATAATATTATTATAATAATAATAATAATAATAATAATAATAAATAAATATCACGGGACAATTCACACCAATTGACCTAGTCCCAAAGTAAGCTAGGCAAGCTTGTGTTATGGGTACCAGGCAACGGATAAACATACTTATATAGATAGATACAGACTTAAATACATATTAAACACCCAAGACCAGAGAACAAACATCCGTATATTTCATACAAATATCTGCCCCGACACGGGAATCGAACCCGGGACCTCAAGCTTCATAGTCAGGTTCTCTAACAACTAGGCCATCTGGTCTTCTAAACTGGTCGTGGTGGTGGTCGTATTATGGGTAGATAAATGTGCAAAGATACATAATATTTGTATTGGTTCCCTGTAATGGCGTTACAATTACTTACAACAATTAACAATTACTTTGCTCACCCGCGACCAACCGCCATTATGGACCTCCGCAAAGTACATGATTCAATAAATTAAATAAATAAAAATTATGTAGCTTTTAGCCATATAGGCGCCTCGCGTCCTAATCCTAACGCGTGACATTGTGATTCCTCTTATGACCAGTTCTGTAGTTCTCGTTATCGACAGCCATAATATCGTATAAAAACTGAACATTAATTCTACTTCTATTAATGGTACAGCACTTACGATAAATTTTGCGTTAGCGTTAGGAAAAAATATGACCGCGTTGCGGGAAAACAACAAGAAATATTAGGTCTAGGCACAAAATTACTTTTTATTTCTGCGAGGCCAGTGGATGTGATTATACCTACAGCAAACAGAGGTCGAGTTTTTAAGTCCAATTTTCATAAGACTGGTCACAAACATGTTCCGTACAAGATAACCATACCTACTATATAGGCTTTGAGTTGATGTAAACGTATTGTCAACGCGCGTCAATGATTTCCGTGAAATAATTCTAATATTAGGCATGTACAGCCTAATATTACAATTTTTGCACGAGATCTACTCTTCTGTCAAAATCGGGACAGGTGGCAACTGTGTGGTATATTATGATATTATTGTCAACTTTCTCGAAGCAAATGGAAAATTATGAGCGGGTGACATTTCCCTGTAAAATGAAGCTAATATTGTTATACGAACGCTTTATTGTTGTGCTGAAAAAATCATTTTTTATCCTCACGTAACAAGATGTCAGCTCCAAAGCTGACCTTTATCATTGTCAATAAACTGCGTATTCGAATATATTGCACAGCTTATCCAACTGTAATGCTATACAGTTGGAATTTAAAGTCAGATATCGATAACTTAATAATATACATGTACTTACCTACATAGATTGCTCTGCTCAAATTCGAGGTGAATATTTGCCTTTTTACAGGTTTTTCAGATAGTACCCGCTCAGCAAATATTGTTAAAATAGATATCATCATCTTCATTTCAGACGAAAGACGTCGACTGCTGAATATAGACCTCCCCCAAGGTTCACCAAGCATTTAACGCGTTCCCGTAACTTTAACCAGGTCGTCGCTGCGTCTTGTTGGAGGCCTAACTCTACTGCGTCTTCCGGTCCGTGGACGACATTCGAGAACGTTTTGGCTCCATTGGCCATTAGTTCTACGAACGATGTGCCCTGCCCACTGCCACTTGAGTCTGGCGATTCTTCGAGCTAACTGTTTATGAAAACGAAAGACAGTACCGATGCCGAATCTTATCTGATCAAAGACGTTGGGACTTGTTCTTCTGATGTGTTAATCATCGTGGAAGGATAATGACAGCGAAGAGAGTGAAATTAATGGCACATGGCATATACAGTAAAAGACTTATTACTATGACTATATTACTTAATCCTCTAGGCAGCCCACGCCACTTCAATGACCCATGATTCCTATTGCTCACTTATGGTCAGTTAATTGACTTACTCGCTGGCCACCTTATCTCATAAAAAAGTCCTGGCTGACTACTACAGGAATCGAAAGAGTTTTGCCTCCTGAACACGGAAAAATATTTATTATAATTTATTTCTCCATATTAAAAAAATACAAGAAATTAAAAAAAATATATCCGAATTTACAAATACTACCACATAATAGATATGTTTCCTTTGCCTTTTTCACCAGAAAAGAAGAGCTGTCACAATTTCAAAATTTACATTAACATTGAGACGACCAGACGACCAGATGGCCTAGTGGTTAGAGAACCTGACTATGAAGCTTGAGGTCCCGGGTTCGATTCCCGTGTCGGGGCAGATATTTGTATGAAAAATACGAATGTTTGATCTCGGGTCTTGGGTGTTTAATATGTATTTAAGTATGTATCTATCTATATAAGTATGTTTATCCGTTGCCTGGTACCCATAACACAAGCTTACCTAGCTTACTTTGGGACTAAGTCAATTGGTGTGAATTGTCCCGTGATATTTATTATTTATTTATTTATTTATTTATTGAGACTTGACAGATACATAAATATGATCTACCTATTTTTATTAATGTTAATGCACGAACGACATGTTATTGATTTAAATAAGATTTTAAAGGAGCCCGCAGTTGTGATCGAAAAGCAAGAAAGAACCAAACCGCCCAAGCAAACCACACACAACGTCAACGTCAGATTTACGTTATCACTTTTTTTTGTAATAGAGTCTAGACTACAGTAATGAATCTATTGTGTGGTTGTTTTGGAGATGCCACATCTTAAAAAACACAACAAAAAAAAAAATTAAAAAATTGTAATAAATAAATTAAAAATCCTAGTGATAATTTAAAACGACCAGCGTCTTTCTCTTTCCAAACAGAATACAGAGAACGAATCAAATTATAGTCTTAGAAATATGAAATGTTGTCAATTCCCGCGGACTATTACTTAGCTAGTAAATTTACAATATTTTTTTATTGGTTAGTATTACATTTTTGTGGTATGGGAGGGAAGGCCCCAACAAGAACAATAAAGGGTTTACCCAAACCATACAAACAAACTGATCAAACCACAAAGAGATACGTTTTTCTTCCATAGATAATTTACAGCACAAAGACCTTGGGGGTTGAAGTCAGCTTATGCAGTACGCCTACCTAAGCTAAGTAAAATTTACTTTAAAATGGCATATCGGCTCTGTAATACAGAATGATCCATTTACTATTTTACTTGGCCGACAGGACGAGAGTGTAAGAGTATGGGATGATTTAATACAGTCGTCCGAGAGCTCGTCAAAATCTCATCACAGTCTGGACATAAAGAGCTCGACGTGGCACCTTGTTGCTAACGATTTTATAAGCAGACGTTCTTTAGCTGCTGTTTAAAAACATATTTAAAGAATAAAAGAGACAAATATGGAATTGGCGCTGGCTTGCATAGTAAGAATAAAATATTAATCCATGTTAAAAGCAAGTCGGTCGTATTTTATGCGGGTATCACTGCAATCACATTTAACGTTTCTTTCAGTCAAATAATAAAAGAAAATGCTAGAAATGGGAAGTAAATTATGTGACAACGCGCACGTTAGACAACAATTATTAAGGACTTAGGTAGGACGACCGAAAGACTTCTTTCATAACTAACACTTTTAGGGTTCCGTACCCAAAGGATGCCAACGGGACCCTATTACTGAGACTCCGCAGTATGTCTGTCAGTCCGTCCGTCTGTCACAGAGCGCTATCTCTTGAACCGTAATAGCTAGACGTATTAATTGTTGTTTTTTTCAATTTCAAAGGTTGGGAGGTTGGCTAAGTTACGTAAGTGTGTTGGACGTGTTCTCCTCTTTAGCCCTGTTATGTTGTTAAAGTATTTGGTTACAATGGCTAAGTCTATCTTTTCAAATACAGTTAGCAATGCGCATTATCAAAATTCTAGCATGTGTCCGTCACGACGGAAGGCGGATTCTTCGAGGGCTTTGACTGCATTGAATTCCTCACCGTGGAATCTTTCGCTTTGTGCGCTGTAATGCAAATCAAGGGAAGCTGCGATTGCTCCCGTACTCACCCAGTTTAATAAAGAGCTGAACCTAGACCAAGACGAGCGACTTTCAAATAAGTAGCATAATTATTTGGTTGTATAACACTTAATTTAAAAATTGGCACAGTGGTTGTTAAATATCAAACGGGATGAGTTAGAAAAGTAGTTTTAAAGTTAGAAGTTTAAATAAACTGACCAGCGACTGACCATTTCGCTAGTTGGTAAGTACAAATGAAGTTCAAGATAGTTCAGTAAACTGCTGAACCGATTTGGATGAAATTTGGTATGGAGACAGTATGAGACCCTGGAAAAGACATAGGATAGTTTTTATATAGATAGTTCCCGCGGGATTGCGATAAACGGAATCTTCGTAGACGGAGTCGTGGACAACAGCTAGTTTGACTATAACACAGTCTTCTGAAATCCAAAAAACCCGAAGCTTTGTGCAATTATTTGACACATCGCTGTATTGTACGTACATTTTTGTAGTCTCCCTTATGTTACAAGAAGTCAGTATGCGAAGTGACACACAATGAGCGTAAATTTTACATTTCTACCTAAAAATAACATAGGTACGCAACAACGGACATTGTTTTTAAATGTTCACAATTCTACAACTTCCTATGGCTATGTACATGAAAAATTCAATTAGATATTTTTACGTTTCCCCTACTTATTCCCGTTGTCCCGAGGGTAATATAGCCGCAACAAACTCGGTATTGTCGGAGAGGAAAATAAACGAAGCACTCATTTACACCACATGCCATTGTTGGCTAATATTGCTTGCGTAAGATGCTTATAATGCTAACAATGTAGAAAACTTTGTTGGCTTCCTTTGTCCCTTTTAGATATAAAAAATATTTATTCCTTTTATGTTTCTATCCATGTGATATTTTAGGTATAAACGACAACTTTTCTCATGATTAAAAACCGTTTAAAGTAACAAGGCATGAGTACTCACGGCAATAAATAATTGAAATCGCATTTCGCTATCGCCGGTTTTGTAAACTACTGAAATTAAAGTAGTTCCACGCCATTATTTACAACGTAACATTTCTCATTTCTACAGAAAACTCGGTAATAGGTGATGATTAATAGCTCCTTTCAGTTCCGTGAAAAGAAATTCCGTAGTGCGAGCGCTCATGGCTCGACTTCTAATACCTAGATTTAGTTTGAGAAGTGAATTGCACGGGATTCCACAGCAGGATTCCCTCTTTGTCCGCGTGATGCAAATCAATTGAGTGCTCCAATCGCTCGCTTTCTTCATAAGGCGATTGCGAGCACCCATTCCACTCCGTCGATGGAAGATCGAAGTAAATTAAGGAGCGTCTTACTTTTCGCTGGGATTAGACTCTTTAATATATAAAAATCTTGCCTCTTCGTTGAGAATAAGCATCGTTATCAACGTTCGAAAAGATTAAATTAAAAACTTCATTTTTTTAAATCATGCCTATTGCTTACCTTGTAACTTACTCTCTGTGTACCTGTTTTCTGTATTGCTTACTATTCCTGGTGTACAATAAAGAGTCATTGTATTGTATTGTATTGTATCATGTTATTTCTAGACTAAGTAGTCTCTGTCAGGTTATTTTCTTTATTTGACCTACCTACGCAGGCAAATACTCATATCATACTCGTTTCATATCTGTACATTATCAAGAGCTCTACTTTTTAATTTTCTTTAAAAAAATGCCTAAAAAATTCTTCCTTAGCAATGCGCTTAATTTATAATGCCTCGTCGGCGTCTAATCTTATTTGAAAGGCAATTTCATCACATTGAATTCGGCATAATTTATCAAATTGCACGTCTGCAATGCACATGCACCCCGGCTCAGCTGGTGGATAGCTGTGAGGCAATTTTTTATCTCTACCACCCCTCGCGTCAGAGCCATCCCCAGGGAATAAAGGGAGGGAGACAACCGAATTCCCGATCTGTATCTTACTTAGGCTGTGGTTTCCGCAACGATTTTCACAAGATTTCACAATAAATAACGAAAAGATTTTTCCCAAATAAACTTTATTGGTATTATAAATTGCCTCTGATAACAATAATGGCTGATTATTTTAAATTCTTTTCTAAAAAGCGTCCTTCGCGGAGGGTTGCGGGACTTTAAGGAAATGCCAAATAAGTTGTTTTGAGTTTTTTACGTGAAGCCTTTTAAAAGTTTTTCGTGTCGAATTCCTGCGAAGTAAAATTAGAAGCGTAATATTTAAATGGGTTTATAGGTCTACCGACATTCAACGGTTCCTGAGGCTTATTTTTAGAGAGTTAAGTATATGCTATGTTATGCTGTAATTCAATTCCAAATTTTCATGTATTCAAGCGATCGCTATATTTACTATTGCACTCAATAATTGTCTTGGTTTGGGGCCGTAAAAAGGGTGTGATAATACAAAACAATTCAAAAATAAAAACTGGACTGGTAATATTTAACTGGCGGGCGATTTAAAAAATAGTTTCACGATGAATCACTCAATTTCATTCGCGTTCATAATTCCGAATCGATGTCTATGGATTTTCTTTTCGTTTACATGGCAAAATCCACCTGGTATGGACGATGTCGATTTTATAGCAGTTTGAAAGCTGAAGCTGAGACAGTTTTTATCAATTTTATTTTAAACTCAAATAAAAATACCCCTTAGAATTTTCTTCAGCTCTCTAATATGGTCGTACATGCACTCTGAACGCGTTGGTAATTAATTAGAGCCGATTTTGCACCAATCGTAATTACTTCTGCCTCTTGGCGCTGCGCTAATTCCATTTCTTAATTGAGCCGTGCAATGGAGTTCGATCCATACATGAATTAGTTTTATTTACAGTGACATGTTTGGACAGGTTTAATATCGTGAAGAACATGATGAAGGGTCGGATTTCCTTGACAACATTTTTAGTGAACTACTAATTTGTCTACGTATAATTCCTTTAACGTTATCCCGCTGTAACTATTCATGTTTCCGGGATAAAATCGTAACTAGACGTTTTAGCGTAATAGAGTACCTAACAGACATACTTCCACATACCTATGTATGATTTTTATTAGTAAGAATAAGGTTCCTTTCGATTTTTTTTGTAGTTAAATTGTAATGTTTTTCAAGATTTGAAAGACACGCAAAAATGATTCTAGTACCTACCTCTTGCAATTCCCAATTATCTAAATATGGGTCTATAATAGATAAGTTTACATTTTTGGTATAAGTTCTTTAAAAAGATTGGTATTTTTACCATACTTTTGGGGCTACCGATATTTTTTAACGAAATAGTTCTGCATTTGACTTACGACAAAACTTCAACAAGTGCAAATCGTGTTTCGGCTTTTCTCGTTAGACATCGGACACACTCGAAACCATTTAAAGAACCCTAAAAATATTATTTATTCCTGAAAGCTATAAACGAATCACCTCACGCTTAGATTTATAGAGGTTTTCTCAAATGACCATAAAACTTGAAAGAAACATGAAAGGCCTCCCTGAAATCGTTTATTGAGGCAAATTGGTTTATCGCGATTTATTACGGTATTTTGTTCTACCAACACCCACGTATACATTTTTTGGGAGATCCGCTCACCTTAATGCTAAATAAAACATACACGTGTGTTACGTAATAGACATTACTTGTAATTTGATGAAACGTGTGAGCTGTAATTATTGATATTACCAATGCCCAGCGACGCAACTGTAAGCCATGAATTATTAATTTTGTTTAATACTATAGGTAAATGTAATAGTTACACAACCCATTTGGGATTCAAATCCAGGATTGTGTAGGTATATTGGAATAGCCACTCTTGAGATTTATGTATGTACTTAGTCTACATCTTAGCCCTTTCTTTTTCTTTGTTTTTTTCCCTGTCCTTTTACTTTTGTGTTTTTAGGGTTCCGTAGTCAACTAGGAACCCTTATAGTTTCGCCATGTCTGTCCGTCTGTCTGTCTGTCTGTCTGTCTGTCCGCGGCTAAGCTCAGAGACTGTTAGTACTAGAAAGCTGTAATTTGGCATGAATATATATATCAGTCACGCCGACAAAGTGATTGAATAAAAAAAAGTAAAAAAAATTTTTTTAGGGTACCTCCCATAGACGTAAAGTGGGAGTGATTTTTTTTTTCTCGGCTAACGCTATAGTGTGGGAAATCGTTGGATAGGTCTTTTAAAATCATTGCGGAGTTGCTAACATGATTTTTCTATTCAGTGATCTGTTTGCGAAATATTCAACTTTAAAGTGAAAATTTTCATTAAAATCGGCCGTCCCGCCCCCCCTCTAAAATCTAAACTGTTGGGTGGAAAAATTTGAAAAAATTCAAAAGGGTAGTAAATATATCAAATTTACTAGGAAAATTATAGGGGCTAAGATTGCTTGGAAATTATTTGTAGTTTAAGAGTAAATAGTAGCCTAAGGTATAAAACATACCTAAACTTGGATGATTCCGTACACATACGAAATCCTTAGAAAAATATTACTTGATTTTTTCGTAATGGCTACGGAACCCTACCTTGGGCGTGTCCGACACGCTCTTGGCCGGTTTTTATATTTATTATTATCTGTGTTTGTATGTATCTTGGATTGTTATTATTGGCAAATAAAGTTATCTTTCTTTTGATTGATGCAGGTTTTAGTTGGCGGACGTCTATATCAATGAACTAGAACAACAAAAATAACAAACCAAAAAGTACAATATGCAAAACATACAAAAGTAGAAAAGCAAACAGGAAGGTACAAATAAAATAAATAAATAAATAAATATTAGGGGACAATCTTACACAAATCGACCTAGTCCCAAACTAAGCAAAGCTTGTACTATGGGTACTAGACGACGATAAACATAGGTACTTATATAGACAAATAAATACTTAAATACATAGAAAACATCCATAACTCAGGAACAAATATTCGTGCTCATCACACAAATAAATGCCCTTACCGGGATTTGAACCCAGGACCTCTTGCTTCGTAGGCAGGGTCACTACCAACTAGGCTAAGGCGGTCGTTAACACAAAGGTTGTAGTTTATAAATAACTACGTTTCTGGTATTCAACTAACAGTTTTTAACTATATCCACTCGTACGCTTTGTGCAACTGTAGGTGCCAATTTATTTCTTTATTTCAAGCAAAGAAAATAAAGACATTGTTTGAAATCACTTGTAGATAAATGAGAGTTAATGCAAAAAAGCACGTGAGTGGATATTACAGTCACAGTTAGTTACATTGTCCACATTTGGTGCGGCGATCAAAGGTAATCACGGTCTACATTCACTACCAAATATGTGCCACTTAAAAAGCATATCAAATGTATACAATTTAGACACTGAGCCAAGTATAAATATCTCGCGCTCGTCCAACACTTTCGTTCACAAATCTTGGCAACTCTCAGCATATTTGCTTTAAAGCCTTCCTAAGACTTGGCACCGGTCTAAATTTAAACTTGAAACGATTATAATACAGTAATTGAAGCCCATAAAGTTGAATGTGTTATCATAGGCTAAGTAAGTAGGTTGTGTAATGATAGATATAACGACATTTGATATAACTGTAACATTTGGTATAATGCTACAATGCTAATGTTTTGAAGTAAACATTCTACGATTCTTTTATAAAATAAACTAACCTAACCTAACCTAATGCATATCAAATAGAATTAATATCAATCCTCCGAAGTTTACTTTTTGAGTAAATCGCATTATATCAAATGTAGCATTATACCAAATGTTACAGTTATATCAAATGTTGTTATATCTATCGAGGCGCACCCAAGTAAGTATAAACTACATGGCTATTAATCTTTGAAAAACAGTCAGCAAAATCTGAAATTATGGAACCAAGATTCATGACTACACCATTTCAGAGTTTTTCAGTGGCAAATAGGTATAAGATTTCGCCATGAATAGAGTCTCACCATGGTATGAAACTAGTCCGATGTGATATTAAACGTAATATTTAACGCTAATTTCAAAAAGAAGCCGGCGTGCAAGCTCGTTATGCGAGTACCAGGGAATATAAATAAATAAATAAATATTAGGGGACAATCTTACACAAATCGACCTAGTCCCAAACTAAGCAAAGCTTGTACTATGGGTACTAGACGACGATAAACATACTTATATAGATAAATAAATACTTAAATACATAGAAACATCCATAACTCAGGAACAAATATTCGTGCTCATCACACAAATAAATGCCCTTACCGGGATTCGAACCCAGGACCTCTTGCTTCGTAGGCAGGGTCACTACCAACTAGGCTAAAGAGGTCGTTAATATAACCCACAATGATGATTGCAAAATATGAATCAGGCAAGTTTAGGTTAAATTATCACACCGGGGTATGAAACAATGTTATATCTTGACAGAAACAACTACAGCTATCGTCTTTGGCACAATCTAATTAAAAAATTTAAAAACCCCCCACGCAATTATAAGATCTCACATATGTTTGAAAATAAAACTAAGTAATGCCCATTATGCATCCAAAATCTCTTTCACAGCTACCAAAGAGCTGATAGCTTTGAAACGGCTGATCCAATTTTGACAAAACGTAGCTAAGAACACTCCCGACTAAATCCTCGTTTTTGCGTTGAGGGTTAATAAAAACAGTACACATTCTATGATCGTTTCAAGACAGGCCAAATTTCTGAAAAGAGCTGCTGAGGTTCTGGGACAGTTTTGTCATACCGCAATGTGTGAAGCCCAGTTTAAACATGCAAAAAATCGGGCAAGTTGTACTCGTATTACATTGCGGCGCTCAATTTGACCGCCTCAAACTATTTGGCTTTCCAGCCGCGAAACGTAATGCAACTTCCACGATTTTTCTCGCAGGCCTGAACTGGGCTTTAGTTTTGCTAAACCTTGTTATTGGTATTAACGGGCTATTTTCCGCAACTCGACGTCTCTATGCGCCTATTTTGCGTAACTAGCTGTAGGCACTATTCGTGCCAGCCCAACTCCTTAAGGAAGCCTAGCAGACCCTTCACGTTGCTAAACCTTATTATGTACAAGGAGTAGGTATCATGAAAATTCGAAAGCCGTATAAAATGTTTTAGTGCAATCCTAATAACTCCACACTAAAACTAAACGTAACTAGAGCGCTACTAAACGTCTAAACTCCTTCGGATCATCGATTAGACTCAACAAAACCCATTTAAATAACACATTACAAGTTGTTAGCAGTTTGGTGAGCAATGATGCTACTTTGATCACGACTTGCTGGATACAGCCTCCCCTGGGCTCACATTTCATCTCAATTAAACAACTCATAGCCATTTCGCACCGCATCGTGTAGCAGCGTCGCAAGTCGCAAATATCGGGGCGGTATTCTGTAAGTAGATGTTTTCAAATAACCGGGAATAATTTAACTGCCAAGCTTTGTGCAGTCATAAGTGAAACTCGGTTAAGTCTTCTTTAAAATCACAGAGGTGTAATACCTATTTGTTAGGCTATACAATATATCTAATAATAACTTTAAACGAGTAATTCTTATATGTATATATTTACTTTATTTACTTCAGGGATCCTGTGATCTCCTAGTAGAAAATCTGTTTTACCTGGTCTTGACTTGACTAGTAGATAATCAAGGAACTGCAAGTTTTTACCTTGCTACATTTGAAATTGTTTGAAATTGCTTGAAATTCAGCGGTGTGCGTGAAGTTCCCAATCTGCACTGGGCCCGCGTGGGAACTAGGGCCCAAGCCCTCTCATTCTGAGAGGAGGCCTGTGCGCTGCAGTGGGATGTATATAGGCTGGGATGATGATGATGATAGATCTCCGCGAAGTAACGCCCGAGTCAATCAATTAATAATTAAGGACAGGTAAGCTCGGTTGCCATTATTGTTAGGGTACAACGTACACTATCAATAAATAAAGAATTCCCGACTAGTCTAGACATTACACAGCATAAGAATCCCCCTGAAGGGATTTGACGCTGTGCTAGCGTAACCGGCAAAATGTTTTGTATTTGGCAATACTCATTGGTTATTCAAAACGATTGTAGACAAACGTATAGCAATATTGGAAAACAGCGTGATATTGACAATAATCGTGACAATGTTTCCATGAAAAATAGGCAGTCAAACCATAAACCATCGTTACTAGATATAGGTCTTTATAAAAGCTTTTTATTAACTTGCAATGTACGTAATAGTATGTTGAGGTCAAATCTTGGAAGTTGAATTTGACCCACTTTCAGTAGTCGGATTTACCTGAAATTTGGTATACTTATGTAGGTTGGATGACAATGCAAGTACAGTCAACAAAAAGTACAGCCAGCGAAAAGCTTACATTGAAAATGAAATTTTTAACAAAAACTTATTTTAGTTGAAAATATTCCTTATGATATTTTTCCTTTACCAAAAGTTGATAGCGATAGCTATTTTAAATTAGAATCATGGCGAGTTAAATAAAAGGTTGTAAAATAAACTAAAGACATTATGGCAATTTCATTACTTAAGAGCGGTAGTTGTAAAATTAAGCAAAAATTAACAACGTGATTAACAAATGAATGGCTTACCAATCAATAAGGGATAAGTTCGCCTTTGTACATCTGTATCTCTTGTTAACTAGTTATTTTCATGTTTTATGTACAATAAAGAGTTTTACATACATACATACATACAATCAGGTACCTACCTATATAACACTACTATTTATTACATACAATTAGAATAATCTATTGGTAAATTAATCGCGAACACACTACCCTTTGTGGAGAACCACTTGTTGCTGCTTAGAAATGCCGCAACGCACACACGACCATCACTTCACTTGTCAACAATCATTGACAGAATTTGCTTGTCTTAATATGATACTAATGCATCAGTCAAATAAGATTTTAAAATCGATCTGGAATATTTCAGCAGATTTTTGCATTAGTATGACTGGTACACCTTTTTACCCGACTGCTTTTTATTAGTTACTACTTAGCTTTTGCCCCGCAACTCCGTCCGCGTGGAATTAGTAATTTGGGCAGCTTATTTTTTTTATCCAATTTGCTTTGTCATCAATTATAGCTCACCTTAGTTCCTTGATATCAAAAAATTACCCCCCCGCTCGCACCCCCCCGCACACCCGCGTTCACATTCACCACCGTACTCCCAAGTCAAGCATGCCTAAAAACCCCTCATTTTGAAACATTCTTCCGCTCCGCTCCGCTCCTATTGGTGTTAGCGTGATGATATATAGCCTATGTCCTTTTTTCTTTCTTGTCTTTCTTTTTTATGGTCGTGTGATCTGTGTACCAAATTTAATTTAAATCGGTTCAGTAGTTTTAGCGTGACTTACTTATACGACTTCAAAACTTCCTTTTGAATTTGTGTTGCAATTTGGTACTCAATAAGTAAACCGTTAACACAAAGATATCCGTGTAACGTAAATAAATGAATTTTAACACGGAGGCCATGCACTTTTGAGCTTAAATAAGAAAATATTTTTCGTTTCGGTTCCGGACCCAAAATGGCAAAAACGGAACCCTTATAGTTTCGCCATGTCTGTCTGTCCGTCCGTCCGTCCGTCCGCGGCTTAGCTCAGAGTCTATTAGGGCTATAAAGCTGTAATTTTGCATGGACATAATGTAGCAATTATCCGGACAAAGAAAATAAAATAAAACAAAATTTTTACTGTACCTCCAATAGACGTAAAGTGGGGATGATTTTTTTTTCTCGTCTAACCTTATGGTGTGGAGTATCGTTGGATAGGTCTTTCAATAATTTCATGGTTGTGAAGACGATTTTTCGATATAATGATGTTTAGTAACCACCAATCAATTTAATAAGCTGTAGTATGTTAAAACATTGTTATTTAATGAAATTAATATATGCCTAATATAATATAGGTACTGGAAAATTATATGCAAACCAAACAATTAAGTAAATATACAAAAAAAAACAGCTTGTAACTGCCCTTTCTAAGCATGTCTATGAAACGTTTGGCGTATTTCTAATATCTTTATTTTAATATGAAACCATAACAATGACGCTGATTGATGGAAGTCATATGACTGTATATACATTGTAAAAGTAATATTATTTTACTTCCAAGAAAGAATCTTGAGCACATCGATTTGGACAATTTTGTCGTAATGTGAACTTTATTATTGAATATCTGGAATTATTTCCAAGTATTTTCATCTACCCGTTTCATTTCGTCAATTTATCGCATTTTTGTTTCGTAAAGGAGCAATACTATTTATTCTATTATGTCGTATTCGGGATTCGGGAAATATGCCAATGTTAATGAATAATACATACTATATAGCACGAACATGCGCGTATTAAATCATGCTTTGCTTTCAATGAGCACAGATTTACTAAGATTAAACATAATATTTACCTATTCAATCCAATTATAATATTATTAAACCAAAACAATAATAAATTAATACTATAACTATAAATAAAATAAAATAAAACTAACTTAAACTAAAACTAAATAAAATTAACAAAAGGTTCCCCCCGCGGCATGGACCCAAAGACACTGGCAGCATTACCTCGCTGTATAGCAATGCTGATACGTTGTGCGAGGTAGCTGCCAGCTCTTTGGTCTCCTGTAGTGTCACAAAGCCGTTTACAAATATCTTTGTAAAGACTTTTTGCGCTGGAGCCCCACGGACCAAAGGTCTCAACCCCGAATGGAACAAAGTTGTATTCAGAGCCAAGACCTTTGTATTTATTTTTCTTAAGCTTTTCTGCCGCTTCTGCTGCTGCACCAGCTTGATTTGCTGTTCCGCGGATGTGGGACGGAGCCAGTGTGTCTACACAAGTAGCGTCCCACACTAGCACACGACCCAATTTCCACGGAATCAATGACATTCCGTCTGGTCTCTTGCCATCATCTCTGGCGATGCCCGATGGCTCCAGTAACGCAGGCACATTGACGGTGGCAAGAGAGCGACGGATAATGTCATTGAGAGCAGAGTGTCTAGAGAAGCGGCCCGCGCTCTTCTGGCACGAAAGGCCGTGGTGTCCCAGCGCGTCGACCTCAAAGCCGCAGGGGCATTTATGCGGTGCGCAAACTGCTACTCCAAGTCGCAGGCAGATGGAAATTCTGAGAGTGTCGGGCTCTAGAAAAGTACCAGTGTTGGCTGATGGAAAGGCGTGCAACCAGCAGCCGGCTTCCTTCGTACCTGAAGCCAATAGTCTGGCACGATGAGAGCCCGTGCTGCGGCTCAGAAGGAATTCATAAGTCAAATTTGACTGAATGTCGTCCCAGGACCTTTGAAATTTTAAATTTTCTGGGAAATCCTTTCCCGGACAGGCAATAGACCAATCATTTTTAGCCTCCGTTAAACCCGCAGTCTCATAGTTTAAAGGGCAAGCCCTCAGGATTTTACCTATGAGATCTGCCGAGCTATGGGCGGAGGACAAAAAAGCTGGTGCGGAAATAGAAGAAATTTTGCGAATCCCTATCCCACCAAAGCGAATGGGAAGGGATGCTTGAGTCCAGGATTCTTCGCTTAGCTGAATGTTCAGAATTGATTCCAGGTTCGCTTTGATTAAGTCATCCATTTGTGACAGTGAAATTTTGAATTTAGTGAATGGACAGCAGCGAAGTACATAAGTAAATTTTGGAACGAAAAGACAGAATTTTAAAATTGTCAATGCGAAATGAGGACTAATTTCAAGCAAACGACTTTCATACCTTTTGAATTTAGAAATAGAATCTAAAATGTAATTCGGAAAGGATTCTTCGAAAATAGGAGACCCAAGGAGGCTGAGAGAAAATCTGTCTACTATCTTAATGTCTGGCGTCAGTGCATCAAATTTTGTTTTTAAATCTAGTAAATTTAAGTCAGGATTTTGCACATAAAGTTCACACTTGCTAAAATTTAACTCAAGGCCAATTGCTTGGAATTTGGATCTGATTGTTGAAAGGTCAGACAGTAAGGTATCCAGATCACCTCCTAAGGTTCCGTCGTCTAGATACCAGACATTGAATTTGGATTTTAAATTTTGAATAACAGGGTTAATAGCCAAACTGAAGATTGCCGGCCCGAGAGGATCGCCTTGCTGACAGCCCACTTCTGAAGATAAAACATTGTCACGGTATACAAGACTAGTGGGATCTGCATAACAATGGAGAAGGTAATTGTATAACTCAGGGACATTGTTTTTGACTTCTGTCAGCAAGGTGTCTCTATTTATAGAGTTGAAAGCATTTTTGACATCAATTTTGACCAGTGCATCACATGGTTCGTTGGAGAGATATGTACGCAAGGCGTGGACGGCTGCCTCGCATCCTCCTTTTATGCCGAAACCGAGTTGTATAGGTTCGAAAAGTGACTGTAATTTAAAGGTAATATATCTAACTGCAATTTTGGAGGCGAGACGTCTAAGTGTGGAACCAACGGCAATCGGTCTCACCCCTCCGTCCTTTTTGGTAAGGGCAATGAGGTTTGCGCCATATAAAATTGGAACAATGTTTGGGTTAATATTACCCGAGTACATATGGTTGATTAGTTTTACAATTGAATCAACTAGACGCTCGCCTGCATCGCCCACTAAATGACTGGTTAAGTCCTTCAAATGTTGGGGTGAGAGTCCGTCCAGGCCTGCAGCAGAACCAGTTTTGAATGATAAAATTGCATCGTATACGTCTCTTTTTTTTATTTGTAGGCAGGCCTGGTTTGCCATGGGAGGGTCGAAAAAGTAGGGAATGGAAGGACCTGGAGGATGTTTCGTCTGTAGAGCCGAGAGGGTGTCAGGGGTATCCGGTGATAGCACGTCGCTTGAGAAAAGGAGACGAGCGGCGCCTTTCAGATCGCCGTCGCTGATTTTCGATTCCACGGTTTTACTGCGGTTAAAAGACGAAGCGGTGTGTTTTGGTACTATGGATGGAAGAGTACAGTTATTACAACAGTTGTTTTTTATTTTTTGGGTGAGTGAAATGTTGGAACCATCTTCCTGTGCGTGAAGCGACATGTAAGAAAAAAGCAAAAGATCATGCCAGTCTTTGATAGTATTGCTATCCACACATCTATTAATTAAATGGGCCAGATGTGAAGCAGCGATAGTCCGGGCCCCCCGGGGTATTCTTTTAACTATAGGGACTTTTTTTTAAGTTCACTTAGTTGAAGATAGAACGGAGTAGCAGATTGATCGGTAAGCGGAGTAATTGGGATGTTATTAAGAGGTATGGCATCTTGGCTAAGACTATGGCCGTGGACTTTAGTTGTATGAATATTTCGACCTCTTATGGTTTTGAAAGTTTTGCGGCATACCTGACAGTGGAAATTGGTCGACGTGCTATTACACGGCTGAGTAGCAGTTTGCATTTACAAAAGAAATACACAAAATAAAATAACTTAAGTCTAAAACAGTAAAATTAAATAGGTATGAAAATCTAAAACTAAAACAAGGCACCAAAAAGTACGGGCAAACAAAATACACAGGCACCAGGGACACAAGCACAACCTAGTTTTTTCTATTCCGTGAGCACAACACACTGGGCAGTTAAGTTTCCTTATATGAGTACCTAATATAAATTATAAAATGGAAGAATAAAGTTCGGAAATAAACATTTTGTTGAAATATTTTGATAGTTTGACATTTGTCAAAACGGTGTCGGGCGCTGCGCCGCTGCGGGCAGGCCCGCGCGGCGGGCTCCGGGTTCCCAAAACGTCCGCAGAGGGTTGTCTATGCGATATCTTTGCATAAAACATAAAATCAGAAAATAAAAAGGGGTGAAAATAAATAAATTCAGGAAAGACTGAAAATTGCGAATTGTTTCACGGTTGCTAGGTGATAAATAAGAGTTACATTGACCCAATAAATCGAGTACAGCTGCAACGTGATTATTTCGACAGTGTTTTTTTATTACAGGTTTAAAAATAAATAAATTTTAGTAAAATTACGTCATATTTGAACCTCAGCAATCGAACAATCAATCAGTTTGTTTACTAGAAAATGGGTGTGAGGATATTTTGCATTAAAGTATAAATAAATATATTAGAACTTCATGCGTAGTATAAATATTTATATTATTATTGCGCTTTTATGTTAATCTCGAGCCTGCGACTATCTGAGGTTTAAAACTATTGGATAACACGAGGAAATGTAGTCAAAACAGTCTTATGGCAATACACATTAAGACAAACCGGAGGAGAGTTGGATGCAATCTTCGAGTAGACATTTTATTAGTAGGCTCGACATTTTACGAGCGGCCTGGAAGCCTAAATAAAAAGAGGAATCTTCATATAGAGTCAGTCCCTTTGTCATTTTTTACGGTGGGCTGTCAAGGGCTTTTACGATTTCATCTATAGCTTGCCGTTATGTATACCTGAACGGAAGATTCCTCTTACGAGCCATATGGTGCCCTTTCGCATATTAAGCAATGAAGCTATCAAATAAAAAGAGTTGTTTTCACAATAAAATTGCTATTTGGAACCAATAACCCATCGTGGGACCTTCACGATATGCCGTGTTATTAAACTGACCCGCGGGAACTTTACAGTTTATTTGAATAAAAATAGCCTATGTCAATCAAAAACAGTTTAGCTTTCTATGAGTGAAAGATTTGTTAAATCGGTCAAAATGTAGATTCCACTTATTTTTATCCCCCGGGAATTTCGCATTTTCCCGAGAACAAAATAGGTAACCAATATCAGTCCAGACATTTAGTGAAGTGGCTTTCATATTAGTGAAAGTTTGTTTTAAAATTGAAAAATTGACTTCTTTTTGATTTGATTGACTTGTTTGTTTTGAAATTGGCTTCTCGAGCACACATTCTACACTTTTGATGAATTCCTTAACTTTCAGCCAGAAACTTCAACTTATTAATTATTATGATGACTATGAATAATATATTAAAATAATTTTAAGAATGACATGTAATAAATATTATGAATAAATGAGTATGAGTATGAGTATGATCTTAAGTGTTATTTTTATCCCGCGGGAACTTTCCCTGGTTAAAAGAAGCCTGTTTTAATCCAGGACAGTGTAGCTTTCTATAGAATTTACTTATTTCTATCCTGTGGGAATTTTGCGCTTCCCCGGGATAAAAGAAGCCTGTTTCAATCAGGGACAGTGTTACTTTCTCTGGAATTCACTTATTCCTATCCCGCGGGAACTTTGCATTTTCCTATAACTATCCTATGTGTTAATCCATGTAATGAACTACCTGTGTGCTAAATAACATCCAAACAACGAACATTAATTGTCTACGCGTGCGAAGGTGCGGGCAAAAGCTAATGAGTTCATTTATATCATCTGTATATGTAAAAAAAAAGAAACTGACTGACTTACTAACATGTCAATGCGTACTTAGTTCAAATTACTGGGCCTAGGATCTTGAAACATTGTACACGAGTTGCTTTTATTATAATAATAATAATAATAATAATGATTTAATTCAGAACAAGTCCATATTGTGTTAGTTTACATGACTTATTGGCTATGTTAGTTATTAAGTAAGTAAAATTACTACATTAAACTATAAATACCACCCCTGGATTCCATATGCACAGAGTTCTAGTGCCTACTCATCACACAGGCAGGGTCAGTCCAAACCAGCTGCAGGAGGCTGTTGGGACTGTCACGCACCCGGCACATCAGGACTATGTAAGCGACTAATAAGGGATGGTTTTTGGAAATTCAGCCTCTTGAGGGGTGAAATATGGGATGAAAGTGTTGTAGGTACACACGTCTGTATATATTGCATGCCAGCTACTAGTGAAATGTGTGTTTTAATATACCTATACCATATTTCATATACCATCGTTTTTTTTTTTTAAAAAAGTTTTGTACCATGTTTTTAGCAAAATAAGTGACTTTATGAGTTATGATATGATTGGCTACGGAAAATCGAAAACGCTGAAGCTACAGATGTCCAACTTTAAGACTTCATCGTTTTTTGAAATTTACCCCTGCATTAGTGAAATGAGGGATAAAATGTTTGATGAGAAATAGGAACTGATAAAAACTAAAAGCTACAGGTGATTTATGGCTTTCATTGTTTTTGAAAATCAATTCCTTAGGGGCGAGTGTTGGTGCCATAGTTACGGAGATAGGGAGGACGGGTTCATTTATGGAACAAAGTCGCGGGCAAAGTTAATTTCTTTATAACTTGAAGTCTCATTATTATTACAGTAAGAATAATATTGTAATGTTGATTTACTGAAAAATGATTCTGAAATAAAAACTTCGTAGAGCAATAAAACCCGGCCGCTAGTAAAAACAGCTTCTATTATATCTTCGGAATAATTATAAACTCGGCACAAAAGGGGCAGAAAAATATTTCCCGCAAATATAAGTTTTCATCAAACTTCTATCGGCCGGTAGCGAGTGGACGGCAAACAAATTCAATGATCACAAAAAAGTTATGGGGAAACTTTTACAGCGGTGCCTTGAGGAAAATCGTAACATGCAAAACGAAAATAGAAATACATAAAATACTTTTAGAATAAGGTACAAAAGTAAGTCGTATACATAAGTACCTAATTAATTACACTCACAGTTTTAATGATTCACGTTTAATTGTATTAGACATTATTTGCTATGGAATTTACCTACACCATGATTACCTTTAATCAGCTTCTGTTACTTAATACACTTGTATGTATTATGTATCATGCATGATGAATGATGATTTCTACCCGTAAACATGATGTATACAAATGCGTCGAAATATCGAGAGCTCATCATCATCACCACCATCCTAGCCTATGTAACGTCCCACTGCCGGCATAGGCCTCTTCTCACAATTAGAAGGAGGGGTATATTGGGAGCTGATTAAAGGTAATTACGGTCTACATCCTGTAGCAAACAATATCTAATTTCATTCACTTAATACCTAAGTGGCATTGTTCCTCCACTATTTTTGAATAACCCTACTAATCCTATTAATAAAATGTTATAAATAAAAAAGTTTCAATGTATGAATGTGCGTTTCTTCATCACGTAAAAACAGCTAGACGGATTTGGATGGACTTTAAAGAGAATAGAATAGAATTTCATTTATTGATATTTATTGGCACACAGATAGTTGAAAACCTGGATCCCATGCGTTAACAGGATACTTTTTATCACATAATTTAAAACTAAATCATGGGAAACCAACGGATCCCCTACGTACAACAGTGGACGTCTGACGGCTCAGATAATGATGGTACCAATGTTTGACTTAAATGGACTCTAGCGCGTGACGGAAAATTTCGTGCCGCACTTTTCTTACTTGTTGACTCCCGGGATTCAAACGGGTGCTATAAAACAAGCAAGTACAATTAACATTGACCTAATTAATTTGAAACCCTAACTGTGAGATTCCTGCAAGTCCGGCCCGGGGGAGCGACTCGTTCGTTTTATTTTTATGATGGCAAACTGGACGTAAATAATGAAATGAACGTTTTGCTTAAAATTTGCCCCTTTGTTAGCAGAACAAGGTTGTAATTGAGGAATGTCGTTTCAAAGGGGTTGGTTATGATGGAAGTTGTAAGGTTTATTATGAAAAATTGGAAAATATTGCGTACTTCTTCACACTTACACTCATCATCATCATCATATCGGCCTATATAGATACGACCCACTACAGGGCATAGGCCTCCTCTCGGATTGACAAGGCTTCGGCTTTTGTTCCTACATTCTCAAGCAGAGAGTTTTCGGAATTTATGTGCTGAATAACATTTCAAATTTAACATGAGCTTTCTAGTGAAGAAAATGATCGCGAGGAAACCTGCACAAATCTACGAAGAAATTCAACGATGTGTCTGAAGTTCCCAGTGGTACATTGATGAAAGGAAATCATATAGGTCATAAAGATTCGCAATGCTAATAACTTTATTAATAAAAAATGCAAAAAATAATTAAACTTTGGTAGCAAATCATATAAAAATAACTAAACTACGATTGCTGGTTCGGCTTTATTGCACATAGGTGCATGTTCTCTTCAAACGATGCATTTATGATAATGTGACAACCGAAATAAATTTGCGTTACATTGCTGCTCGACAACATCTTTAAAAATTAATTACGTCGAGTTAATTAGAGAAAATTAAAAAATATGATTGAATATCGTTTGTACCGCTAAAGCCTATGTCTAGTTACAGGATTCGCCCGTATTCCAAATTCTGGCTGTATATTAGAATATATTTTTTACCAAATGCATTACACCGATACCACACCGCCAAGCCAGGAAGCAACCTAAGTTTAACACATTTAAAGAGAATAAAAAATCTACGAGACAAACATCGTACCAAACGTTCCAACCAATACAGCGGAGCTTAAGAGTTTATTTCCCCGGTAACCTTCCCCTTCAATACAAAATTACTGGATTATGTACCTAAATAATTTAAAAGCCGTTCTCTTCAAATTATATTACAGATAATAACCGTCTTAAGAATCTTGAGTATCCAAGTGGCGAGCAAACTGAAATATCGTATTCAAATACTTTGATTATATACTTTCACTTTCTACTTTTCCAGTTTCCACTGGTCTGCGTATCTCTATGAAAGGCTCGCACCAACTTCGAATACTAATGAGGTGCTCTTAGTGCCATGTTTAGGTGCAATTTTACTACTGGAGAATTCATTTCAAATACTTCTACGAAAAGGCTGTAGATTAGATAAATTTACGTAAATAGGTGCTGAGTATATTCTGAGGTCACAAATCCTACTAGTATTACAAATAATTGTATACAATAAAAAAAAACCTTGTTGAGAAGAACCCGGCACACAACTCAACAAGGTATGTTTTTTAAATAGCGTAATGTATAGCGTTCGTCATTCTTGTTAAACGGACATAGAAATTTACGTGGTACGGTACAACTGTCAGAGCTAATTTGTTGATGACGGAACTCCCTTAAGCTACCGATTACACTAGCGCAGTAGGTGTTTTAATCGACAAGAGCAACCCGCGAACCCTAATAAATCCACTTGGACCTCTCTTCATTAATTTGCCTCCTGTCAGGTCCGAATCTGAAATTGTTGATGTTTTGCTCATGTTTGTGGCACAATTTATTGAACCAATAATTTGTGGTCCCAAAGTTGAGCTCACTTGCGATGATTTATGATAGGTATAGGAGATGGTGAGTAATATATGATGGGGATTTCGGTAAGTGCTCAAGTCGGTCTTCTGTGAAAAATCTAGTTCAATCGGATAGAACTAGAACTATTAATATAAGCATGTATGTATGTATGTAAAACTCTTTATTGTACGTAAAACATGAAAATTAACAGTTAACAAGAGAAACAGTTAACAAAGGCGAACTTATCCCTTAGGGGGATAAGTCTTATAAGCTTTGTAATATTCTGCCATAGCATAACATTGACGAGCAGCGGAAATCCGATTTTTGGTAGGTATTACACGCGTGAAAATACTGCTGGAGACTAGTAAAATTATTAAAAAATTTGATATATGATGATATATGGTACATATATGACTGGTAGTAAATTATAGCTTCAAATTATTTTCTGAAAGGTCCGAAATTTTATTCGTGCGTGATTTCAATAATCGGATTTTAGAAATCATATTGTGTAAATGCTGTTGATAAAAGGTATAAATTGTTAATAATTTGCAATACGCATAGAGTCGCGAATCTACCCGACTGGTCGGAGCAAATTACAGCTCCAAATTATTTTATCAAATAGATCAAAATTTTATTTGCAGTCATTCCTAAAAGATTATCACTTTCGTGTAATACTTTTATGGATCTGATCTCGAAAATCGGGCTCTTGAAGAAATTAACAAAAAGATACAACCTAAAAAACCTGTAGGGAGAAGTAACTGTAGTTGTGCGATATATTGTAAAGGCATGTCCTAATAATACGTGCGTCCATTACTAGTATTGCTAACAATTTTGCGTAGGTGCTTTCATATAACTTAAAAGGGCTCACCCACAAAATGGGTAGTATATCGAAAACCCATTGAAGTAATTTGAGGCGAACCAAAACGACATTGTCGCTAAGCGATTCAATCCTGCACGACCGCGTTGGGACTACACGACGATTTCAGTTTAAGCGATTTTATGTGGACGACTATCACACCGATGCGTGGTTTTACGACTCCTCCCCTTAGTCAAGACGCGAACAAATGTAGTTGTTGCACTTTTCTATTCAAACAAACCGCACTCTAGATCAAGACTGTAACAACTCAAAATAATTCACCATTTTAATTCAGAGTTTCCAGAAACTAAAATGAAGTCTAAACTAAAATGGGGTATTTTTTTGAGTTGACACACTCTTGATCTATGTAGGAGTGCGAAACTTTTTAGACAATTCCAACCCACTTTTATGCGTGAAAGAAGCACCTTTTTTTAATGACAAGTAAATATCTATTTGTGTAAGCAAATTTTAACTTACCCAACATTAAACTAGTTCTTAATTGGTTTTTGTTATTGTACAACCATCAATTTAGAACAGTTTTAGAGCCAAAAATTAAACTCTACTGCCACTGCAATAAGAGGGTTATTGATTTTTTTTAATTCTTCGATTGTTCGATTTGTTATATGCTGCTGCGGCAAACTGTGCATGGTGGAAAGTATGCAGATACTATCCTACTCTCTTTTACCTAACATACATTTTTAGATAGGAATGGTATGCCTAAAGCATGCATCTATTAATACCCGCTAGGTTTACATATAAAAAACACAAGTGTAAGGTCTTCAGAAAATAAGCGATCTTGGGTGTGTATTTTATAATTGTACTGACTTTGTAACGGTGTGTCGTCCGGCTACCTTTTACCAACGTTCCGGCGAGCGATAGCGGCGCGGGAATCGGCCGATGTACGACACTAATACGACACCAAGTACCAATGTAATACGTGTTCCCACACTCAGTTTTCATGTACTTTTGTCATCTTTTTACCGTTCTACCAGAAGTGCGTATAAAACACGATTTATTTTTCGTATTTCACCTGTTCTATTCCCGGATAAGACAGACAATAAAATGCTTAAAAGCATGCTTAAAAGCATGCTTAAAAAATGCTTATTAAGTATATTCAAAAATAAAATGAAAACGTAAGTAAGTAATTGTTAGTTTTTATGGCCTTCAACAGAAGGCAAATAACAATTTTGGTTGTGTATGTTATTTATTTAGAGATAAATGAACCTTATCAGTAACCCTTTTGTGTGCATCATAAAATAAGACGTTATTTTTTGTTTCGTTTGATCGTTCCGAGTCCCGACTAAGACAAGCGATTTATCAAAAATCCATAAAGATAGTACTAGGGGCGTTCAATAAAAAGTGAGAATGAGTATGTTATAAACAACTTTTACTAAATGTAATTTTATTTTTCGACATAGTCACCTTTTAGCATAATACACTTATTATATCTTTTTTCTAAACTTAAAATTTCATTTTTAAAAAAGGTCTCATCTTGAGTACTTAAAAAATCTTGTACTGCAGCGACTACCGCGTCGTCGTCTTCAAATTTCTGGCCTCTCGGGTATTGTTTCAATCTCGGAAATAGGTAGAAATCACTGGGAGCGAGATCTGGTGAATACAGATGTTGCTTAAGGATATTGAACCCAGCATCACGAATTGCAGTCATTGCAACGATGGACTTGTGTGCCGGGGCATTGTCCTGGTGGAACAGCACAACTTTCGAGAGTTTACCTCGCCGTTTTTCGCGGATCTCATTGCGCAATGTTGCTATTTGTTTGGCGTATAAAGTGCCCGTAATAGTGGCTCCATGTTTGAGATACTCAATCATTAATACCCCTTTACCATCCCAAAAAACAGAGCCCATGACCTTACCGGCAGATGGGCCCACCTTGAATTTCTTCGGAGTTGGAGATGATGGCCTTTTCCATGTCATAGACTGCAGTTTCGTTTCAGGGTCGTAATGATGGAGCCATGTTTCGTCCATTGTTATAAATCGCGCCAAAAAATGTTCCCGGTCTTGCTGTATCAGATCCAAAGCTTCTTGACAAATCTCGACTCTAGTTTGTTTTTGCGTGTCAGTAAGCATTCTTGGTACCCAACGCGCAGATACCTTTTTCATACCCAAGCGTTCATGTAAAATATTATGCACGCTCCCCGTTGAAATCTTTACATTTTCAGCAATAAAACGAACCGTGACACGACGATCCGCCAAAACTGAGTTTTCAACTTTTTTCACAATTTCTTCAGTTTTTGCAGTAGTAGGGCGTCCGGAGCGGGGGTCGTCCATGGTCGATGTTCTTCCATGTCTAAATTCGGCGCACCAACGTGCGACTGTTGAATACGGAGGAGCATTAGACCCTAAAGTGTCCCGCAAATCTAAATTGACTTGGTCCGTAGAAAAATTTTTCAAACACAAGTATTTGTTAACGGCGCGCAGTTAAATTTTCTCCATTTTCGCTAACGTACTCAATAGCATTGCAAAGAAATTACCGTATTTTTTTTTAAACAAAAGACAGTTACTTTTTTTTTCATAGCAATCAGCTAGATAGCTGGCCGGCGCTTTACCGGCCAGTATTTAATTTCCTAATATTGAAAGAGTTTGCATCTCATTCTCACTTTATATTGAACGCCCCTCGTATTTATTGTTTTAAAAAATAAAAGTCTCCCTTACATAGAATGTGCTGTTACCAATATTTAACGTAGGTGTCCTCTATGTGGCCTTCTTTTTTCCACCCTGTATAGTTTAATTTAGCATTTACCTAGCCATTTGATTGAGGTCCAAGTTACCTGAGTAGGACTTTCGTCTCTAAGTGGACATCCAAATGAAATTTCCACGTCTTATTTTCTAATTATATGAAGTGTTGTGAAAGCAGAAAATTTGTAAGCTTTACAGTTAGTCCTTCAAAGTTACCTTGAGACGCGGGACTTGTATTTCATAATTGTATTATGAATTGACTCAGCTAGTCCGTGGTTAGCCATTAAAGTAACAGGTTGTAGTTCATTTATTACATAATCATACCTGATGAAAAACCAAATAAGAACTCGGTAACCGAATACAACGTCGCTATTCGTGCCAAAGCGTTTACACAAAGAGGAAATTTCGTTCACCGTCACATAATGTACGCAAATTTAAGTAACGTTTTCCATAAAGGTGGCCAGATATTGCAATTTATGTTCACGTCCTGTCAGTTTGTGACGTTATATAAGTGCAGGAGAGTAGCCAAGTAAGTAACGCGAATTTTAGATACGTGGTAAACTTTGTTTATTCGCAAATTATTCTAAAAGCGACAGAAGAAATTCATTGTAATGTTTCACTTTATATGAAAGATATGCAGTTTTTATTACAAGCTTTTATTTACCTTCATCTGTCCCGTCATCTATGTGTCATCAAATCTTGCAAGTTAAATTTGACCCACTTTCTGATTTCCGATTGAGCTGAAATTTTGCATGTTAATAAAAAGGAACTAAAAAGCTGAAAATAATTTAATTCTGATAAAAAATAGACCATGCATTAAATCTTTGCGTTTTTATCACAGTCCCAATTTTTTGCAATAAAAGCGTGTTACATTTTGACGTCAAGAGAAATAATGGAAGTTCGTAAACTACAAGTTCAAATTGAAGGTTATTGAGAATATATCTAAGTCATATTATGACCTACATGTAACTGAGAATTCAGGGTTCTGGCTATAACCAGCACAAAATTATATGATTTATTGAAGCGGGTGAGCAAAATAAGCAAGTAAAGTAAAGTGTGACTTCGAGAAAAGGATGGTACGGCACGGCCGTGCCTTTGTGTTACTCGACTTGGCGAGGGCACTACCGTGCCGCCAGACAATGCTAATATTGTTAATAGTCGAAAACTTTCGCGTTTGTCCCGGAATATTAAAATAGAAGTGCCGAAGGACCTTGTAGCCTTTGTATTTCTGTGACCTTGTCAGTTATTTATAGTTCTGTAAAGTTTTGTTTTCTTATCAGACTTTGAACAATTACACATTGCGAGTAGACATTTATTCCGATAGCTCACGTCCACTTGAGCTAGTCTCAATCGGCTTATATAAAGTAAAAATATTAGGTTTTAGTATCAGACAGTGGCAGATTTACACTGCGTCTCATAGTCCGTTGCCTATACTCGTGTCGACAATGTTCACGTCCTTTAGTCTAGTCCTCGTCCATCTATCTAAAACCTTTAAATGCGCAATTTGAGCAATAAATATTTATAAAAATATCACAGTCAAAAACTTGAACACGGGTTCACATGTCGAAAATGGTGATAACTTTATTTTTGTACATTTACTTCGAGGATCTCGGTTACAGCTTTAATGATTCAACAACAATCGATCTGGATTGATCTTCTCTCTATGAAAACGCGTGTTTTCAAATCATCAACCAACTTTAAGTATAAAATAATCTATCGCAAATAAAATATTGGAATCCGTCGTTAGAATTTTCCCAATTTATCGCGTCAATCGTTTGCGCTAAACGAAATGGTGCGAATTAATATGCCTCAATCTACGGAGTAATGGTGGGCGTACCTACCTCCTTCGCTATGAAAAATGGAATCACAGCATTCAACAATTTGTAATTTTAATGTTTTAGTGTTCGTAACCACCGCGACGATGGCTCGGAAAGCAGATTAATATTTGTAAAGATGGCGCACTGTATCGTAATGGTGCCATAGAAAGGTATACTTTACCAGTACACCATGAAAATACGTTCTAGCTTGTCTAAAAAAAACACCGAAAAAAAACAATGTTTATTATTTATAGTTTTGGTTTGGTTATTTAATTCGTTGTTGGCGAAGATCACTTAAACCATTTTTTTAATCGTTAATTTTGGCGTCCACCGATACCTACTATATCTCTAAACTTTAGCCGCTAACATCTTTATTAGACGCTGTTTTTCCAAGCAACTGGTAAAGATATAGATAGCAAAGTTGAATTTCAAAAAGAGCACATGAAAATCTATGAAATTATTTATTTTCGATACATTTAATTTTTCTTTTTTTATTTATGTTAAAAAAGGACGTAAATTGTAGGATTCTTTTTAGTTTAATTTGCACATAGAAGTTTTTTTCGTAAAATGAGTCGGAAAGGAGATATCGTCGAAAAACTGCTATTACGCTATTAGGTATACGCCATTATTCCAATATGGCGTCGCGAGCGGCAAACATACGAGGTGACAAAGTTGAAATTCAAAAAGAGCACATCAAAATCTATCAAATTACCCATTTTCAAAACTCCCGGAAAACTTTCCAGGTAACCGCCTTGATTATAACAAAATGACTGAAGTATAATCGGTATACAAAAATATTGTACTTTTTGTTAAATTTTGAGACTTGTTTTCTCCGTGTCTAAAATAATGCTCTTTTTTATTAGGGTTCCGTAGCCAAATGGCAAAAAACGGAACCCTTATGGATTCGTCATGTCTGTCTGTCTATCTGTCCGTCCGAATGTCACAACCACTTTTTTCCGAAACTATAAGAACTATGCTGTTGAAACTTGATAAGTAGATGTATTCTGTGAACGGCATTAAGATTTTTACACAAAAAACTTTTTATCAAAAAATTAAACCGCCGAAAAAACTGAAAAGCAAAAAATAATACCTTTTTTGTTTGACCTTAATCTAGGTACCAGTTTGAAGTCGATGCCTCAGCACTTAGCCAGGAGGAGTGGACCTATAATCGTCTACCTGATTGGCTTCTATCACTCCTCCTGGCTCGTGCTGAGGCACCGACTTCAAACTGGTACCTAGATTAAGGTCAAACAAAAAAGGTATTATTTTTTGCTTTTCAGTTTTTTCGGCGGTTTAATTTTTTGATAAAAAGTTTTTATTTGATACTTTTTTTCCATCCTTGGGGTATTTTTTTTTCCAAATTTATAATATCAACTTCAAGGTATACCCTATCTATCCAATAAAAAAGAATTATGAAAATCAGACTACTCTGTAAAAAGTTAGTCAATCATCCCCTGTTTTCCTACCCTTAGAGTAGGAATATTATTTCCAAATTTAAATGGGACCACCCTTGGGGTATACGCTTTCCAATAAAAAAAGAATCATCAAAATCCGACTACTCTGTAATAAGTTATGCGTGGTCATATACTACAATCAGTAACTGAACAATCAATCATCCCTTGTTTTTCTACCCTTAGGGTAGGAATATTGTTTCCAAATTTACGCTTAATTTACGCTTTCCAATAAAAAAAGAATCATTAAAATCGGACTACTCTGTAAAAAGTTATGCGTGATCATAAATAAAATATATATATATATATACACGTCGAATTGAGAACCTCCTCCTTTTGTTTTCGTCGGTTGAAAATAGAAAAAAAGACAATAAATTTAGGGGGTTCCTCATACTTAGAACTGAAACTCAAATTTTTTTTTTCATCAAACCCATTTCTTTCTAAACTGAATAGTTTCCACGAGAAGTGGTAAAATGTGTGCCCCCCCCTGTAACTTCTAAAATAAGAGAAAAATAAACTTAAAAAAATATATGATGTACATGACCATGTAAACTTCCACCGAAAATTGGTTTGAACGAGATCTAGTTTATCTGTCTGTCTATATCAGTAACCAATCTACAGTGATTGCGCACTACACTGCGCACATTTTGCTTAGGAGCAGGGGTCTGCTAAGACTGGATGTCCATAGAAATTTGTACGGAACCCTCGGTGCGCGAGTCCGACTCGCACTTGGCCGGTATTTTTATTTGTGTTAGACAAAAAAAAATTGAGCCAAATTTGCCGCCCCCTAGGATTTGCCGCCCTTGGCTCCAGCCTACTCAGCCTGCCCCCCCGCCTACCCCGTTTAGATTTTCCTTTACTGCTCTCACTGGCAACACTGCTGTGTTTGTGGATAGACTATTTATAATACGAGTCATATCCTGCGAGGACATAATATCCAGCTTAAGGGTGAGGAATGCAATTTATTCCGCATTCCGCCGCGGAATAGGTCGTAGGATACGGCCCGACTGATAGTAGCCTGTTTGATAGCTCGCTCTTAGACATCTGCTTAATAACAATATCTAGTGAACATATATTTGCAAGGTGTCGTGCTGGTTATGGCCACGTCAAGTGGGACGCTATGCTGCTTTATTAGTCTTTGAATGTGCACGTGCAATCTCACCTCTATACGTGAACCACCTCATGACCCTCTTGGATTTATAAGGAGGCCCCAAACAACTCTAGAAAATGGGCCCCCTCTTAAGACCCCTGTTCATTATCACTAGAATAGGTACCAAATTCTGCCCCTAGCTCTTGCCTAGAGTATCCAGTGCAATAAAGGAGTTTGTATCACTTCTGACATGCCAGAGCTAGTATTCGGGCTAAAATGCAATTCAGTGTAACGATAGCTACAATATGCCATTGTTCACGAATCTATACGGGTTATATAATATTGTATGACAAAACTGGTCTAGCCATGAACTAAAACAATTACTTTGCTCACCCGCGACCTTACAATAGTTACGTTTATGCAAGAAATAATATGTCAATAAAAGTTAATTTTTGTGGGGTAGTTTGAGAATAAGAAAAATAAAGTGGGTACTTGAGAAGTTACAGTGACAAGTTAAAACATTTGTTTTGGTTTGTTAGTTTAACATTTGGTAGCATAGCATACGGTTGTGGTAACTCTGAAGATGAGCTCTGGTTGAGTTCGAAACGCGTCAGTGTAGCTTGGTGGTGGTGATGGTTGGGTTTATGTGATTTGTGTGTGTTCGTACAGTGTGGAGGTGGAGGAACTGCATGAACGCACATTTCTATACACGCACATAATATGGACCTCCGCAAAGTAACGCCTGATTCAATAAATTGGTCTAGCCATGTCTTTATATGGCTAGGGTAATGAAGAGTTTAGCTGTGCGGTTTTGACTATTGTTGTAAAATTCTGGCACTTCAATAGATGTTTTTGTTTTGTTGTTGTTGTTATTGTTTTATTTTCCTAAATGTTTTGTTCGTTTGTTGAAATTTTCCAAGTGCTGAACTGCTTTTTAATTAGGGTTCCGTAGTCAACTAGGAACCCTTATGGTTTCGCCATGTCTGTCCGTCTGTCTGTCTGTCTGTCTGTCTGTCTGTCTGTCCGTCCGCGGCTAAGCTCAGAGACTGTTAGTACTAGAAAGCTGTAATTTGGCATGAATATATATATCAGTCACGCCGACAAAGTGATTAATAAAAAAACCAAAATAAATTTTTTTAGTTTACCTCCTATAGATGTAAAGTGGGGGTGTTTTTTTTTCTCGTCTAACCCTATAGTGTGGGGTATCGTTGGATAGGTCTTTTAAAACCATTGGGGGGTTGCTAACATGACTTTTCTATTCAGTGATCTGTTTGCGAAATATTCAGCTTTAAAGTGAAATATTTCATTAAAATCGACCGTCCCCCCCTCTAAAATCTAAACTGTTGGGTGGAAAAATTTGAAAAAATTCAGAATGGTAGATAGTAAATATATTTTATTTACAAGGAAAATAATAGCGGCTAAAATTGCTTGGGAATTATTTGTAGTTTAAGAGTAAATAGTAGCCTAAGGTATAAAACATACCTAAACTTGGAAGATTCCGTACACATATGAAATCCTTTGAAAAATATTGCTTGATTTTTTCGTAATGGCTACGGAACCCTATCTTGGGCGTGTCCGACACGCTCTTGGCCGGTTTTTTATTTCGCGCTACTTTGCGCTTCATATAACAATAGCATGTCGAGTGAAACGTTGCTCATATATAATTCAAAAGACCTTATGTATCATGTTGCGCTAAATACCACGACCGCGTGTGTAAGCCAAAGCTCAGACTAGTTTTATTGTATACTAGCTGTTGCCCGCGACTACTTCTGGGAAGAATAGGGTTATAAAAGATAGCCTACGACCTATTCTCAGACCTACCAAATATAGACAATAAGTTTCATAAAATTCGGTCAAGCCGTTTCGGAGGAGTTCGATAACAAACATCGTGACACAATTTTTTTTATATATTATAAGAAGAAGAAGACTAGCTCATGCCCGCGACTCCGTCTGCGAAGAATAAGGGTATAAAAAATAGCCTACGACCTATTCTCAGACCTACCGAATATACAGAAAAAAGTTTCATAAAAATCGGTCAAGCCGTTTCGGAGGAGTTCGATAACAAACACCGTGACATGAGCTTTGTATATTATGTTAGATTACAAGATTTTTCTACTCGTAAGCACGTGCAGTAGTTAAACAAAAAAACTCTTTATGTCACTCACTACGTGTGCCCATTCTCTTCTACTTACCGAAATATTACGAAAAAAGTCTAAGGCCCCACATTTACGGTTAGATTCAATAAGAATTGATATTTTCTGGACGCATAGCAAGTCAAGATATTCAGCTGTCTTACAGACGCGTCAGCTGTCTGGGAACTACCTCTGATAAGCGTGATATTATGCTGTAAGGCTACTGAAATTCCCACATCATAAAATTGGACCCACCGACGCCATAAAAGCGATCATTTGGTTTTACGACATCGAGCCCTCGGTAATAATTGTGTCGCTATAATTTTTTCGAATTCCGATACAGTTAGCTCCGGTCGATATATATTTACGAGTGCGTTGAACTAGTATAGTGACATGCGGGTAGGTTATGTTAATAGGATCGGGAGCATGAACATGCAGACGTTCGCAATGGCTTATTGAAACGAAGTTTATTGGACAGCCGAAAACCGGTTGACAGTTATATGCAGATTCATATGAAAAATTGGAATTTTACCTCACTATTTCGGCAACTCAATGTACGCTTCCATCTGGTGTTAGTTCAGATACTTACCATAAAGTCGTGGCAGCCTAGTGTTTGACCTCTGGCCTCTCAGCAAAGGATCGCGGGTTCAAATCCGAGCTTACGAGCCTCCTAGGTACGCCTCTTAAGTTTTAGAAATCAATATGCAAAATTATATTTAAAATTTATCATAACCTTTCCAGTGAAGGGAAGTATCGTGAGGAAGTCCACACTAACTTGAATGGTGTGTGTGTGAAGTTCCCAATCCGCACTGGATCTGCGTGGGAATCGTGCTCCAAGCACTTTCATTCTGAATGAAGCCTGTGCCTAGTAGTGGAAGGTATATAAGCCGAGACGATGAGTCATTGGAGGAGATCGAGTGCGTCTGAATTCAGATTCTTCATCAATTTCTATCATATTATAATTAATAATTTATATCAGTGCTGTTGCGTTAACACTCTAGACTCATATCGTTAGTCCGAAAATTGTAATTGATAATTCCTTGCTACATCGGGGATCACTAGGATGGAATGGAATGTAACTTGCAAAGGCATATTTTGGCAATGAATGCTTAAAAGTTTTAATGATTCACAGTATATTACATAAATAAATAAATAATAAAAAAATCCTGATATTTTGAAGCACTTACTTTGCATGGACCATCTACGAGTCTATCCCTGACCATCATGATCATGATCACTGCTGAACATAGGCCTCCTCCAAGGTTTGCCAAACAGACCGTTTCTACGCCATCTGCAGCTAACGCGTTTCCGAAACCTTAGCCAGATCGTTCTTGATTGTGACCTACCTACACTAGCGTCTTCCGGTCCGTAGATGCCACTCGAAAACCTTTTGGGTCCATCGCCCATCATTTTTGCGATGAGAAACTCCCTGAATAACCCTCTCCATGATTGTGATGCATCAAACTGCGTCCAAATATTGGGACTTATCAACGATAACGACAGTATCTTGAAACAAATATGTGTAATGGTCGCGTTGACTCTCTTTGTTCATGTAAATATAAAATATTATTTACCTTGAGCTGCCACGTTCAGGTATAAAACATCCACCGCAAAATATAGCCTCGCTAAACATGGTTCAGAGTTGCTGTGTACCCACCAGCGGCTAAACAAATAATTGTTCCTAAACTAATTTAACAATATTATGCCGCTTTACAACATATAAATTTTAATTATGAAAACTGAACCTTGGGTGAAATAAACCGTCGGCTGAAATAAAACTGCGACCAATTAAGGAAAACAAGGTGGCCGTGCCTTTGGATTAATAGCCTTAATTAACGGTTAAGGAGGAGGCCGGATCGTTAAGCGACGGGATCTGCGACAGTTAAGTCGAGCTCTCGACTTTTTACTCCGGAAGGTTAAATCACGTAATGCGTGCTAAACCTCCCTCGAACAAATTCTGGAAGCGAAATGCAGTCATATTAAAAGTTCTGTTACTTCTATTAAATACATGGGAAGATTATTGGTAGCACGCTGTTTTGTCACGTGGATCTCTATTAACTACATGTAATTGAGAATAGAATAGATGACTACAATTAAAGAACTAAATTTACTTATGCATCTATGTGTTTAAATTACTCACTAGATGGCGCTTTTATCAAGTCTCATACATTTGCACAGACAGTATGAGTTCTGCATTGCACTATCGAAGTTTTTAACATCCGTTAGTATATGTATATACAATGCGAGATTACTTGTTTCGGCAGTACATATACTAATGTTTTCATACCCCCTCCATGGTAGCGTTAAACGTTTAATGTGACCTTGTTGGAAGTCGCATTAGAAGTTTCACTTCAATAATAATGGTTTTGTTAATTAAACTCGAATAAGTTCACCAGTTAAATTGATTTTTGGCATTACATTTCCTACATTGTAATTAAGCACGCTTTCAGCGTTTGGCATATTGAAATGTTATTTCTATAGGTTGATAATTATTGTGAATATAATTATTTCTGCGATAAGCCTTTGGTAATGAACTAATGATGTACATTGTATTTTGATGAGTATATAACAGTAAAGTATTTAATACCTATGCAAGGCTTGAAACTTACTGTTTAACGGGAGTCTTCATCATTCTAGCCTGTACCTATACCTCCTACTGCAGTGTATAGGCCTCCTTTCATCATAAGAGTACTTGGGCCACAAATCCCACGCGAATTCAGTGCGGATTGGGAACTTTACACTCACCATTGAATTTCTTCTCAGGTGACGCGAATACTTTAATTGAAACTCGAGCAAGCGAAGTGTTCTAGGATTGAGCCATGAGCGAAGCGAGTGGTTCAAAAGAAGGATCCTTGAGTGAGATACCTACTGCCGAGATAAACATAATTTTTCACCTCACTATAGTGATAGAAAATTATATGAACTCTTATAAATCAAAGATTATTTAAAAGCGAAAAAGTTTTTCGGGTGTGCCGGCGGGATTCGAACCCACGTCTCCCGGGTATGCGCCCCAACCTGGGTGTTCTACCTATTGAACCACGTCGCTCCCAACCGACTTCCCCGAAATTCTTAATCGCTTACATACGCCAACAGTGTTTCTTATAAATCAGTTTTCACTATTGCAACTGTTTACTTAATACTCGTTTTAAAGTAATACATATATAGAATAAGAAAGGTACAATGGAAGTTTTGGGCTGAACGTTGATAAGTAAGTCAGCCATGAATTCAAGACTTTTTACGTTAAGTAAGTACTTATTTAAGTAGATATACCTACCTAAAATTAAAATAAATAATATTATAGTTGCGTAATATTTAAGGTCGATGAAGTTTTTTCCTCAGGTGCGTTCTGAATATGCATGCACCATGTTTCTTCCTATTTTACTTAATGTTTGTCCTCATTATTTTTGTGGTTAAAGACGAAGGAACTTAAATAATTTTAGTCAATTTTAAACTACTTTCGTAGTTGGGTGAAAATAAAGTTGTAAGATTTGTTTACAACATATATAGTTACAAGTAAATCTTTGTATCTTTTAATCAAATGCTTGTATCTGTTTTTTCGGTTCTTCTGAAGCAGCAAATAAGAAGTAAAGAATTCGTGATTAAAAATCTGGTGTGTAGACGATGCTAAAAATATTGTTTTACGTTGTTCTAGCCATGTTTTTATGCAGCATACAATTAACTATTTTTCCTGGTCTGCATATCAAGCCGTAAAAGCGAGAGCTGACAAAATTAATTTATCGAGCATTCGCTGAAGCAGCAGGGGTTTTATTCAATTACAAGGGAGCCGAAATGCGAAATGTTTACCTGCGGCGCTGCAGGGCAATGCTTGATTCTGTTCTCAAAAAATACCTTTACGATTTTAAATTAAAAAAGTAGCTGTGCTAAACGTTCGTTGTTGACATTACGAGGGTTCCGCAAATTATTTCGCTTGGCATTTTGCGTTCCTCGTAAAAAGTTTTTTTATCGATAAGGAAAAATTAAAAATCTAAACACTCACAGTTTCCTTACGTGAGCGAAACAGAAATGAGGAGATCTGTTTGAGAACCAGTCACTGACAGCCGCTAGACTTAAATGGCAGTGGGCAGAGTATATTGTTTGCTCGTAGACCTGACGGCCTATAGGACAGCAATGTTCTAAAGTGGAGAGCGCGAATCAGAAGACGTGGTGTGGGAAGACTCCCAAAAAGAATAGACCGATAATCTGGTAAATGTCGTAGGAACCACTTGGATGGAGTAGCGTAGGACTGATCGTTATCCAACTCTTTGGGGGAGGCTTTTGTACAGCAGCGGACGTCTTTTTACAAGCTTTTTTAACTTGCAATGTATGTAAGTATGTATGTACGGTACGGGTCAAATCTTGGAAGTTTAATTTGACCCATTTTCAGTGGTCGGATTCACTTGAAATTTGGTGTACTTATATACCGATAACCGTTGGGGTAGACGAGTTCTTGAGTGGATACCACGGATCGGCAAACGTGGCGTGGGACGTCCTAAGACTCGGTGGGGCGATGATCTTCGCAAGGCGGCTGGCAACAGCTGGATGAGAGTGGCCGAGGATCGTGCTCAGTGGCGTGCCATGGGAGAGGCCTATGTCCAGCAGTGGACGAACATAGGCTGATGATGATATACATAGGTTGTATGACAATGCAAGTACAAGATTGGTATGAAGTATCTTTTTGTATTATTATTTTTCAACTTCATTTTTTACGTTTACGGTTATCCCGTGAAATCCATATATTTCATACTGAATACGAACTGAAACATGGATGCACAAAAAAAAACACAGTAAAAGATCAGTTGATGTTTCAATTCGTATTTAGTATGAAATAAATGCAAGTACAGTCAATAAAAAGTGCTGTCACTAAAAAAGCTTAAATTGAAAATTAAATTTTTAACAAAAACTTATTGCTGATTATGATGATTACCTAGTAGCGCGCTTGGGCTTATTATTTATTTATTTTCCCCTGCCAAAGACATTAGGCGGATTCACATTTAAATCACTTTTTTACTACACTGATGAGCAAAAATAAAGAGTTGCTTTTCATGGGAATATAGAGTAGAGTATGAAAGGTGTCTGTTATTATCGCTCGTCAGTATAGTAAGGTTGTACAAAAGTGTCATCTGCTTTAGATATGACTGATCGCTAGTGTTATTAAAACTCAATCGCATATGTATTTAGATTAAAACAAAAAATCTCAATTAAAAGCCGTTATATCTCGCTGAGATTATTTCCACGCAACCCTAAAAATGAACATTAAAAATGGAAATTTCGTTCTTGAATGGAAAATGCCCATTCTCTCGGCACATTGTATGGTTTCTTTAGAAACAGTTTGATGGACGTTTAAGTAATATTCATGTTTTGGTAAATATTGTATAACTATATGTTTCCTTTGGTTCGTTTATTTATGGATTTCCGGTGTTCGATGAGCCAGTGGACATTTTGGACAATACGCCACCTTGTTCAATTCATCAATTAGGTATAATAGGTTAGATTTGATCCTACATGGACTTAATTTTAAAAACATTTCAAATGTATTTTTCCTTTTTTTCCTTTGAATTTACTAGCGATATAAACAGCAATCCCTGTATCAAATCTATGCTGTATGTTAGTTTGCCTAACACTCAGCATGAATTGATAATTTAAAAAACTAACCCTCATTGGCAATTTTACCATAAGATGCATTCGCACTCGCATAAAAAAAAGATTCAAAAAGAGAACTTCCCGGTGAAGTCATAAAAAAACACATTTTTCAGCCAGTTATGTCTGCTGGTGTTACTATCTGGCAGCATTTTTTGTCATTTATTTGCAATAATCCAATACGAGGGCAGAGAGCGTGATCTCATTGACGCTAAGCTGGGTCACGGTTGGATATCCATTATTCATGGTAGAACGCGACACGGATAATGGTTCAAGTACTTTTAAAATACCATAAGTTTTGCACTATTTTACTTCGAATTGGGTCATAGCTGTCTTGGGGCTTGCGTTGAGGCAGATTCAATTTAGTTTTAAGCACCTCCCAGTCTTAACAGGAATCAATACAGATCTACTTAAAAATTATGGTTTCTTTATGAATACAATGCAAACAGCCTTTTTGTCAACACTTTTTTGTTGCCCTACTGTATTGCAACATCTGTCTACTTTTTAAGGGATTTCATTGCAACTGTATTAAGACAATGTAAAAAAAACAGTCGAAAATCTTACTTCCTTCTATTCTAAATGTACTTTGTATTTAACCATCATATTATTATTATGTACCTATCCTTGAAAAAGTAAATCTGTTTAAAAGTAGCTAAGTTACACAAAGCTCTGTCTTTATTAAGCAAATGTAAGATATTCTATTTCGAAGTCAAGTCCACAGCATTTACTCGGTAAACCCTGAAATTAGTCATTCCACGAACACTAATCCCGATGGCTCTCCCAGCCCGAATTTGTTCTGCCAGAGGTTACTCAGTTCAGTGAAACTGTTTGGTTTCATAATGCTGAACAATCCGTTTCATTTTTTATTTTTTACTTGGACTCATGTCTTTTTGTAACCACACAAGGGTTGGAATTTTGATTAGGCAAGATTATCTCAAAGGTACTCGTTTTAAAAGAACATCCAGGATAATTTCAAAACTAAATAAGCCGAACTAGGACTACCTACAATAAATGAAGGCCATTGCTAGAAGTAGGACATGAGAGTCTATTCTAAGAAAATGTGACGGTATAACGACACCAAAGTTTTAACCCGTCCGTGATCCCCTAGGGGAAGAATTGTGCAAATCCCCATAGCATGAAGGAAGGTCTTTGCAAAAATGTTAGCCAAGTGTCTAACTTTCTCGACTTGGTTACCTTTATCTTTGTTTTAAATTTGCAGATTGTTATTTATTTTGTTTTGTTTAAAATAAGGATGTAATTAATCCTAATTGGTGATTCTTGATAAATATTCTTAAGTAGTTTTAATATATTTTTAGTAAAGAGTGTATAGGTATTACCGTAGAGCGGAGCGAGGCAACAGATGGTAAATATAATGAAATATTTCAGTTCAAGCGAGAACTATTGACAATATAATTTTTGTTCGGCTTCAAAAATGCGATGCGTATATTTATGGTATTGATTGATTTATCATATTTCAAAGATATACAAAAGTCCTGGAGTAAACTAGACTAGAAAAATGTACTAAGAGAATTTTCGTTTCAGTACTGCTATTGAACTGCTTAATACCTACTGGGGTTCTAGTTGGTTTCAGTAGTCGAACCACGTTGCTCGCCTTTCTATTTTTTTAAATAAGGCTACAACATGTTCCAATTGAGACTGTATTTGTTGCAGCAATTTTCCCAGCAAATGTTTGGTTACATTCAAGATCCAGTCTTGAGTCCACGGCTCTCTGCAAGGGAACGCCGATACAAGAAATGCACGAGTTTCGGTTATTTTTGAGTAATAATGTGTAAAACTGTAACAATATTTTTGTGTAATTATCGAAGTTAAATCGCTTTATCGATACGCGGAACGTTAATTTAACATTTTCCGCCTGACAATTAAATAGCTTACACTGCATCCGTCATGTGCCAACTTAAAATATCGTTATATTGTAAATGTTGTGTTTCTCATTCACATTTTGGTAAAATGATTAAAGTTATAATTGAGTATAACGTTTTCAAAATATCTTATTAAATACGTAATTTATAAACAAGCCCCCTGATTGACGGGGAAAAACTGTGCCAGTGCTATTGATTCATTAAATATCAACTGAGTTTATCGACATCGGCAAAAATCAATTTTTAATCATCATTATCATACATAACTAGTGGCCAAGTTTGAATACCTTTTAATTATGTGCAAACGTCTTTCATTTATACCACAGTAACGTATATTTAATATCCTAAATACACGCCAACTGTTTAAGGATCAATTAATTATAAGGTCTCATACACCTTCTGTCCTTCAACCTTTTTATTATGTATGTGTTGCAGGTGTTCCTATTCATATAATTGTCTTTGTTACACTTCATCAATAAAAGCTAGAGGGTTTTCTTAAAGAATGTAATTATTTAATTTAGTCCATAAACGGTAGGCAAATTTGTTTCCTGTATGACGTTTGGAATGGGAAGTTCAGTAAACGATTAATGATCGTATCATAGAAATTGATGTTTGGAAATAATTCCAATCCACGTTGACTATCTATAGCTACAAATAGCGTATTAACTGTATCAAAAAAATGTCTTAAATACTTCGGCTTTAAGTAATTACTTAAGTTGCACTGTAGACTTTTTTTAAAATATACTTACTTTGTTGTGTTTGTTGCCGGATTCTTCTCAACAGGATTTTTGCGAACGTGTGGTAGATTCCACGATATCCATGAGTGCTTGTTAAAACCTAAATTGAATAAAGAAATTTTGATGAGCTTTACGGTGAAGGAAAACACTGTGAGGAAACCTGCAAAAACCCGTGAAGAAATTCAATGGTGGGTGCAATATTCCCAATCCGCACTGGGCCCGCGTGGGATACCGCCCAAACCCTCTAATTTTGAGAGGAGCCCTGTGCCCTGCAGTGATGCGTAACGTAAGGGCTTCAACCGATGGGAAAACCTTTATGTCAACGCAATAAGAGCGAAAAAGACCACGATGGGCTCGGCTACGCGGGCCGAATGGAGCGGGTATGTATTACAATACCGAAGTACGAAAGACCGAATGTATTAAAACATCGAATGGGTCAAAAGACCGACACGATTTTTTTCTGAAACCGTTAACTTTTTAAGATTGCTATAAAACAAACCTAACCTAACCTAATGGGTTCTGTATGATGCCGTTTTAATAAATTCTGAAAAGTTTACGGTTTCAGAAAAAAATTGTGTCGGTCTTTTGACCCATTCGATGTTTTAATACATTCGGTCTTTCGTACTTCGGTATTGTAATACATACCCAATGGAGCTGAGCTGATCGACGACGATAGATTTGGGGAGACCCTTAGGCTGGGATGATGATGGTAACGATGATGATTTAGACTTTGAACAAAAAATCGACGAATTAAAGGTCAAGTCGTTCGCAGCGTACTCTCTGCCCCGTCATCCCGTCCAGGCTGCAACAGACACCGGCCTTTGTTCCAGTAGGTAAACCGCTTTAAGCTTATATTGTGCCGAGATCGGATACGGATTACTTACTTACTTGAGAATCGAGATCATAGTGTAATAATTCCCCTTTTGTCAGATCCATTCCAGGCTCGGATTATTGGATACTTTGATGTTCATTAAAGTTTAGATTCAAATAGCGGAAAATAGAGTTCGTTGTGGTGCGATCGTGTGGATAACTGGGTTGTAAATTAGAGGATTCTCAGCTTTGTCTGTTATTCACTGAATACCAAAGATATTATACTTAAGTATTTAATTAACTGTATTATGAAACAAGCTTCGTTTTGAATTATAGTCTGGCAGTTTGATAATTTTGAGATTATTAGCTATTTTTAGTTGTAACATTAAATAAATAAAAATAAAATCGTTGTTAAGCACGGCATAGAATGAGAGGACTTGGTTCGTAGTTCACACGCGAGATCTTTACATACCTCATTGAATTTCTTCGCAGGCGTGTCTAGGTTTCCTGACGATGTTTTCCTTCACCGTGAAGCTCATGATAAATTTAAATGTAATTTCGCACATGAATCAAAAATTCCTAAAAAACTCAAAGGTGCGAGCCCAGTATCGAACTCACGACCCTCTGCTTAAGAGGTCATCTAGGTCAAACCACTAGGTTACCACAAATAAAGATAAGATTTTTTTTTCGGACAACATTGTGACCCATATTGAGTTAGTAGCAGAGCTTATTAAATTTGATTTAATTGTTTTAAAGTACCTATATTCCTTGGATAATATACTTATATGGTACGTGATGATGAATAGATAGAATTTGTTATCAAACGCGTAAAAATGGGTGCAGAAAATTCTTGTTGGCCTGCATGAGAGTTCAAATTGAGATCGTGACTTTTTGATCCCGAATATTTGGAAATGGTTTTTCGGCGAAAGGTTAAATAAAACGCGTATTGGTTGGGTTGCGTTTCGATCACCTATCAAATTTTAGTTTTTTATTTTGTCGGTGTAGTAAATTTAGGAAATAAATCATTTTCAATATTTTTGCTATGACACTGTTTTAGTTACGATAGATAAATCAGTGCAGTTTTTCTCATCGATAATTTTTTTGACAATTGCCATCGCTATTCTTAAAATAATAATATAGGTAAAGGCCGCAGGTTCATGGAGGATGCAAGCCGCTTTCAATCGTAGTGATTGGGTATCAATTTAGAAGGCCTATGTCCACAGCGGCAGTCCTACGGCTGAAATGATGATGATAATGAATAAGCTGTTTAACAATGTAATTTACTTTAAACAAAAAATACTACGAAAAATATAAATCAGTAATAAAAAGAACCACCTGTTAATTTATCCGGCTGCTTGTTTACATTCCTCACTGGTTGATAATACCTAATTAATTATTTTTAACAACTACCCAATTACGGGAAGGAAGGGAATGGCCGCTATCACAAACCCATGTAATTTCCTCAAGCTGCTTTATTAACGTTCAACGTTTATTTTTATTTTGGTTGGGGTTGATTAGACATACCGGTACCTACATGATGCTTTGTACTCAAAGAAAATAACACAATGAGAAAAACATGTATTTCATTTTCCAGTTCTATACAAAACATCTGTACGGGTTCACATAGGCATTTATGCTTATTTATGATGTATAGATAATAGGGTACCTATATTTAGTTTTTATTATTTTGAAGTGCCCTTACAGGGTTGGATTCTACTTATGTGAATTAATGCAAACAAATGTTTGAATTTGAGTTGATTTATTATACTTAATGGGACTCAATATTGGGTGCAATAAACTTAAAAAAAAAATTAGTTCCTGTATATTTTTGTATCCGGCTCTCCTCTTTGCGGGTATAAAACGTCCACCGAAGTCAATTAAATCAGCTCAACCTGGAAAAGAGTCAACGCTTAAGCTCGTAAAGTTTTTCGAATTTCAGTCGTATCCGTACCTAAGTCAATAGATCGCTGACATGAGCGTGGATTAAGTTAGCCTGTTTCTAGGCCGGGGGCTACGACAATGACACTTAGGGCTTCTAGCTCAGACGACCAGACTCTCCTTGCGGCTCACAAGCGAACGTGCCAAAGGGTGTTAGCACTTATGATAAAAGAGATTAGAGTGCGTTGCTTCGTCAAACGCACGTAACACTGCGCTCCGAAGCAGTTAATTCGACTTTGAGCCGACCTCGACTGAAGCCCAATTCGAAACTTTTGCTTAATGTGATGAGTTTTGTAGTTACGGGATTACTGAGCATCGTTAATCTTAGCTCTGTAAAGCTATTGTTTTTGTCGTTATTTGTAAATATTGCTACTGAGAGTGGCGAGGAAACTTTGCAGCGGAGTTAACGGCTCGCGGTGGCCGCTGGGTCTTTTTATAACTTCACAAAATAAAAAGTTGGCGTCCAACTTACAGTTGTTTTATTGTTTTGTTATTGTTGTTCATTAAAATGAGACTTTTATAACTTCTTCTACACTATTACTCTACCGCTTTAGAGCTACGCAATCGTATCTTGTTATACGAGTATATTTTGAATATTGCGTAATTAATATCTACGCGGGAAAATTTATGATTGTTGCCCGCGTCAATATTTTGTTAGAACCGTCTAAAATTAGAGCAAGCATCACGTACTGCAGACATAAAAAGGGTTCAGGATATTTATCTAGGGCGCATTAAATAACGGTAGCATTCAAATAACAAATGGGCGCCGCCGGGAGCAACAATAGCCCGAATATATCAAGAGCCGAGCATACACTGGGCCCCTAATATCCGAAAGAGTGCTCTCTGCTTGTGATAAAAAGTAAATGAACGTAATCTGTCTGATCTTGAACTTGATGTGGGAAGCTAAGAAAGTTTGAAACTTTGTTTTGGTTGCTTAGGTACCAAAATCGTAAACAAACTCCAAACGTTTATTTCGTAAGTAGTCAAATGGTTCTTTTACATGTTGCTTTACTCTATCAGCGCTCTAGGAAAGTTCATCATAGGAAAAGTTGTGTAAGTACTTTTACTTATTCTGGAGTCTTTGTAACTTCAACTTCATATGAATCTGAGCGGCTAAACTTCTGAACATTAACACCACGCACTAACGCGTTTGGCAATATTATTATTTTTGAGCACCTTGGCCTCTCTATGTAAATAATGGGCGTTGAAGCCCCCCTCAATCGAGTCAAATTAAATTTACCTATTTCAATATTTTCTTAAAAGTGAAATGATTATTATTTGTTTATTGTAAGTGACTAAGCATGAATCAGTCTTCATATATGTGTATTTTTTATTTATTTTACTATATTGAATGCCCTAGAAATCGACAACGAATTCGCTTATAATTTCAGTAAATTAGAGCCTTTTCAACTGAGTTTTTCTTTGAATTTCTGAATAAAAGTGCTAAAAACTTCTCGGCCACTTTTTAGAATTGTTCAAGTTCTATAATATTGTATATTTTATTCTCAATTTTTATAATTTAGATTCCTATTAAACAACGAAGACATGAACGTCGCGCGCCGAAAATGAATGAAACACGTCTCAGACTATTCGGAATTAAACATATTAGTAGAATGAAAATCAAAAATTGTTTGGGCCAATTTTGAGATATTGAAATAAACTTCAATTTAACATATTAATAGTAATTCAGTTTGGTTCCAATCAGCTCCAAAAGAAACTAAGAAACAAGTCAAAATCACTGAAAACCATACACGGGCTCTTAATATTTAAAATGAGTTCTTTAAAATATTAAGCCATCAGAGAGTACCTGCGCCTGACGAACTGCCGGCTTGATGTTTGTCCAAATATTTGTTTCAACAAAAAGGGGAACGGATTTGTATAATTCAATAGAAAAGAGAGTGCGCGCGCTAACGAAGTGACGTTGATGATAATTAAGCCAAAGCCTTTCCTGAAACCATTAAAAGGATCGTAGTTAAGTAAAATAATTGTAATTTAATTTCTGCATAAAACTATCGTGGTGCATAAAATTGAGGCCAATGGTTCCTAACCTAATGCAAATTATGTTAGAGATGTATTGAAATCTTTTATAGTATAGTATTAAGGGACAAAATAGTGGATTTGACTATTGGTCCAGACATTGCAATAAAAAACCGGTTTTATGTAAAGTCGGTTTACGGACGATAGTTTAACGTGACAACGTCATAATCATAACAAAACATTCAAAAAACAAAAATGAAACCAGGCGGTCACCCATCCAAGTACTGACCGCGCCCGACGTTGCTTAACCTCGGTGATCGGACGAGAACCGGTGTTATGTCCAATATCTTGAAAACGGTGCGTCCTACGACAAAATCAATGAAATTTTCATCCCCCCTTTGAAGCCTAATATGCTGGCTGTACCTACTTTATTGACAGTTTTTACTTTCGTCCATGCATCACTAAGTCAAGATCTTTGATGTATGTCATAGCTAGATTACTGTTTTCTTCACAAAAATGGCACATTCACAATTAAAGGTTTATCAACTCTACACTAGCTAGAGTATCGCATTTTTTAAAAACTGACCGGCATAATGCTATAAGTTAAAATAAACGTCGAATGCAATGCTGTTGGGCCCGAAAAACAATATTGTTACATTTCTGCTTTGTTACAGTCATCAAGCGTTGACATTAGAACAAAGGCGTGTTCACAAAGACGCGCCGCGTGACGACAACTCGTTAAATTTTTAATCCGTTCCGATATAAATCTGATTGAAAATGCACTGAACACACGGATCGTTACGCGCAAACAACCGGGGCAGGATCTGGTAACATTTTTTTGATGTTTTTAAAAGATCCACCAGACCGTATTTGTTTTAATTGACAAATGGAGTGTTACGTTAGATAACGAACGAAGGTAAATATTGATTAGCATGCTATAAGTCCTTAATGATTTTAATGCATGGCGGCCTATATATATACGTCTCAATGCTGGGCACAGGTCCTTTCTCAAAATAAATAAATAATATAAATATCACGGGACAATTCACACCAATTAACCTAGTCCCAAAGTAAGCTAAGCATAGCTTGTGTTATGGGTACAAGGCAACGGATAATCATACTTATATAGATATATACATACTTAAATACATATTAAACACCCAAGACCCGAGAACAATATTCGTATTACTCATACAAATATCTGCCCCGACGCGGGAATCGAACCCGGGACCTCAAGCTTCGTAGTCAGGTTCTCTACCTACTAGGCCATCTGGTCGTAAAATAAGAGGGGTGAGGTTGTAGTTCCCATTCGGGCCCGGTGCGAATTGGGAACTTCACACATAGAATTGAATTGGTTCAAAGTTGTGTGATTTTCTCAATGTTTTCCTTCACCCTCTCGTGGTAAAATTACAACTAGGTAGGTAGGTACATAAATTCAGAGGTATGAGACTCGAACCTACGATCCTCTGCTTGAGGAGCCGTTATGCCAAAACCACTTGGCTACCACAGTTTTAATAAGTAGTAGTAATAGCCTCCTGAGTCATACCTACGTTTTGTGATTTTGGAACTTACATAAGCGTCTTTGAAGTTCTTTATTCATTGAATAATTTGTACTGTATTAGTACGTTCAGCCGTTATTCTCACTGATGATTTGTTCTTTATAAAGTTTGCTGGGAATCACGACGATATACAATAATAATATTGTAATTTGACGGTCCAATTCGCACTTAATGACATTCAGTCGAACGTCTCTGCGCAAGTACAAGAAGTCGTATAAATAAATCTTTTAGGGTTTTTCCGAACCGGTGGTAGATTCTTCGACGTTCATAGGAGCATCAATTGATGCCTAAATTGACTAAAGAATTTTGACTTTGACTTTGACTTTTTTTTGACTTTTAAGGGTTCCGTAGTCAACTAGGAACCCTTATAGTTTCGCCATGTCTGTCCGTCTGTCTGTCTGTCCGTCCGCGGCTAAGCTCAGAGACTGTTAGTACTAGAAAGCTGTAATTTGGCATGAATATATATATCAGTCACGCCGACAAAGTGGTTAAATAAAAAAAACAAAAAAAAAATTTTATGGTTCCTCCCATAGACGTTAAGTGGGCATGATTTTTTTTTCTCGACTAACCCTATAGTGTGGGGTATCATTGGATAGGTATTTAAAAATAAGGTTCGTTAAAACCATTTTTTGATAAAGTGAATATTTTCGGAGATATTCACTCCGAAAGTTCAAAATAATGTGTCCCCCCATCAAACTTTTGAACCTTACCGCACGTCTAAAAATATGAAAAAAATCACGTAAGTTAAACTTAATAAAAACTTTCTAGGAAAATTATTTTCAACTTAATCAGTCGAGCAGTTTTTAAGTTTTTGTAAAAAAAATATTTCTAAACTAAGATTATAATTTAACCGCCACTTGCAAGTATTTTCTTTTCTTTGAGTACTATAAAATCACGCTAACAGTATCTTCATTCAAATAAAAAAAAATTGAAATCGGTTCATAATAATAAAGAATTACATCTGAAAAACCATCAACATACATACTAGTTCTAGTAGACTGCAGTTTAGATTAGTTACCCAATTCTCCGATAGATGGCGCTGTACCGCCGACGTTGAAATTCTAGGCACTACATCGCGCTGTTAACCCTAGTGCGCGGTGGGAGGTGGGACCAAAACAACCACATAAATAAAGTATGCAAAGAATTTTTCGTCCTGCTACGGAACCCTATCTTGGGCGTGTCCGACACGCTCTTGGCCGTTTTTTTAGAGTTCTAGGGTTGTGCACCGACAGGGCCCCCAACAAAACCCTATTACGAAGCCTTTGCGAGTGTCCGTCCGTCTGTGACAGGGCTATGTCTTTTGAAACGTAGGCACTTGAAATTTTCACGGAGTGTATTTTACTACCAGCAGCTATAGCAATGACTGGTAGAATTACAACAAAATAGGGATGTTTCCTAGGTAAAAAAATAATAATTCTTATTAGTCCGTATTTTACATTATCAAAAAATATTAGACACGTAATTTTTCTTTTGACAATTAAACAAAAAATGACGAAGATATGGCGCGTTGAAGTTCCGCGTGACAAGGCGTGACGTCACTTGTTCCTAAAACGCTCATACAAAGTGTAGGAACAAGTGACGTCACGCGAAACTTCAACGCGCCATATCTTCGTAATTTTTTTTTAATTGACAAAATAAAAAATACGTGTCCAATATTTTTTGATAATCTAAAAGACTGACTAGTTGGGAAAGTAGCCTATTCTACAAGAATAGTGTATTTTTACCTTACGGTGGTACGGTCAACAACCCACTGCTTGTAATTAGCTGTTTGTAACTAGCCGTGTAATGCAAATCGGGATTAGCCGCTTATACACCTATTCTTCGCAGACGGTGTAGCGGGCAACAGCTAGTATAAAATATAAAAAATACTCGAAGGGAATGAACTGAATCATAATTAATTTGTAATACTCAGCCATAAAATTTAAAATTCATGTTGTAATTTGATTTATTATGTTCGGAAAAAATTCTTTGTGATTCCTACGTGATTATTTTTCTTAAAATTTTCTAAGACATATTTTTGGTACATTTAGGTGTAGTATTATGTTAATTAAACCTGTCATAATTCAGTGCGAATTGGCTATACTATTAATTATACTAAGATTACAAATGTGATAGTTTGAAAGAAAGGGAAAAAACATTTTTTATTCGTATTAACATGGAGAAAAAAATAGATAAAACAATTGGACGCTTGGATGTTTGTTACTCCATCACGCAAAAACGGCTCAAAAATTTACATGAAATTTGGCACACAGATGGGTTATATATAACATGGATTAACACATAGAATACTTTTTATATTGGAAAATTGCACTGTCCCCGCTAGAAAGCTATAAGCTAATTGTTCACAGACGAATTCGCGAGCAGTAGGTAAGAAATATTAATGAGTAGCTGATGCCCGCGGCAGCCCCGTTGTATTTTTTTTACTCCTGACAGTAAAAAACGCAAAAAAAACGGTTGTCTGTAAAGTCGGTTTACGGACGATAGTTTAACGTGACAACGTCGTAACAAAACATTCAAAAAACAAAAAGAAACCAGGCGGTCACCCATCCAAGTACTGACCGCGCCTGACGTTGCTTAACCTCGGCGATCGGACGAGAACCGGTGTTTTGTCAAATATCTTGAAAACGGTGCACCCTACGGCAAAATCAATGAAATTTTCATCCCCCCTTTGAAGCCCCGCAATCCCCACAATGTACATCCTGGCGTTCGCCGCTCTCTCTCTTGTACATACTGGCCTTCGCTGCTCTGTAGGTACATGTACGTACATGTAACGTTACATTGCGTCATCCTTTTTCGTGTATGCAGCCGGAGTCCATCGATTTATTAGACGTTGTCACGTCAAAAAAAGTATTAGCGAAATCGGTCCAGCCGTTCACGCGCGATGCCGCAACCAAGATAATACATAGAAAGGCGGCAGTGGCCAGGGTAAATTGCTCGTAGAACCGGTCTATGGGGCTAAAAGGTTCACGAATGGCGTCCACCGTAGGTCTGTAGGTCTTAGGCCTCCAACAAGATGGAGCGGCGACCTGCTCAAGGTTGCGGGAACGCGTTGGAGGCTGATGGGGCAGGATCTGTTTGGCAAATGTTTGGGGAGGTCTATGTCCAGCAGTGGACGTCTTTCGGCTGAAATGATGATGATGATATTGATGATACTTTTTACATCGACTCCCGCAGGATAGTCATAAGTGAATTCTCATAGATAAGTCCGTGGGCAATAGCTAGTAAATCTTAATGACATCACATAGAACGGCGGAGAACGATTTCAACAGAATTGAGTAGAATTCCCGTTGCCATCGGTACTAAAGAAATCCATAAACGATATCGGGTATGAAGACTGCATATTTTTATCGGATTTTATTTCTATGCCATTGCCTTCGTTATCTAGTGGTCGGGCGCATACAATGGGTTCAAGCTGAGGGTCGACAAATTGCGCATCACCTTCAATGAGGCTGAAGTCTCGAGCAGTTTCCGTCGCAGACGGAGCAATGGTCCCAAGCTATCCTTATTGGAAGACTGCACAAATAATCTTAACTTTAAGTTTATAAATAGTTACTTGTAATATTATTAAGTATTATTACGGATCTGTGGACGATTGTATCAGTTTAGTAGCCTAAATAATTATTACGCAATAACTTTCCTAGGCACGCATTTTCATCAACATTGAAATAATTCATGTTCCCGTCATAATTTATACATATATACCAGTACGCGTTCGTAGTTATGATCTACAAGCGACCGCTTTAGCCTAGTTGGTAGTGACCCTGCCTACGAAGAAAGAGGTCCTGGGTTCAAATCCCGGTAAGGGCATTTATTTGTGTGATGAGCACGAATATTTGCTCCTGAGTTATGGATGTTTTCTATGTATTTAAGTATTTATTTATCTATATAAGTATGTTTAATATTCGTCTAGTACCCATAGTACAGTCAAGGGCAAAAATATGTATACACTTTAGTACCTTGTCTATTTTCGTCATATTTGAACTGCCATATATGAACTGTCACAGTGGATAAAGTGACAAGGTACTAAAGTGTATACATATTTTTGCCCTTGACTGTACAAGCTTTGCTTAGTTTGGGACTAGGTCGATTTGTGTAAGATTGTCCCCTAATATTTATTTATTTATTTATTTATTTATTTACAAGTTTATTTGGCTAAAACAATCAAAGTACCCACGTACGTAGCCATCAAACCGAGAGGTCTACTTGCCGAATACTCAGTATCAATAATTATACAAACTAAATTTTGAATATTCATCACAGCGCCCTCCTCCGGGCATCACGTAACAGCAGCCGTTAGTTATCAACTACCCTAAACTAGCGGGTTTTAATATATTGCCCATTATACGGAGGTCGAAACACGCTCGAAATCGACATTATATATATAAGGCTTGATTTCCTCCTACGCTGACATCGGCCGCTGACGTCGGTAGCAATCTACGAATAAACGGCTTCGCGGCCTTCAGCGTCACTGTGCGGTGCCCCATAGAACATTGTGTTTATTCGTACGCTCGACCGACGTCAGCGAACGATGTCAGCGCAGGAGGAAATCAAGCCTAAAAGCGACGGTATGGTGGGTAATCTATAGGCACAGACTATATTCTATAGATAGTATACTTAACTAACTACCTATATAATTCATAAATAAGTAATAATTTATTGAATCAGGCGTTACTTTGCGGAGGTCCATATCAATGAACTGAAACAATTACTTTACTCACCCGCGACCTTATGACCACACAAATTACACAAACCCAACTATCACCACCACCAAACTACACTGACGCGTTTCGAACTCAACCAGAGCTCGTCCTCGGAGTATCGCAACCGTTAACTATGCTATCATGTTAGACAACAACATTTGCTAGCATATTGAACGGTAGCGTACAGTGTGGAGGTGGAGGAACTGCATGAACAATAATTGAACACACATTTCTTGTATAAACGTAACTATCATAAGGTCGCGGGTGAGCAAAGTAATTGTTTCAGTTCATTCATAAATAATAGTAGTACCTAATAATAATGCTGTGTGAAATTTTTTTTTGCTCACCCTTCGAAGAAAATCGAAGGTCGACCAAGAAAATTCTTTACCACCCTAAAGTTCAATGTCACTGATATAGTCGCCATCATAGTAGTCAAGCTGCTCAAAAATATCTGAACACGCACTTACGCGATCGACAATACGGTGGTGTTGAGATATTTTTGACCACCTTGAATGCTCTGATGTGAAGAAAATGCCCTGTAATGTTTTCAACTGTACAGTCACCATCATAAACATCAAGTTAAGTATGAAGTATCTTTTTCTATTTATTTTTTATTTTCTTCAACTTCATTTTTTTTTTTATTACTTTTACGGTCATCCCGTGAAACCATATATTTCAAACTAAATACAAACTGAAATATAGATGCACAGAAAAAACCCCAGAAAAAAGACCAATGCTGGGAATCGAACCCAGGTCCTCAGCGTTCCGTGCTGCGTGCTTACCCCTACACCATCACTAGTCTAGAAGTTAGCGACGAATCTTTCCCATACATCGTACACTTCAGTCTGTTATAATCACATTTAGGCAGTGATAAAGCGCATCTATGTTATGCCCTCTACCGAGAGACTTCAACACTCCTTCGGAGCTACCCGCTCACCTGGACCAAGAGATGGCGCTACTAGGCCAACTTTTACAAGTTAAGTATGAAGTATCTTTTTCTATTTATTTTTTATTTTCTTCAACTTCATTTTTTTTTTATTACTTTTACGGTCATCCCGTGAAACCATATATTTCAAACTAAATACAAACTGAAATATAGATGCACAGAAAAAACCCCAGAAAAAAGACCAATGCTGGGAATCGAACCCAGGTCCTTAGCGTTCCGTGCTGCGTGCTTACCCCTACACCATCACTAGTCTAGAAGTTAGCGACGAATCTTTCCCATACATCGTACACTTCAGTCTGTTATAATCACATTTAGGCAGTGATAAAGCGCATCTATGTTATGCCCTCTACCGAGAGACTTCAACACTCCTTCGGAGCTACCCGCTCACCTGGACCAAGAGATGGCGCTACTAGGCCAACTTTTACAAGTTAAGTATGAAGTATCTTTTTCTATTTATTTTTTATTTTCTTCAATTTCATTTTTTTTTTCTACATTTACGGTCATCCCGTGAAACCATATATTTCAAACTAAATACAAATTGAAATATAGATGCACAGAAAAAACCCCAGAAAAAAGACCAATGCTGGGAATCGAACCCAGGTCCTCAGCGTTCCAAAGCGTTGTATGGGAAAGATTCGTCGCTAACTTCTAGACTAGTGATGGTGTAGGGGTAAGCACGCAGCACGGAACGCTGAGGACCTGGGTTCGATTCCCAGCATTGGTCTTTTTTCTGGGGTTTTTTCTGTGCATCTATATTTCAGTTTGTATTTAGTTTGAAATATCATAAACATCATTATGTTTATGATGGTGACTGTACAGTTGAAAACATTACAGGGCATTTTCTTTCACATACAAGTCAATGCGACGATCAGGGCCCAATTGTATAACAAAATACAAGAAAATAGTATTAGCGAATTACTGTTTTAAACTTTCATGATTTTCACTCATAATTACTATACTAAACGAGACTTATTACTTATTTGCGTGATAAGTCCCATTTAGTATAGTAATTACGAGTGAATTTCAATACAAAATAGCTAAAACTATTAGCTTGTAATTTGTTATCCAATTGGGCCCGCCTTATTGTTTTGTTTCTGGCGTAGCAACTGTCACAAAAAATGTTAAACTACTTGGTCGACTACCTACTATCGGTACGTTATCGATCCAATGAAGATACGAAAATGCAATAGAAACAAATTTATTCGCTCAATTCAGATCTTAAACATTACACGGAGTCACTGACCACGTATTTAATAAATGGTATACTTAACTATAGTTCAGTCACGATTATAAATAATAAGTAGGTAAGAGCACGTTGAACGTTTGGCAAATCACGTTTGTGAAATTTTAATTTCAGAATTTATTAAATTATTATTAGGTTTAGGTTTCGCCGGTGCAATCTGTGGCGACAATCTGGGAATTGCATTTGATAATTCCTTTTCTTATTGTATAAATTATGTGAAATAATAACGAACAAAAAGCCGTGGTAGGGTAGTGGTACCTATTATGGCATCTCAAGCAGAGGGTCGTAAGTTCGAACCTGGGCTCGCGCCTCTGAGCTTTTCGGAATTTATATGCGAAATTACATTTTAAAAGTACCATGAGCTTTATGGTAAAGGAAACCATCATGAGGAAACCAGTACTGAACCCACCTGCGTGGAAATTCAATGGAGTGTCAAAAGTACCCAATGTGCACTGGGCCCGCGTCGGAACTAACAGCCTAAGCCCTGACATTCAAAAATGAGAGGAGGACTGCGCTATCCACTGGGACGTACCTATAGGCTGAGATGATGATGATGATGAATAACGAACGACAGGTTGGGAAACAAATCGTAGAAAGGATTATGAGATAGTTAGGTAACACTTGGTGTAGTGTTTGCCTTGGCCTACATTGTAAATTCAGGGTTTAATCAAAATCGCCCTTCAAATTCCATTTAAGTAGGTAAAATTGTAACTTATGTTCTGCAAATTATGAGAACGTGAGCGAAATTTTAATATCTCAAAAGAAATCAAACAAAATTTACTTGTAGACTTTTTCACTTCACAAGAAATTCAAGTATTTAATGACCCGACTGAAAATTCTAGCTCAGTCCATTCACCGAACTCGTCTTACTTGATGCTTAAGTAAAGACAAAAGTTTTCGTTTGAACCCTGTGCTGACTCCCAGAAAAGTTATAGGCCGGGGCCCGGGAATAAAAAACAAGTTGGCTGGTCGTAAATCAGAACCAGACGATATTTATGTCAAAAAATGTATAGCCTGTATGTATAGAGAAAGCATGCAATAGTTTAGGGAATACTAGTAATATAAAAAGCTGCGGTAGTAGTGGGATTTGACGATTCTCAAACATCGAGTCCGGCTTCACACTTCTATGTTTTTCGGGATTTATGTGCGAGATTACATTTGAAATTCACCATGAGCTTTTCGGTGAAAGCCTGCACACACTTAAAAAGCAATTCAATGGTGTGTGTGAAGTTCTCCATCGACACAGGACCTTGTCGGAACTAGGTACTACCAAAGCCCTGTCTTTTTGAGAGGAGGCTAGTGTTTAGCAATTAAACTTTATAATAAAATGTTGGAGATGAGATGAGTCAAACAAAGCACTAGGAAAACTTTGTTTTGGAGTATTTTTAGCATTAAACTAGATGTCAAATAGCAGGCACACACAGAAGACACGCACATCATTGTTACACACATCAGTGTTACATGGTGAAGATATGATACGTTAAAATGACATAAATGTGAAAACGGCTCTAGCTACGACACACGCAAGATTGTGTAACGGACGACCTGCATTTATTTATTCCTCAAGATAACGTCATCGCGGCGAGGGGATGTCACGCTGTTCTTTTCTGAGGCGACCACTAGATGTGACCATAATTTACTCTTAAAAGAATTTTCAACGTATTGACCAAAATAAATTCCTACAAGCCGGAATCTCTAGTGTTGGTTTTCCTTACAAAAACGTCTCGGCTCGATTGAGTTGACATCTTAATTACTACAGGCAAATTGGCAGTGCCTCTAGTGGTACGTATTGGAAACAAACTATTCACATGTGTTTCTGGCCCAGTTAATGCTGGACAATATACATGAGCTGTTGAAGGAAAAAGTCAAATTCAAAATTGTGCCCGTTTTTGCCATGGCATCAAGCGCCAAAAAAGTGCTCAGATTTGCATGAAACCCGGCTCAAACGACGGAAAAAAATTAGTTTATTTCAAAATTGCTCCAATTAGTCTTATTTAATTTCAGGTGTTCATACATTGAGTTTCTGATATAATTTCCACAAACAATGAACATCCTTTATCAGACTAATTTGAACAATTGACTTAGTGCATTATTATTGTCCAGTATTAACTAAGCTAGAAATACTAATTAATTTTGTATCACGTTTAAAATTTCACCTTGTACAGTAATAAGTATTTTTTTTTTTATATCACCGTAAACACTCCAGAGGTTTGTCGCGACGAAAACTTACGGTAAGAACTTTGTTTCATTAAAAATCTGAACAAAAAGCAAGCCGCATGTTTCCACCGATGTTCGTGTCTGGAACATTGTCCGGTACAAATAGCGCATTTTGTCGTTGAGCGTCTCGAGCAGTGTTAGATGGGCTAGCGACGGGTCGGAATTGCACATTCTATCAGTTTCCACCTCATCGACCACGTTCTTCGGCAGAGCTTTTTGTTCCCGGCGAAAGAGATAAACTTTAAACTTCAGATGTTTTAATCATTAGTAATTAAAAAAAACGGATCACGCACTTGCAACCTTATTTCTTGATAGTCAGATAGAAACGTTATTCACAGCACCATACAAAGCTCAAGGCACAACAAAACTTCACACAAATACTAACTTAAAACTAACATTTAAATAATTCTCTAAATGAGGGTTTTCTATGAGAGGCTATTTGGCGCTAGTATCGTCAGGTCCGTTGGACAACTTTGACATTTGTTGTATGGGTGTAACTTCAAATAGACCTTACGATACTAACGCCATCTAGCGATATTCCACCTGTCAGAAAACCCTCATTAACAGCCATGCAATGATGTAAGAAAAGGCGCTGACTCAGCATAGGTATTTAGGTGGTACATAAACGTGTATTTGCTGTACAAGACAATCTGTATCTTCTCTGCCTCTTCGCTCAATCGAAATAATCTATTACGAAAAGTAGCTTTAAGGGGATAAATCTTAAAATATAATAAACATTAAAAATATTACAAATAATATTTCTGATAGCTAAAACGGTTTTCCAAAGAGGGTGACAGTGAAAACTTTTGTAAAAAAAAACGGCCAAGTGCGAGTCGGACTCGCGCACCGAGGGTTCCGTACAAATTTATATTTATCTATGAACATCCAGTCTTAGCAGACCCCTGCTCCTAAGCAAAATGTGCGCAGTGTGGGATCATTGTAGATTGGTTACTGATATAGACAGATAGAGAAAAAAAATTATGTTTTTCGCAATTTTTCCTTTATTTGTTCTACAAGACCTTGCTTCGTACCAAATTTCAAGATTCTGAGTTCATGGGAAGTACCCTGTAGGTATTGATACCCTTGCGAGTACCTAGTTGCGAGTTTGAAAATATGCGGCTTAAATTGCTGTTTTTTTTGATTGCGTTGACATAGAAGTTTGATTTTGTTACAGCTTAAAGGTATTATAGACCTGAGTATTTGATATGAATTTCAATTTAATACCTCTACGCGTTCAATTATCGCTAAATTATTAAAAACATTTTTATTACATGATGTAACTAAAAATTTACGGTTTTCGCAATTTTTCCTTTATCTGTACTATGTAACGTTGCTTCGTACCAAATTTCAAGATTCTGAGTTCACGGGATACCCTGTAGGTTTTGATTCCCTTGCGAGTGAGAGTGTCGAAAATTTGCGGCATAAATAGATTGGTTACTGATATAGACAGACAGACAAAAAATTATGCTTTTCGCAATTTTTCCTTTATCTGTGCTATAAGACCTTGCTTCGTACCAAATTTCAAGATTCTGAGTTCACGGGAAGTACCCTGTACCTACAAAATTACAGTTGAATTTTTTTCCTGATTCATAAGATTAATTAAAGCTAAATTCTACTAATTATTTAACTCGTATTTTCAAATTCAGCACAATTTTTGACCAATTTCGAATACTATTTTGGAGTGATGCGATTTTAAAAATAGCTCCCTTTATTATATTAATGCCACCGTAAACAATGTAAGATTAAAGATGACAAATCACCAAAACTATGACGTGACTCAAAATAATCAAAACTGTACGACAGTGTAAACCATTACTTTCTAAAACTTCACGAACAGCGGAAACGTTGTTATGAGGATCACAATTAAAGTTGAGGGATCGCGTCGCAATGTGATAATGGGTATGAAATTACGCTATGAACCTTCGTATTCGTGACGGCTTTGTGATTTAAGGGTCTACTAAGGTTTCCTGACAATGGCACAAGCAAAATGTTTAGTTTAAATTGTCCTTTATATTTTGCGTTAGTGAATGATTTTACTGGTGGAGAAGTAAGATAAAATGAGATCAATTTCCGTAAAGTAACGACTGAAAGAAAGAAACCATTTCTTCGTTACAACATGGTGCAAAAAAGCAGATAAACAAGAATAAAATAAAAAATGCGCATGTCGCGAAATGGTCTCTAATCAGAAAACTGGTCTTACGAATGGCGCTGGTCTTCCGATCTTCTTAACAATCGATGGTAGAAAGGTTTGTACTTTTAGCGGAAGAAATCGGATTTTTATTCCGTTGTCACACGCAAATTCATTCGAACCGCTACCACCATTTTATTCGCTAGTCCTGTCTTCAAACAGCAGTGCTAGCACCAGTGTTGCGTCGTGTTCCGTCGACGAGAGTAACAGACAGCCGGCGAAATTATCTGTTGCTAATTGAGTGCCTAGATCAATTTACCAAAATCTTTATTTCCTAGTTGCAAAAATTTCCATTCGCATTTTTCCCAAATGCTTTTTTTCCCTATTCTAATCGACACAGAAACATAGGTAGGTTTAGGTTATGTTTATGTTTGCATGGGCCCGAAGGCCAAAAGCAAAAAGAAGCACACATAACACACTGTATCTGTGGCAATTCAAATTAGAAAAAAACGCTACAGTGAAAATAAGCTTCAGTAAAAAAACTATAGTGAGAAAAAGAGCATTTGGGAAAAAATGCGAATGGTAATTTTGTTACTAGGAAATAACGATGGAGGTAAACTGATCTAGGCACTCCTGTCTTGCACATTAAATTACATATACTGATAACTCGTTAACCGTAATAGTTATTTGTGATACAAGGTTGGTAAGTATGGTTTTACAAATGAGTTGACGAGTGATAAACCCGAGCCGCACGGCGAGGGTTTTCATCGTCACGAGTTTTTAAAACCTTACCAACCGTGTATCATACGACGTTTTACAATACATTTGTGAGAAAATAGGCAATTAATAACACAAAATTGTAAAATAAAAACAAATTTCTCGAGATACTTATTGGTAGGAAAAGATTATTTGCGCGGTTTGCGCTTTACTTTAAATATCGGGCGGAATGAATGCCATGTTATTGTCGACTTCATCACTTGAACATCACTCATTTTGTTTGGTTTTTGTACATCTACATCTACACTAATATTATAAAGAGGAAAGATTTGTACCTATTTTTGTATGTTTGTAATGAATTGGCTCAAAAAGTACTGGGCCGATTTAAAAAATTCTTTCACCAATAGAATACTACATTCTTCCAATTTGACATAGGCTACATTTAATTTTGAAAAAAATTAGGGATCCTTGGTAAAATTTGAACAATGTAACCGAAGGTGTAGAAAAATGAGTCTTAAAATGTCTTTCGTCGAATGCGCTGCCGAAACTATTAGCGATAGAACAAAATAATGTACAACAATATTGAAGAACATCATAATGTCTACAAAAAACTCCGCGGTAGCATATGTCCAACTATTGTAGTTATGTCACTACAACAACTTTTTTCATTTTAAACATTAATGAAAATGCTAACCAAATTCAAACCATGCTATTTATGTGTTTATATATTAGATAAAGTGATTCAAGAGGAAGGTTTACAAGTATAATACATGCATAATATACATAGTTGTACCCGTGCGAAGCCGGGGCGGGTCGCTAGTATACTATAATCAACAACTCAAAACAACGCAAAGTTTTACAAAAATGGCGCGTCCGTAATGCGCATGCGTAAGTTTTGTTTTTAATTAGGTTAACTAAAATTATCAGGCAAAGGTTCGACGCGTTCAGCCACTGCGATTTTTTCGAATAAATAAAAGGTGGAAATCATTAAAATCTGCGGTAATTAAATTACAGTTTATAATAATAACAATCAATTTTGCAAATTCATTACTTAGTTTTGTATATTTATACATTTTTCTACGTATAAATCGATATTTTTTATTTTTGTCACTTAAAACTCTTTGCTTGTAAACTTAAAATGGAGAATTAAAAAAACTGTAAAAAAATCGCACTAGTGCGGTAAAATGAAACGAGCCATGTATACGTCCTTTGAAAGTGAATTTTTCGAGCAAATGTATTGTAAATTGTGTGTATTGTACTGTTGGAATCTATAACTAATACTATGCACAAAAAACCCTAAATATAACGCATCATTTCGAGTGCCTCAACGTCACTCTACCAGGGAAAGATCTATACCAGTAGTTTCTTTACTCGAAGAATATTTGCCAAAGAACTCTAGTCACCGACATGGATTGAAGTTTATGTATAGGTAAAGTTAGTGTGGCAATGGGCAGGGCATATCGCTCGAAGAATAGATAACCGATCGGGAAGAAATATTCTAAATTGGGAACCACGAACCGGGATATGGAGCGTTGGCAAGCCTCTCACTAGGTGGAACGTCGACATCGCGTGAGTTGCAAGCAACCGGTGGATATAGGTGGCAAGGTAGGTATACCACAGTGGAAGTCTTCGAGCTGATGGTGATGACTTGAATATTACAGCTCACTGGTTTATATTGTAATGCTGTAATTTTTTAATGAGTGATAAATAATAATAAGTAAATGGCTTCATGTATTTATAAGGCCTGACATAGCGCGTGAGATTGCCAAGTCAGATAAGAAATGATTCCCTGCTAAACAACACCTGTAGTTTTCCGTACGAGCCTACCATCGCGACTTACATTAACATAGTCTGGCCGTGTAACAAGAACCTGAATAAATACATTAGATAATACGGATTGGGCCTTCAGGAATAGGCCTTAAGAGAATACATTATATTAAGAGGCGCACGGAAATCTTGGGGATATAGCGAAAGAGGGGGAACCTTCATGATTTTTTTTTATGTTAAGGGGTAAATGGGCTGGTGGGTCACCTGATGGAAAGCAACCAGCGCTACACATAGACATCCTTTAATTGAAATGATAGGTGCGTTAAATTTAAGTTACTTATGTTGATGACTTTTGTGTACATTTATTTTTCAAATGGTTTTGCGTGACTAAAGCCTATCAAAATTCCAGATACTTAACTTTAAATTCGCCTGGCTAAATTATTTACTCGTAAGTGACGGCATTTCTTTTAAATGCAAAAAAGCTCATGTTTTGAAGCTTCTAACGTTACACTTTAAAGTAGGTAGGTACATTTAAAAAAAAATAAGAAATCTAAATCTAGCCGGGATTTGAACCCGTATCTCTTGGCTGACCGTGCCATGTCTGCCGAATCCAATTACATCATAGCGTCCCTGACCAACCCACTCTAATTATTTTATCGCTTATGTACCTAAGCCAAAAATGGTTTGGTTGAGCAAATATTGTTCTAAAAAAAAAAACAAAAAGTATTTACAGTAGATTGTTCAGTTGTCGATAAACTTCCTGTTGAAAAGACTAATATTTAGGAAAATATCTTATCTATTCTCTCTAGATATGCTTATAACTTGTGGTTAGAAATTCGCTTTAATAAGCTGCCGCTTCCTCGTGGCCTTCCTTACTGATAGGATTATGTAGAGCATCTTAAAGTTTTGACTTTAACTTCCTTGTAACTATTTCTTCTTTATTCTCTCCTATATCCTGTACTATCAATATTAAGCGTTAATTATGCAATTTCTAGAGTTCCGTACGTTAAGAATAAAAAAGAAACCCTAAGCATCACTTCGTTGTCCGTCTACTAACCTGTCTAACAAACCAAATCCTTGTTTCTCTGATTTCAAATTGAACTTGATTTGACGGTAAAAAAGACGACGAAAACGCGGGTAGTTGTGCGCCGGTATCAGTGTTGTCGAGTAGCCGCGTAAGCAGAGCAGTGGCGCGTAGTGCGCGTTTGGCAGCTACGGTGACGTGTGGCTCTGAGATGAAGCTACGGATTAGCCCGTAACATATCGAGTTAAACTCGTTTTCAGAGGTGAGTAATCCGTATACTTTTACTATGATTTCAAACTATTCAGTAATCACGCACACGGAAATATATGTATACCTATTTTAATTTATTTCTGTGATAGTGTCGGCTTTTTCCCCTTTTTAAAAATTTTTGTGCTTTTTTTGGAGTCGGTTATTTTATTTTTTAAATTTTACTTGTCAAATTAGGTAATCTCAAATAAAGTAAATCAAAGACATATATTATGTGTGCTTCAAAATCATAAATATTTGTTTAGGACTAAAACTAGTGATTAAGTGTCAATTAATGTCTCGGAGTGCGAAAATAATACAGTAAATGTCAGCCCCTTAAAATTAAGAATTATGTGGCCAGAAGGGAAAATCCTTTTAGACGCCATAGCCACCAAAAGGCAACTGAGGTTAATTCATAATTTCCCTCCTTCCGAGCTCTTTCTTTTTTCAATTAACACCAATTAGTGAAATGAAAACACGTGGCTTATTATCTTAAGATTAACATTAATTAAAAAACCCGGACCCCAAGGCGCACCTTGCTTTGAAAACATTACTAACTACTTAATTAGTATGGCGTTTACACTTTGAAAAAAAAATGTAATTGACGTAGTTTTTCTGAAAATAATAATATACTTAAGGGTAGATTCGACACAGCGCACAGTGGTGAAAAAATGAGTTGTGGCACAAAATATATAGGTACATAAAGTTTATTTTCTTTTCTTGTTACGATATTCACATTGTCATAAAATATAATCGATCTACAATTACTATGTGTGTTGTTGTTACAATGAGTTCGGAACGCCCAATGTAAAATTTGGTGTGTGCATAATATTTTGCGAGGCGCACTACACATTAGATTAAGGATGATTAAATTAGCAAAAACATGAAAAAGTTTCGAGGCGTGAGGCCCCTCAGAAAGCGAGGGCGTAGGCGGTGGCACACGTTGCTTACGCCTAGCGCCGCCTCTAATGTCGAGACTTCAGTTGAATTGAAATAAAGTATTAGGAAGTACTTAAGTTTGCTTAACTTTTTAAATAAACTAAATAAATAAATAAATATTAGGGGACAATCTTACACAAATCGACCTAGTCCCAAACTATGCAAAGCTTGTACTATGGGTACTAGACGACGATAAACATACTTATATAGATAAATAATAAATACTTAGATACATAGAATAATATATGTTAACCAAGATTCATGACTACACCATTTCAGAGTTTTTCAGTGGCAAATAGGTATAAGATTTCGCCATGAATAGAGTCTCACCATAGTATGAAACTAGTCCGATGTGATATTAAACGTAATATTTAACGCTAATTTCAAAAAGAAGCCGGCGTGCAAGCTCGTTATGCGAGTACCAGGGAATATAAATAAATAAATAAATATTAGGGGACAATCTTACACAAATCGACCTAGTCCCAAACTAAGCAAAGCTTGTACTATGGGTACTAGACGACGATAAACATACTTATATAGATAAATAAATACTTAAATACATAGAAACATCCATAACTCAGGAACAAATATTCGTGCTCATCACACAAATAAATGCCCTTACCGGGATTCGAACCCAGGACCTCTTGTTTCGTAGGCAGGGTCACTACCAACTAGGCTAAAGCGGTCGTTAAATAGTTTAATCCTTTCGATTAGTAATTAAGAAATTACAATTAAGTGATAAATACCTACTTCTGATTGTGAAACTTTTTAAGTCAATAAAATAAATCTACCCGTAAAAGGCGCAATCCCAACCGCTTTTTTATTTCTCGTCGGCAAGAACAGCCCAGAACCTTATTTTCCCCGAAATAATTTTAATAGCGCGCAAATAATTGACTTGTACACCGACAGACTCCACCGTCAGTTGTCAGCAGTCACTGGAATAATCAGATTAGGGGTGTAATTTCCTTTCCCGCTGACGATTCGTTCGTCATCCCGTTCGACGGTACCTACATAACAACGTTCTGATAAACAAAACATTTTGATTATGAGCCTGTTTAGTCGCATTCGGGATGGCGGGTGGGAAATTTCATTAACTGGATCCATTTTGTGGTGCATGAACCTAATTTTAGCCTCCTGAGGTCCGATGTCCTATTATTAGGACTTATTCTAATGTGACATTGAACTCAACTCATTAGTGAAAAAGTTTAAATTTCATTGAACAAAATTAGACGTGGACGGCAGGAGGTTAAGATTTAATTGCTCAAGTCTTATCAAAACTCATGACTACTTATGTAGGCAGGTCTGTCTGATGTGCGATAGTATTTTATTTAAGTACTTGTGTTATAAATTATGACGCATCGATCGATTTGAGATTTTGTTTTTTTTTCGTTTACCTTATTGGTAAGTTACAGTCAAAGTCATAATCATAATTATACCAAGTTCAAGTTTCAAGTTACCAAGACGTCATAAATATCGTACACCTCTATATCACTAATCATAAGGTTGATGTTTAAATAGACGCGGTGCCTATAATAGATATTCATGCCCTCATCATGTATTGTATGTTTATAGTACCAATCAATAAAATTTGTCAATCATCGCCACAATTGTTGGAGAGTGACACTAAATTATCAAACTTCGATTTCCGAGCGCCCTTTAAGTACTGCGTCTGCCACACAAATGCCCGTTAATCTTTCGCCATTGTCACCTTTGTGGTGGAGTCAGACCTTTCAATTAAATATGTGGTCACGTATCCCGACTAATGATGCCATTTCGAGACTATTCGGTCTCTCTCGCCCCTTCGCTGTTTGAAGGTGTTAAATGGAGTTTTCGTGTTTCGGCACCATGTGATGCTATCTAGATGTGAACTTTTAACAGCGCCTGAAATTGACGATAGAAGCCTTTGCTATTATGTTTTGTATAGGCACTGTATTTAGTAGGTACTAGATTAAAAATGAAATGTCATAATTATAAGCTTTTATTTCACTTGCGATGTTTGTATCTTTGGTAAAGTCAAATCTTGCTAATCTAATTTAACCCACTTTTAATCGGATTCCCTTGAAAGTTGGTACAGATAATATCTAGTTCGGAAAAATGCAAGTCATTAAAAAAAAGTTTGATCATGAAGGAAATTTAGGCACTTTGTTTTTGATCTATGATTTTGTATCAATTAGTATTTAAATGACTTTTCGCCAACTGGTAATACAGAAGTATGTATGTACAGTACAGCTCAAAAACTGTTAAAAAATACGTAAGTGTTTTAAGACTGTGTTCTTAAATCTAAAAGTTAAAATAGACCACAATGTCACTCTAATCGCTGTTCTCTATCAATAACAAAAAATGCCCAACTAAATTGACGTGATTTACAAAAGCCAGAATCACCTAACTAATTAAAATATATAAAATAACTAGGTAGCTGACCGCGCAAACGTTATTTTGCCATATTATTAGAGGTATAAAAAGTAGCCTACGACCTATTCTCAGACCTACCGAATATAGACAAAAGTTTCATAAAAATCGGTCAAGCCGTTTCGAAGGAGTTGGATAACAAACACCATGACACGAGATTTTTATATATTAGAAAGAAAAGATAAAATTAAGCAGTAAAATTCATGGTTTAACTAGCTGTTGCTCGGGTCTCTATCTGCGAAGAAATGTAATTTTACGAGATAAAAAGTATCCTCCAGGTACCAGGTTCTAAACTATCTGTGTGCCAACCGTTTTAACGTGAAAGAGTAACAAACATCCTTACAGCCATACAAACATTCGCATTTATAATATAATTATTAGTAAGGTTTATTTAGTTCATTAGCGAGAAGACGCTTTACCTACGCATTCACAAAATAACCTAGGTCAAAAGTTCTAGCAGACTGTAAAATGATTTATTAATCCGTAATATTTCATTTAATTCGGACTGCACGTTAGAATTAGCCTAAGCCGATCAAACGAGAGTAATAGGACAGTGGATCCATCTAGCCAGCTCTTTGAGTCACTAAATTACAGATTTAACCAATCTGACAGGATTCTATTAAGCCCTGAATGCTCAATTTCAACGTTCGTTTAAAACCGTCTCCGCGGCGAATCCCTAAGTTTTGAGATTTTTTTAAATTTTGGGTCATTGTTCGAACGTCTTAACCGCCTCACTTTTGTGTTCACATTTTTCTAAGATATGGGAGAAAATTCTAATACATTTTCCAGTTATCTGGTAACTTCTACGGGACCTCTAATAAATAACCGAAAACACAAAAGTGGTCAAGACGCTCGAATAATAACTAAATGGGTACACACTTTTGGACGACGATGACCTCCTTTACGGTTTCTATGTTTATCATATTCATAATTGTTTTAAGCTAACATTTTAAACACAGTAGAAACGTTGCGGCCTTTGTAAAAGGAAACATAGTCGTCATGAAGTACCTACCTATGCATTGAAAGTCATTTTTAACACGCTTTTATTAGGTATAGTCGGAGTAAGAAAAGGTTCGTCACTTTTCGACTCTATGTCACCGAGTTAAGGTCGAAAAGTGACGAACCTTTTCTTACCCCGACTATATACATATGTAACTATGGAAACTTTGAACATGATTTTGACCCACTTCCCGGTTTCCGATTGAGCTGAAATTTTGCACGTATGTGTAAATTGGGTGACTATGCAATATTATGGTAACATGGAGCTGATCTGATGATGGAGCTGGATGGTGGCCATAGGAACTCTGTAATAAAATGACACAACTCCATCGAGTTTGGGCTCGTTTGATTCGTCTTGACGAGCACTTTGATCCCAGATGGTGACCAGGGTCTGATGATGGAGCTGGATGATAGCCAAAGTCACTCCACAATAAAACTACACAACCCCGTCGAGTTTAGGCTCGTTTGATTCGTCTTGACGAGCACTTTGATCCCCGATGTTAGGGGGTTGGGGGGTGAGGGGGTGAAGATAGAAACAGAGAGTAACGTTTGGTATATTACTGTAGAGCAGTGCGCGCGCAACAAAGACAAAGTATAAGATGGACCGATTCTATTTAAGACGAACAAAAACCTTCATGTGTCTCTTTTGAGCACATGGAAATCATGCCATGTATAAATGTTAAAAATATTTCGTTATCAAAGACCAAAAAGTATAAAATAAATTAATAGTTTAAAAAACACTAGAAAAACACGCTTTTATAAATGCACGTAAAAACAAAAAATAAATTATGGATCGTTCAAGTTGTCTCTATTTCTGGGCTGAAGTGTAAACTATGTGCTTTTAATTATAATATTTGAGTGTAAAAGCGTGGGGCGCTGGAAAAGGAAAGACGTTCTTGTTAACAAATACTAATAATAATAATAATAATAAGGTAAGTGTCCGTTATCTCACTCCATAGCCCGGTAATCCTGTCCACAACATCCCAACCCCATAGCCAATTCCATGTCGATTCCTACCTGGCAATAGATTGGCAACTGTGGAGGACTGTCCGCTAGCACATCCTCATGGTGTATTAGGGGATAGACCTCCATAGTTGCGCCCATCTCATTTATATTATATGGTACCAAAGGCCTCTTCATGTTGGCTTTGGCCCCATGAATGCCTTTCAAATGACCGGGTCCCCATGGGCCCGTGATCGGAAATCCGTACCAACATAATAATAATAAATCTTTATTTCAGACGTTTTTACATCCATATTTGTTTTTACATCTAATACTAACTTCCTGGCGGAAGCTGCATGAGGTCGCCGCCTAGAGTGGAGCGCAAGAGCTAAATGCTCGAAGCATGGATGTGTTTCCGTAAGTGGCGAGTTGGCATTTTGAAGTTTAAAGTCCAGGAACACCTCTCCATCCTTAGCCGTTCACACCAATGTTGCCGCCTCGTTGCCCCGAGTCGGCAATAGTTTGAGGGGCCCATTTAGTGAATGGCGAGTCACCGCCTACCAAAAGTTCAGTTTATGAGATATTGAAATGGTAGGTGTCCGTTATCTCACTCCATAGCCCGGTAATCCCGTCCACAACATCCCAACCCCATAGCCAATTCCATGTCGATTCCTACCTGGCAATAGATTGGCAACTGTGGAGGACTGTCCGCTAGCACATCCTCATGGTGTATTAGGGGATAGACCTCCATAGTTGCGCCCATCTCATTTATATTATATGGTACCAAAGGCCTCTTCATGTTGGCTTTGACCCCATGAATGCCTTTCAAATGACCGGGTCCCCATGGGCCCGTGATCGGAAATCCGTACCAACATAATAATAATAAATCTTTATTTCAGACGTTTTTACATGCATATTTGTTTTTACATCTAATACTAACTTCCTGGCGGAAGCTGCATGAGGTCGCACAAGAGCATAACGTTTATGCCGCCAAAGGGTTACCAAAGGGAACCAAAGATATCTCGTCCACGAACAATAACTCTACATTTTGCCACTGTTGACGCATCCAAGAACGTCTTTCCTGTTCCAGCGCCCCACGCTTTTACAATCAAATATTATAATTAAAAGCACATACCTAGTTTACACTTCAGCCCAGAAATAGAGACGACTTGAACGATCCATATTTTTTTTTTGTTTTTACGTGCATTTATAAAAGCGTGTTTTTCTAGTGTTTTTTAAACTATTAATTTATACCTTATTACTAGGGGTTGTTTCGGACTCACTTTGATCTACGAGGATTTTTTGTGCATTTAACACTCCTCCGCCCTTATTTTATTACTTTAATATTAAATATTACTCACAAAAATATTAAGCACGGCCAGTGATACCTCTTACAATAAAATTTATTTTTAATTTTATTTTTTTTAATAATTTAAATCTGAAATCTATCTGTAAAGTAACTTAATAAAGAATGATTTGGAATAATTATACTGGAAAAATTTCTTCGAGTTGGAATAATGGAATATTAGTGAATTCGAAAAAGAAACTGTGCAGTAAAATAACAATTTTCCGTATTTGTTCTTGTCTGTCCTCCAAGGAATCCCCTTCTTAATGCAGTAGAATTTTACCTAAAAAAAAATCGATACAAATTAAGGTTTTTTTCCCTTATGAACACCTCGACATAGCGGCTGCATTAGGGAAATTGTATTTGAATGAAAGCCTCGGTTGCTGCAATAAAATAAATTTAATTTGTTTAAGTGTTCCGCAAGTCATAATTCTAAGGGCGTTTAGGAAACCTTAAAAATACAATTTAATTTTTGCGTAGGGATAAAAAATATCCCTAGACAAATTTGATATTTAAACTCACAATCGGTAGTAATTTGCGCATATTGCAGTGTTCAAAACTCTCTAGGGATAAAAAAATCCAGAGGCACTTTTGATGAGCTTATTTTATTTACCTACTTCAGTTTGAGTTTCTCTGCTCTTAGTATTTGTTCTTAAAGTTAATACAAGCGCATTGTGTTACACTAATATTATACTGGCATTTGTTAAATCGATACAAAGCAGCACTTAATCTCATAAATGAGGTTTTGAATTGTTTAAATATTCAATCGGAATATTCCGTTTTGATTACCAAATTAATTGAATGGTGGTAGGGCCTACATTACTGAATAATATTAAGTAATTAGTAAGTAATATTTGCTTGCTTAGTCTTACTTATTCAACCTTGGAGTTCTTTTATTATTGTTTCATTTTAGTGTATTCGCATTATGTTATGACTAGATTATTGTGCATGCTACTAATTAACCTAGATAGCAAAATCATAAAGAACTATTGTTTATAATAATATTACTATAATATTGAGAGCCGATTTTTTAAAAATGTAAATGAGAATTTTACACGCAATTTGGCTATTGATAATACTAGCGTGTTCAGACATTTTTGAGCACCTATACAGCTCCGTTGTTTATGATGTCAATTGTGCATACAGCATGCATCCAAATGAAAAACAAAACCAAAAACTGTTTGATGGCGAAGGTGAAGTACAGTCAAGGTCATTAATATAAAATAATTATGTACGTTATCAAGGCGTCAAAAATATCTATACAACTCTGCCACTGTCCTGGTTGGTATTTGCATATATTTGACGCGATGACTGTACAATGTGACATAATTTGTCTTAAACACTTATTATTACAAGTGAAATATGCATGTCTTACAAAAAATACATTAAAAATAAACTTTAACCCAGAAGTGTAATGACGTGCAAACTTTCTTCGATCATCGCAAAAAGTCGACTGCGTATTTTTAACGGAAAAAATATCGTGATTTTCTTGTATCATCGAGGTTGAGTACTTTTCTGAGGCCCACGTCAGGGGGCGAGGGCAACGTTTTATCTCTTCCACTACACGGCGCTGGAGGGTGTTTGTTTCTGCCGATTGATACGTATTATGTGACATCCAGAGACAAGGAAAATCAAAGACAATGTTGGCCCGGCCCCAGCCATTTTGAGTTGCCCTAATGTTTATTTATTGAATGTTTATTTATGAGCAGCTTGAGAAAAAGTACGTTTTTATATTTTTATCTGGCTACCGGTCGGTTACGGGTTTTCGACGACTTTGTAATTTGCGGGCGTATAGGCATATAAATTATTAATAGTTTTTTATGATATGCCCAGTAGGGCTTTAACTTTGGGTCTAAGGTCATTCTATACAGACAAATCAAAAAGATTTCGCTTAATGGTCCACAACCACACCACAGTTTCTAATTCTCCTTATTTTGACAGCATGCCAAGCCCGCTGGCGCCTACATTTACTAATTCCATTGCGCTGAACACTAGTCACCTCTCAGATTCAGAGGCCTTGGGTTGTGGGTCCCAGGCGGAGCCAGTGCTGAATCGGAACTTCACACACATCATTAATCTGTTGCGTAGTTGTAAGCAACCACGGCCTACGTGGCCAGTACCTGAAGGCATATTACACATAATACGTTGTAGACTGAAGTCGATAATGAATATGTTAGTTTGAGTTATGTCTAAAAGTTCCTTGAATTATCATACCGGCCTATATATACATCCTACTACTACTGGGCCCACGAGTCCTTGCAGAATGAAAGTTACGTATGGGCTGTAGTTCCCACGCGGGCCCAATGCGGACTGAGAACTTCTTACATTTTTCGTACTAAATACAAACTGAAATATAGATGCACAGAAAAAACCCCAGAAAAAAGACCAATGCTGGGAATCGAACCCAGGTCCTCAGCATTCCGTGCCGCGTGCCATACCCCTACACCACCACTGGTCTAGAGATTAGACACGAATCTTTCCTATACATCATACATTTCAATCTGCTAAATCATCACCTTATGCAGTGACAAACGCACATCTATGTTACACCCTCATCGAGAGATTTTAACACTCCTTCGGAACTAACCGCTCACCTGGACAAGAGATGGCGCTACTGTGCAACTTTAAACAAGTTAGCTATGAAGTATCTTTTTTTGTACTTATTTTTTCAACTTCATTTTTTTATTACTTTTACGGTCATCCCGTGAAATCATACATTTTTCGTACTAAATACAAACTGAAATATAGATGCACAGAAAAAACCCCAGAAAAAAGACCAATGCTGGGAATCGAACCCAGGTCCTCAGCATTCCGTGCCGCGTGCCATACCCCTACACCACCACTGGTCTAGAGATTAGACACGAATCTTTCCTATACATCATACATTTCAATCTGCTAAATCATCACCTTATGCAGTGACAAACGCACATCTATGTTACACCCTCATCGAGAGATTTTAACACTCCTTCGGAACTAACCGCTCACCTGGACAAGAGATGGCGCTACTGTGCAACTTTAAACAAGTTAGCTATGAAGTATCTTTTTTTGTACTTATTTTTTCAACTTCATTTTTTTATTACTTTTACGGTCATCCCGTGAAATCATACATTTTTCGTACTAAATACAAACTGAAATCTAGATGCACAGAAAAAACCCCAGAAAAAAAGACCAATGCTGGGAATCGAACCCAGGTCCTCAGCATTCCGTGCCGCGTGCCATACCCCTACACCACCACTGGTCTAGAGATTAGACACGAATCTTTCCTATACATCATACATTTCAATCTGCTAAATCATCACCTTATGCAGTGACAAACGCACATCTATGTTACACCCTCATCGAGAGATTTTAACACTCCTTCGGAACTAACCGCTCACCTGGACAAGAGATGGCGCTACTGTGCAACTTTAAACAAGTTAGCTATGAAGTATCTTTTTTTGTACTTATTTTTTCAACTTCATTTTTTTATTACTTTTACGGTCATCCCGTGAAATCATACATTTTTCGTACTAAATACAAACTGAAATATAGATGCACAGAAAAAACCCCATGGTTCCCCCTGGGTTCGATTCCCAGCATTGGTCTTTTTTCTGGGGTTTTTTCTGTGCATCTATATTTCAGTTTGTATTTAGTACGAAAAATGTATGATTTCACGGGATGACCGTAAAAGTAATAAAAAAATGAAGTTGAAAAAATAAGTACAAAAAAAGATACTTCATAGCTAACTTGTTTAAAGTTGCACAGTAGCGCCATCTCTTGTCCAGGTGAGCGGTTAGTTCCGAAGGAGTGTTAAAATCTCTCGATGAGGGTGTAACATAGATGTGCGTTTGTCACTGCATAAGGTGATGATTTAGCAGATTGAAATGTATGATGTATAGGAAAGATTCGTGTCTAATCTCTAGACCAGTGGTGGTGTAGGGGTATGGCACGCGGCACGGAATGCTGAGGACCTGGGTTCGATTCCCAGCATTGGTCTTTTTTCTGGGGTTTTTTCTGTGCATCTATATTTCAGTTTGTATTTAGTACGAAAAATGTATGATTTCACGGGATGACCGTAAAAGTAATAAAAAAATGAAGTTGAAAAAATAAGTACAAAAAAAAGATACTTCATAGCTAACTTGTTTAAAGTTGCACAGTAGCGCCATCTCTTGTCCAGGTGAGCGGTTAGTTCCGAAGGAGTGTTAAAATCTCTCGATGAGGGTGTAACATAGATGTGCGTTTGTCACTGCATAAGGTGATGATTTAGCAGATTGAAATGTATGATGTATAGGAAAGATTCGTGTCTAATCTCTAGACCAGTGGTGGTGTAGGGGTATGGCACGCGGCACGGAATGCTGAGGACCTGGGTTCGATTCCCAGCATTGGTCTTTTTTCTGGGGTTTTTTCTGTGCATCTATATTTCAGTTTGTATTTAGTACGAAAAATGTATGATTTCACGGGATGACCGTAAAAGTAATAAAAAAATGAAGTTGAAAAAATAAGTACAAAAAAAGATACTTCATAGCTAACTTGTTTAAAGTTGCACAGTAGCGCCATCTCTTGTCCAGGTGAGCGGTTAGTTCCGAAGGAGTGTTAAAATCTCTCGATGAGGGTGTAACATAGATGTGCGTTTGTCACTGCATAAGGTGATGATTTAGCAGATTGAAATGTATGATGTATAGGAAAGATTCGTGTCTAATCTCTAGACCAGTGGTGGTGTAGGGGTATGGCACGCGGCACGGAATGCTGAGGACCTGGGTTCGATTCCCAGCATTGGTCTTTTTTCTGGGTTTTTTTCTGTGCATCTATATTTCAGTTTGTATTTAGTACGAAAAATGTATGATTTCACGGGATGACCGTAAAAGTAATAAAAAAATGAAGTTGAAAAAATAAGTACAAAAAAAGATACTTCATAGCTAACTTGTTTAAAGTTGCACAGTAGCGCCATCTCTTGTCCAGGTGAGCGGTTAGTTCCGAAGGAGTGTTAAAATCTCTCGATGAGGGTGTAACATAGATGTGCGTTTGTCACTGCATAAGGTGATGATTTAGCAGATTGAAATGTATGATGTATAGGAAAGATTCGTGTCTAATCTCTAGACCAGTGGTGGTGTAGGGGTATGGCACGCGGCACGGAATGCTGAGGACCTGGGTTCGATTCCCAGCATTGGTCTTTTTTCTGGGGTTTTTTCTGTGCATCTATATTTCAGTTTGTATTTAGTACGAAAAATGTATGATTTCACGGGATGACCGTAAAAGTAATAAAAAAATGAAGTTGAAAAAATAAGTACAAAAAAAAGATACTTCATAGCTAACTTGAGAACTTCTTCTTAGAATAGTTAACTGTTACTAAGATCCAAGAATAAAATAATAAAATTTTAATTTTAATTTGTTGCTGAACTGCACATTAAGATTACAAAAATGATGTGTCAAGCGTAAATAGAAAGTACCTGGGCGACCGAGCTCCCGCTCGGGTTGCAACTCGGTACCAAGCGTTTTCCCAGAGATAAGACCAAGCTAGATCAATTTTTCATTCCCGAAAACCCCCACATACCAAATTTCATCGAAATCGTTGGAGCCGTTTCCGAGATCCTGATTATATATACTAGCTTTTGCCCGCGACTCCGTCCGCGTGGTATTAGTAATTTGGGCAGCTTATTTTTTATTCAATTTGCTTTTTCATCAATTATGGCTCTCCTTAAATCCTTCCGGAAGAAGTGAAACTTTATAATAAACTAACCCGCTCCCAATCCGCCCCCAACCCGCTCCTAACCCGTCCCCAACCCGCCCCCAACTCGCTCTCAACCCGCCCCCAACCCGCTCCCAACCCGCCCCCAACCCGCTCCCAACTCGCCCCCAACCCGCCCCAACCCGCTCTCAACCCGCTCTCAACCCGCCCCCAACTCGCCCCCAACCCGCTCCCAATCCGCCCCCAACCCGCCCCCAACTCGCTCTCAACCCGCTCCCAACCCGCTCCCAACCCGCCCCCAACCCGCTCCCAACTCGCCCCCCACCCGCTCCCAACCCACCCCAACCCACTCTCAAGCCGCCCCCAACCCGCCCCCAACTCGCTCTCATCCCGCCCCTAACCCGCCCCCAACCCGCTTCCAACCCGCCCCCAAACCGCCCCCAACCCGCTCCAAACCCGCCCCAACCCACTCCCAACCCGCCCCCAACCCGCCCCCAACTCGCTCTCAACCCGCCCCAACCCGCTCTCAACCTGCCCCCAACTCGCTCTCAATCTGCTCCCAACCCGCCCCCAACCCGCTCTCAACCCGCCCCCAACCCGCTCTCAAGCCGCCCTCAACTCGCTCTCAACCCGCCCCCCCACCCGCTCCCAACCCGCCCTATCTAACTGGGCTATCTAACACTGAAAGAATTTTTCAAATCGGAGCAGTATTTCCCGAGATATAGAAGTTTTACTTCAAAAACCCCCGATTTTGAAACATTCTTCCGCTCCGCTCCGCTCCTATTGGTGTTAGCGTGATGTTATATAGCCTATATAGCCTTCCTCGATAAATGGGCTATCTAACACTGAAAGAATTCTTCAAATCGGAGCAGTAGTTCCTGAGATTAGCGCGTTCAAACAAACAAACAAACAAACAAACAAACTCTTCAGCTTTATATATTAGTATAGATACCTACAAGAATTGCTCGTTTAAAGGTATTATATATATTAGATTAGATTGTGATTGGACGTCGCTGTATTTGTTTTATGTTGGTAAATTAAACAAAATAACCTTATTTGACTTCATGAGAAAAGAAATAAGTACTTGCTACAAGGTATAGTCTTTTCCCGTAAATGGATATGAACGAAAAGGTTCAGTGTTGAACTTGTTTTTATTTGTTCCGGAGATCGCGGAAACGGGTCGAAAGATTTCGATGTAATATTCCATGTGAGGGTTTTCTGCTGCGAACAACTGATTTCGCCTGGTCTTATACCTACGAAAAACGCGTTTTTCCAGTTTAGGCTTCTTATTTGGTATTCTAATCAAGAGTGAATAAAAATATAAATGAACTAAAACAATTACTTTGCTCACCCGCGACCTTACAATAGTTACGTTTATGCAAGAAATGTGCGTTCATGCAGTTCCTCCACCTCCACACTGTACGAACACACACAAATCACATAAACCCAACCATCACCACCACCAAGCTACACTGACGCGTTTCGAACTCAACCAGAGCTCATCTTCAGAGTTACCACAACCGTATGCTATGCTACCAAACGTTAAACTAACAAACCAAAACAAATGTTTTAACTTGTCACTGTAACTTCTCAAGTACCCACTTTATTTTTCTTATTCTCAAACTATATATATTTTTGTGGGGTAGTTTGAGAATAAGAAAAATAAAGTGGGTACTTGAGAAGTTACAGTGACAAGTTAAAACATTTGTTTTGGTTTGTTAGTTTAACGTTTGGTAGCATAGCATACGGTTGTGGTAACTCTGAAGATGAGCTCTGGTTGAGTTCGAAACGCGTCAGTGTAGCTTGGTGGTGGTGATGGTTGGGTTTATGTGATTTGTGTGTGTTCGTACAGTGTGGAGGTGGAGGAACTGCATGAACGCACATTTCTTGCATAAACGTAACTATTGTAAGGTCGCGGGTGAGCAAAGTAATTGTTTTAGTTCATTAATATGGACCTCCGCAAAGTAACGCCTGATTCAATAAATTAAATAAAAATATAGTTACCTAATGTCGATTATTTGCTACTCACTGTAGTTTGGCCAAATGGTCACACTCGAACACTTGGCATTCAGTTCAGAGAGACCAGAGTTTCTAATTCTGTGGTTCAGTGAAGATCTGGTTTATGCCGTAGCAACTGAGAACCCTAAGTTGAAGGGAAAATTCAACTCTTTTCCTTATTTTTAATCCTGCCGCAGGAAAAACGGCAACATTTATCACGAGGGTATTAAATAAGGGTAATAATGGAATAACAAATGCGTAGCCGCCGGGCGACATGGCCATGCCTCGAATACATCCTGGGGTAACTCCACATTACCTGAAGAAATGCTTCTTGAAAAATTACAATGGGGAATAGAATAAAATTGCCCGCTATATTTCAGCACGGTTATGAATATTTTTGTTGACGAAATCCTTCATGGTGCACGATAATTTTTAAATTATACGTTGTACGGTGGATGTTGCGTGAGTTTGTGTATTTTGTAATTTTGCTTTAATTGTCATGAATTATTATGATAAACTTTTGTTATTTGGTGGCTAATTAATGGTTTCAAAAAATTTTTGGCCTTACCTATATATGTTCTTGTAGCGTCATGTTTTAGAAAAACTAATGAACACCAAAAAAGTTAACGACTCCTGCTAAAACTAGAAGTATTAACTTTCTTCTTACGTTATTCTGCAACAGAAAAAGGTAGCTAATTTAAGAATAGTTTAGCTGACAAAAAAAATCAACAAGTCTACAAACTTTGTTACCAAATAATATAATCGTCATCACAAGTTACGTCGCTAAACTAGAATCGTGTGTATTTGTCATCGTCGCCGCGTGCTAAGCCGAGCGATAAGTCGCCGGCGCTGTCACAGCCGCTGCCGTGACTCCAGGGTAAAGGTGTTCATTAATAAAGCCTATACGAGCATAACATCTCTTGTTAACGATATAGCCTGCGAAGGTAAACGATGCGACTAATACGTGAAGTCATCCGTACACATTATTCTTATCTAAACGACGATAACGATGATTTTGCTCTAACTAAACGATCAGTAATGTTTTATTTACTATGCTAGGGCTTTATCGATGAACGGGAAAAATTGCTTGCAGAAAATATAAGATTAACATTTTGTCGCTTAGCTGACAATACCGCAAAAATCAAAAACTCCATGGTGACGCTGACTGAATATTGGAAAATGTCACATGGCCAATTTCTGACTTGTGCAGTATTGTTAGCTAAGCGACGATTTGAGTATTGATGTTACTTTAAATAGAAATACGATAACGCGATGGTTATAGTGACGCTTCTATTGCGTAGCATTTTTGACGCCGTCCTGTATAACGTCAATAAAAATTTAGTAAGTATGCTTCCTTTTTCCGTTTTAAGATGTCATAGCTTAATTTAACCAGCACCAGCGTTCATGTGGTCGGATTTTCGAGCATTTCTCAAAAACTTTATGGATATTTTCTTTTTTGTTACCGAAATTTTCTTGTTTGTTGGTAACAAAAAAATAAAATTTCCTTTCATATGAATCAGTACATTTTGTGAGGCTTATCTTATCTGTAAATTTTAATGCAAGTCCAAGTCCAAAATTAAATAAAATAATAAAATTAAAGTTTTTGGGACATGCTCTTTGATACATTTTGGTTTCATCCATATTCTTTGAGTATTCGTGCTCTACAACATTCCTTGCAAATGAAACAAAATCTAGTAACCTTGCTAACATTTTAGCTGAAAACAGCTCGAGTATACTTAGTTTGCCTTTGACATAAACCTATTATGGGTAATGAAGTCGAAGTCATGCGATACGACACTGATTGTCACACGTAATCTACTAAATCTCATTGCGCTCAGTACAAGGCAGGTTAGGTACCTAATCTGTAGCACTGAGAGACGGGCGACTTGACATAATAAATCTGATATACAATTAATTCAGCTCATTAGCTGGAATTAGTTAACTGGAAATTCTTTTGCAAACGTTAGTGAGTAAATGTGTACTTAGTTCAATCTCTCAAAATAAAATAAAAACAACTTAAGTAACATTATAATATGAGATGATTGACAACAAATAAGACTTCGGAGTATTCATTAGCAGCACCAAAAGGACCGATTTCAACCTTGTGCTTGTCAAATAGGCGTACCTTGTTATCAGACTTTGTTATTTAATAATTATCTATACATATAAAATCCTTTGTCCTGACTGACGGATCAACGCACAGCCTAAACCGCTAATCGTAGAGACCTGAAACTTGGAGGGTGTGTTCTTTGTATGACGTAGGCATCCGATAAGAAAGGATTTTTCGTAGTTCTACTCCTAAGGGGGTAAAAAAGGGGGGCAAAGTTTGTATGGGACAACGTGATTCCTTGGTCCAATCTACTTCAAATTTTGCATAAACATTCTTTAACAGAATTGATGGAAGACGTGTTTCGTATTTTATTGAAATTCATCCCTTGACGTGGTTAAAAAGGAGTAGAAAGTTATTTTGGGGGTGATTTGCTTCGAAGATGATATCAATACTCCTTAGTGCTTTTGATTTAAATTAAATTTTATTTTGACACAATGTAAACGAAACGAAACTTCAAATTTTGCAAACCATTTGTCTACTTTGTCAAGCACTTCGTGATCTGATCACTGATAATAACTAATTATGTATAAGTATTTGCATTTCACCAAGCTTTAGCTTTTACAAGCGCAGCGTGGGACGTCCACCAACGAGATGGACGGACGTTTTGGTGAAGGCCGCAGGTTCAGGGTGGATGCAAGTCGCTTCCAACCGTAATGATTGTACCGTAAAGTAACAACCGTAAAGTAAAAAATAGCAAAGACTTCGCGTCTTTGGACCCTCTGGCGACTCATTCAAAAAAAAACCGTAATGATTGGGCGTCAATGAGGGAGGCCTATGTCCAGCAGTGGACGTCCTACGGCTGAAATGATGATGATGATGATGAAGCTTTTATGTGAGTTCAACCTTTTTCGAATAAAATCGAAATGAGTATTCAAACATCATTGTTGAACTCGCATAAAAGCTTGGTGCAATGCAAATACATAATAAAATGCTTTGTCCTGAAGTCCTAAATGACTGACTGGCGGATTAACGCACAGCCTAAACCGCTGTATGTAGAGACCTGAAACTTGGAGGATGTGTCCTTTGTATGACGTAGGCGTCCGATAAGAATGAATTTTCCGGAATTCCCACGTGATAAGGAATATACGGGATGTATATATTTCATCAATCGAGAGTGACCCTATCCCCATAACGAAGATTACTAAACTGTTCAAATTGGGCATGCAAGTAGACTATTAGAATAGGTATAAAGCTAATTTCAATAATTTTGAAAATTCCCACGGGATAAGGATAAATCAGGATTTATATACTCAAATCAACTGGATCCTATCTCCGTAACTACAATTACTAAACTTTTCAAATTCAGTATAAACGTAAATGGTCATACACATACATCGGGGTTTTCGGTGCGGGAATGTTTGACATTAGCCAAAGAGAAGGTATTGACTTAAAAAACAGAATGTACTCTAGCAGGTTTGTACCTAATGAACTGAAGTTGGTTTTAAATACGAATAGCAAGCAAAGAAATAGAACTGCGATCGCAAACTTTTTGTGCAACAATTGATTCCTTCAAGGAATTCAATGATTACAACTGCCGACGTGGAAACATCGTTCAGTTCATTGAAATGGATATTTACAGCAAGACGCCGCAGATTAACTGTCCCAAATATAGAAAAAATATTAATAATTTATTTTGAAAATCGTATCAACTACTGAATTTACTGCTGTAATTAATTCAACTTATTTTTATTATTAGGTATCTCATAAGGCTTGGTCTCATAAGTACTACATGAATTAAAATACAATTCGCAGAGCAGTAGTTATTCATTAGGCATAATATTATACTTTCTTAGACTAATCTATCTGTTTATTTCTACTCTATCTCAAATCATTCCCGCATCGAAAACCCCGATGTCGGGATACATAACAGCAAAAAAACTTATTGCAGGATTTTTGGAAATTCCTGTGGGATACATAATGTCTGAAACTTCCGAGCCGATTAAAAAAAAATCTTTTTCCAGTAAAAAGTTACACTATCCTTTATTGACATAGGCTACTTTTTCCGGGAAAATGCAAAATTCCCAAGGGACAGAAAAAAAAAATCAACTTCGGAGCTCATTTTAAAATGTCTTTCACCAATAAAAAAGATACACTCTCCTTGATTAACATAGGATGCTATTTTCCGGATAAATGCAAAATTCCCGCGGTATAGAAAATAGTAAATTTAACTTCGGGGCTGAGTTTAAAAAAAATGACCAATTGCTGTCCTTTATTGGTGTATAGGCCAGGCTACCTACTATTTATTCGGTAAAATGCAAAATTCCCGTGGGATAGAAAGAAGTGAATATCACTTGAGGGCTGATTTGAAAATTTCTTTCACCAATAGGAAGCTACACCAACCATTATTTACATAGACTACTTTTCTCTGTGAAAAAGCAAAATTCCCATGGAAAAAAATAAGTGAATTCAACTACGGGACTGATTTTAAAACTTCTTTTAACGGTAGAAAGCTACACCTTTAAGGACATATGCTACTTTTTCTCGGGGAAAATGCAAAATTCCCGCGGGATAAAAATAAGCGAAAATAAGGACAAATTTGTTGAAATTCCCACGGGATAGAGAATAAACGGGATTTATAATATTCACTAACTGATGCTGATGATGATGAAATGATGAAATGATAATAATGATGGATGTTGCCGTTGCCGGATTTTTGTTTTATACAATGAAAGAGATGAAGAAGCTTTACCACAAATTGGAATTCTACGCGGACGAAGTCGCGGGCAAAAGCTAGTATTCGTATAAGTTTTAAATCATCAGTTAACAAAAAACTATAATATACTGACGTTTTCGCGAAATCAACAACGATTTTACAAAAACTGCTTGGTATTTTTTTTTAATTAGATTTATCTTTTTTTATTTGGGAATCGATTTAAATGAAACAAACACTAAATGTTAATCCAAAAAAATAACAACACATCAGCATTCTTCTACGTTAAGCCGTTTCTGAGATTAGTGCGCATAAATACACAGACAAACAGACACACAGACAATAATTCCAAAAATCGTTGTTTTGGGTTCTATACGCTAATAAACAGCCCTACTACAGTTTTTCTCAAATATCTTTAATGTACAGACACCGACTTGTTACAGATTTTGTTATATGTATAAGGATTTAGGTACGATTCATAATAGCTTAGGTATAAACTAAGGTCACAGAATAAGTAATATGTAACAGTAATCCAACTTCATACTAGAGCGCCCGAATCAACGCACGCACTCAGCCAAGCGTCTTTCACGGCGCGAGCGTGGGAACTGCATGGTCTGGCGAAGATTGGTTAGCGGCCGTCGTGTAAGACGCTTAGCTGTGTGCGTGCGTCGATTCGAGCGCTCTGGTATGAAGTTGGATTACTGGTTACATATTATTTATTCTGTGCTAAGATTTACAGTAAATAGGTTAACAGAAAAATGCCGTGGCAGCCTAGTGGTTTGAACTATGGCCTCTTAAGCAGAGGGTCGTGGGATCGAGCCTAGGCAAGCACACTGTGGTTTTTGGAATTTACGTGCGAAATTACATTTGAAACTTACCATAAACGTTATGGTTAGGGAAAACATCGTGAGGGAAGGTGCACGCGGCTGCGAAGACGTGAAGTTCCCATTCGCACTGAGCCTGTGTGGAAACTATGCCCAAACCCTCAATCTGAGTATGTTACGATCATGTAAAAAAAGGTTTACAGATGTCAAACATACTGTAAATAGTAAAAGATATGTAGGTTGTTCCCCACATAGTAAAAATAATGTTTTTGTAGACAACGATTTTGTCCGTGTACAAAAGCAATAGAGAACAAAGCGCGGACGGGCTTGCATTGCATCAGTCCATTGCAAACTACGTTTCCATTCAATTTGCAATTTTCTATCTGTATTTCGTGGAATTTTTCATCGGTTTGTAATCCTTCGTGATCCGGACGCGGGCAATCTGGCCTCGGCCCGGGATCACAACAAAAGGTTTCCCGTGTGCTTGTGCGCGTCGCAGCGAATGGAAACACTCTTAATAGGTATCCTAATCCTAACTATACTATCCTAATCCTAATCCTAATCCTAACTAATATTATAAAATTAATTTATTGAATCAGGCGTTACTTTGCGGAGGTCCATATTAATGAACTAAAACAACAGACACACAGACAGGCCGAAGTTTTAATACTAGATTTAAAGAGCATGTTTCGGCATATAGGAATGAGCATCCAGATAGATCGAATTTTGCAAAACATTTGTTGGAATCAAATCATTCATTGTTAGATTCAGATTCTTATGAAGTGTTACATTATTGCGGCAAGGGGTTGCGTCTGGATGCTCTGGAATGCATGGAAATAATTAGGTACAACACTATGGGGTCTATTATTAATGAACAGGTAAATTTAGTATCTTCTCCTTTACTGCGGCTTGGGTCGAATTTGAACAGTTAGTATTAATTAAATATGCCTTATAAATAAATAAACAAAAAATTCAAGGTAGTTTTAAATATGTCAATAAAAGTTAATTTTTGTGGGGTAGTTTGAGAATAAGAAAAATAAAGTGGGTACTTGAGAAGTTACAGTGACAAGTTAAAACATTTGTTTTGGTTTGTTAGTTTAACGTTTGGTGGCATAGCATACGGTTGTGGTAACTCTGAAGATGAGCTCTGGTTGAGTTCGAAACGCGTCAGTGTAGCTTGGTGGTGGTGATGGTTGGGTTTATGTGATTTGTGTGTGTTCGTACAGTGTGGAGGTGGAGGAACTGCATGAACGCACATTTCTTGCATAAACGTAACTATTGTAAGGTCGCGGGTGAGCAAAGTAATTGTTTTAGTTCATTATAAAATTAAATTAAATTTTTTTATATCGAGGAACTAAGGAGAGCCATAATTGATGAAAAAGTAACTTGGATAAAAAAATAAGCTGCCCAAATTACTAATTCCACGCGGACGGAGTCGCGGACAAAAGCTAGTATCCTATAAATCGTACTAGGTAATATAAATATTATAAATGCAAAAGTTGGTGAGTGTGTGCATTATGTGTTTGTTTGTTGCTCCTTTACGCTAGAACGGCTATGATGATGAAATTTGGTATGTAGTACTTGGACGTCTGAAATAACACATAGGCTACTATTTATTACGATATTTATTTTATCTGTGGGCACGGCAGTGCCCCCGCCAAGACGAGCCAAGCGAAGCAACGGCGCTAATGCCTTTTCTCGAAGCGCGTCGTCGTTTTTTCGAATCCTCACTGGAGCTTGAATTATACGAGATAAACAAAATTCTCGGGATATGATGTCAAAAATATAAAGTTTTGTTAAAGCTCTTATACTTTAAATTTTATTGATATCTAAAAAACCCTGATTTCGTCACTGTCTCACTGATGACCATCAAAATTCTTAGCGTACTTCCTGGAGTTCTAGAAAGCTGAAATTTTGTATATAAGCTAGTATAAGTACACAAACAATAAAAAAATAAAAAACTTGGAAATTTTGAAAAAAATGTCTTAACTAACTCACAAAAAGAAGTGAAATACCACCAAAAAAATTTTTGTGTAAAATTTTGCCAAGACAAGACCATATTCCTTGCACTGTCAAAAAGTTATCAGATCTCATATAGAGCCAAGCTTCCTAACTCTACACGCCCCAACTTCACAAACTTTATACCTTAGTCAAAATATGTGGCTTAGCCGTTTGGCTACTACAAGAACTATGTGCCTATGATAGAAAAGTACTGGGGCCTGTTGCATAACAAAGTACAACTATTATTACTAGTGGAACTCTCGCTTCAGCTATATTAACTAGAAAGGGAGTTCCGCTTGTAATATAAGTTGTACTTTGCATGCAACCGGCCCCTGAACAGCAATAAATGGATATAAATAAATAAGAATCAAATTTTCACTTTACGTGTGACGGTAGTTTCCAAAACTATAAAATTTACGACTCTCATATTGGTACATCAGTTAGGAAAAGCTGAGCTGGACTCAGAGTATTGCTAATTCCTCATGTTTTCAGGTAAAAATCCAGAGCTAAGTACCTACCACCATCATTCAAGCACGAATCCATGTAATTGTTTAAATAAGGTACAAGAGTCAGTCACGTGTTCAGTTAATAATCGAGGTATAACCGACATGTTTCGAACCAATCCGTGGTTCTTTAAACATGAAACTACCGTGAGACTCACTCATAGTGAAAATAAACGGATCACTCACGTCTTAAAACGAATTTAACTGGGCATGTTTCGGGCTAATCCGTAGCACTTCTTCTCGGAGTTACACGTCACGGCGGCTGCCAAACGCGCACTGCTTGCTACCGCCCTGGTCGCGCGGGTACTCGACGCAACTGATAGCGACACACAAAGAACTACCCCCGTTTTCATCATCACTTTTATTGTCATTGTCGAGTTAAACTCGTTTTAAGACGTGAGTGATCCGTTTCATCAATCCGTGCTTCCTTGTCTTGCTGAGATCGAACGGAAAGCCAACTGTGAACTGTCCTTCTCTTTATTAACGACCGCTTTAGCCTAGTTGGTAGTGACCCTGCCTACGAAGCAAGAGGTCCTGGGTTCGAATCCCGGTAAGGGCATTTATTTGTGTGATGAGCACGAATATTTGTTCCTGAGTTATGGATGTTTTCTATGTATTTAAGTATTTATTTATCTATATAAGTATGTTTGTCGTCGTCTAGTACCCATAGTACAAGCTTTGCTTAGTTTGGGACTAGGTCGATTTGTGTAAGATTGTCCCCCCTAATATATATATATAATATTTCGTGTATCTTATTTAAATAATTATGTCTGGATCTCACGGTACTTTTAATTCAACGATTCAATGTCCTTGGAGCTGGCATTATTTTATAATGGGACAAGTAGCCGTAGCGCGTGTTAGAATATTTATGTAAAACATAGTAAATAATAAAATAATAATAGTCATGTTATTTAATATAATATAATATACTTCAGTTTGTAATGTAATTAGACTTAGAACTATTTTAGTGAAGAACTGAGTACTTTCCTTTACGAATGACGTCACGTGTTGACGACAAGCGCGGGTTGCGATGCCAGGCTATAAAAGGCTGCCTTCCGCAGGTAGACGCCACTTTGCTACGAGCCGTCGCCGAGGTCACAGTTAAGTACTCAGTTCCCTTGCTATAGAGGTTTATATACTACTGTTTGATCAATTGATATTATGTGAATTCCTGTGGTATTATATAATAATGTCTTTATGTATGGAGACTATTGTCTATGTATATTAGTAACCAATAAGAGTTATATTAAAATACAATAATATACTATGACCTTTGAAATAATGTTTTTGATGTGACGTTGGTTGTTCCTACTTTACAAATATACTTATTAAACCATCATAAACTCATTATTTTGTATTCCGTTAACTCCTGGCCCCGCTAAATAAGAGCAATAGATTGGATATATTTAATCTCGTATATGTGAATTTGATCTTTCTAACACGCGCATATTTAAAGGATCCAGAGGACGATTGAATAAAATTGACTGTGATACGGATCTGATGAATTCTAATCTAATCTAATTTAAAATTAATCTGTAAGATGAAAAGCCCGCTAGAGGGTTCGAAGGGACTTGAGTCCTTGAGTAGAAATTGAGATGTTTTGGGCTTGCTCGTAAATTTCATTTGGGACAATGTTACCACAGAGAGTATTTAATAGGAAAGTACTGGCTCTCTGGTTACTTGTAGCGCGGCGAATTGATAAATTTATCTGTTTGGGTCTCTAGACACCGTTATTTATCCCGAAAAGGTGATGATGAAGTATCTATAAAGGTTGTCAGTTCAAGTTTAAAATGCAAAATGTTTAAAACGAAAGTCAAAAGTCAAATGTTTGTTTGCTCGAATCATGTTACAAAGGCTGTTATAAAAAAAACCAGTGTGGATTTGCGTCGGCATGTAATTTTTAATTTCATGTTTTTTGAACGCAAAAACTTTAGATCATTAACAAATAAATGATTGTTTTCTTTCATTTTAACAGGCAACTTATTTCATGTTTGTATGACTACCTGTTACCCGCGACTCTGTTTGTGAAGAATATATTAATGGCTATTCCGCGGGAACTATAGATGCTATTTTCCCGTTTAAAAAATATTTTTAAGTTAATCCAGGATGTAAACTATCTGTGTGCCAAATTTCATTAGAACTTGTCAAAATATTTTAGCGTGAAGGAGTAACAAACATCCATATAAACGTAATGGTAAGATAGTACCTATTAGGAGTAAATCCGGGTGGCCATTACTAAAGAGTCACTAAATAGTATAAAACAAAGTCGCTTCCCGTCTGTCTGTCCCTATATATGCTTAGATCTTTAAAACTACGCAACGGATTTAGATGCGGTGTTTTTTAACCTCCTGAGGTCCAATGTCCTATTATTAAGACTTATTCTAATGTGACATTGAACTCAACTCATTAGTGAAAAAGTTTAAATTTCATTGAACAAAATTTGACGTGGGCGGCAGGAGGTAAGGTTTATGTATAATACATGCATAATTGCACCCGTGCGAAGCCGGGGCGGATCGCTAGTACCAACTAGTACTTAATAAAGGAAACAGAGCAATATGCTTGTACCTACTTATGGAGGAAGCACTCCCTGGATAATTGAAGACGTGAGTGGATAAAGGGGGTAAGTCGCATTTTTTTCATTTTCGGTTTTATGTCATAAATGAAGGTGCTAAGTCATAATGCAACACCGAAAGCATTCAGTTCTCATGTTTTTCAGTTATAACAGCTTTAAACCCAATGTATGAAGGACCTATGTACAAGAATAAGTTACGTTCTTCGTGAATGAAAGTGTTAAGGGCACATGACTCTAGAAGTGGTTACCAGTTTGCGAGTGAATGTAATAGAAGAAAGTGTTATGTACGCACTTAGCTCCTTCATCCATGTTATGAGACAAACTTTTATTTTCTCTTATTCTGACATATGGGATATCGCCAAGAAAAAAAAGAAAACATTAGGGATCAGCTAAAATTTATATACTCTGAATGCAGGTATTTTTACGAAGAAATTCTACTAAATCAATAAATTTTGTTACAATAGACACTTTTCTTTAAAAAAATGTTATTTAAAAGCATTTATTAAAAAAATCAATAGATCAAGCTAAGTATTGTGGTTCATTTTTATAAAAGTAACAATACCATAAGAATAAATAATAACAGATGTTCTTATTTATTTTTATGATAATACCCTATTCAATTTAAAACCAAAAGTACAACGAAAAAACCTAACTGCGATTTACTCGAAATAATGTTTTTGTGACATACCCCCTTATCCACTCATGTCTTCAATTATATTACAACTTTCTAACTAGATCTACAATCTACTTGTATCTCATCTCTACCATACTCTTGTTTTAATTTTTTTTCTTATATTTTTTTCGATCTGTTTCTTTTATTCCTGATATTGGATTCCACATGACATTGTCACTTTATGATACCCATAAAGCAATGGGAACTTACCGAATATTCACGTATCCGTGGTGATATGTTGCCTTTGAAAGCAGTGATAGAGATTTATGACTCAATAATACTTTATTTTTCTCAGATTCATGGATATTAAATTTTACGAGATTTAGCTCTTATTTGAGTACACTATACTTCACGATAATCATTCTACATTGTCGTATAACATGATAAATCAGTACGTATGTATACATTAGTCCTTTCCTGGAAAAGAAGTTCAAGAGAATTTTATTAAAGTGTGTCGTAATGTGTACGGCATGACGAAATTTAATTAAATTGGAATTTGATGAACAATTTGTATAATGCGCAGTTTAAGTATCAAATGATTAATTTGATTAAATACGACTTCAAAAGATAAGTTTTGTTTGACATTATTGACTTGAAGGACATTTAGGTTTATAGACGACTAGAAATATTGTACGGGCTGATTTTTATACCTTCTACGGACTGATTTTAATCCTCAGATGAAAGTATCTCTCAGATAAATGTAAAAAAAATCCTTAAATTTTTATATCCTTTTCTCACATGCGTCCTTTTGACAATTTTCCATTGATATTTTGTATTAAGTAGTACATGTAGTGTATAAGTATTAAGAAAGAAAAACATTTATATTGTATGTATGTGTGTGTGTTTGAGTGTGTGTGTATATTATAATTGTTTTGTTTTTAATATTTATTGTCTATTAATTCTGCGTTTCTCCTGTCTGTTGTTTCTGCCACCTACATTAGTCTGTTCATATTTATTAATTTTTGAATAATCTGTTGTCTGGAAGAGATCGCTTTTTAGCGATAAGACTGCCTATAGTCTGCCAGAATTTTTATTCTTGTAATGTCAACTGTAGGTACCTACTGTTTTTGTTGTTCAATTAAGAATAGGTATTTGTATTGTATTTTATTGTAAGCTCTGTCCTTTTTAGGGTTCCGGAGCCAAAATGACAAAACGGAACCCTTATAGTTTCGTCATGTCTGTCTGTCCCTCCGTCTGTCTGTCTGTCCATCTGTCTGTCTGTCGGTCTGTCTGTCCGCGGCTTAGCGCAGTGCTGCAAAGCTGTAATTTTGCATGTATATAGGTATATAGCAATTACCCCGATAAAGTGATAAAATAAATTGTAAAAGAAAATTTTTTCCTCAAAATTCTAACCTTCCGTAGACGTAAATTAGGGGTGATTTTTTTTTCTTGTCTAACTTTATAGTATTGAGCGTCGTTGGATAGGTCTTTTAAAATCATTACGGGGCTGTGAAGACGATTTTTCGATACAGTGATTCGTTTGCAAAATATTCTACTTTAAAGTGAATGATACCTAGTAGGTAAATGCTCATTCACCCTAACCCTAGACTTGAAAACGGCCAGATTGTAGTCCCAAATAATGCCACAATCAAACATTTTACATCAACAAATGTGATAGTTATGTTATGAAGAAAGTAGGTACCCTCATTTATTTTCTTTAGTAAAAACCGTACCTAAACTTTTAGCAACAAAAATAAAATACGCCCACGGTCAAGGTCGTAATATCCTGAACCGGAACCTACGGCCCATTAGTTCCGAAAGTATTGAAGCTGGATGAACAAGATGTTTTTGCTCAGCGTTCCATTTAAAGAATTGTATTTCGCCTCCCACTCCAAATTACCGCAGAATGTCTCCAAAAAGAGGTAGCGGGGCTATTTAGGTTTCACTATAATTGGTAGAAGTGCAGGGGTCTGCACTCTGTATACGGCCCACTGTTGGGCATGCGGGTTTCTTTCAAATAAATAACCTCAGATGGAGACAACCTAGGGCTTTTAAGGCTACTGTTACTAAACCGGTGACATACACATTTTGGCCCATCTGTAGTTTCCATCGGGTGAGAACGGTACGGTACGGTCAATCACGGGCCAATTTTGTGTAAAAAAATACTCTTAGTAAATTTCAAACGTAATTCATAATTATTTCTGAACCGATTTTCGGCGATGTCTTATCAAGCGTACCTAAGATAAGATAGTATTTCTATAACTATTTACATAATTTACTCGGTGGAAGTTGTCAAAATATTCTCGTCTCCTACGTGTTGCCTATAAATGTACCTTTTTATTAATTATTATAAAGGTAGTAATTCTCCCTGCGTGAAATATAATTTAAAAACAATATCATATCGAACTTAACGACTGGAAAAATAACCCATTGTAGTATCGATGAAGAATCGTCGGCGTAATAACACACTTAGTTTCAATTGGGTTCAACTAACTAAGTCAGTTGCGTGTGAAATTACTGCACTAATTTATTACTCTCGTACAATCGGCGACGAAGGTTTTTAAACGATAAGATTAAAAGATTGATGATGATACATGCTTCTGTTATTCACTGTACACACCCAAATATGTAACCGTACGGGGCGCTTTCAATAAATAAATTTACCACCTCATTTACCTTTTATGCCTTGGCGTACTAATTTTAGTAGGTACATGCCTAAGCCTAAGCGAAGAATTTTCTTTGATTAACTTGTACAGTCGAGTTCTCCAATATCTGTACAGCCAACCGTTCATAAATATCTGTACATAGACCTTATTACCGTAACATAAGGTTCATGTTTATATATTTAAGAACGGTTGGCTGTACAGATATTGGAGAACTCGACTGTACTGCAACCTGTGATCACAGGTGTCATCATAAATTTTATTTGCCTCCAAGTACCATTTATGATCAAGCCTCTGATAATACTAACATTAAAAAAATATGTTCGCGTTTGTGATCATAGGCACTCATAGGGCTAGGGCGCTCCATGGAATGAGTTTCAAATGATCGTCATAATTTCGACGTCAGTTTTTAAATATTATTACGATTAACACATTAACTATAACAGTGCTTCCAAATATTTTGCCAATAATAGCCAACGAGAATGTTCGTGCTTTAGCGTCATAACTTTTCTGGTTTTTGCCCTTGTATTTGGTAAGTTTTCAAGTTATTCCCACAATTAAATCTTACGATAACAACAGAAACAACTTAACAAATAAGTTAGAAGCGCCGTATAGTCTTTACCTGACCATTCGTGAACTTCGTTACAGTACGACATAAGGTGCACGTGTTTAACACATTCAGTGCCGAGAACGCGCTAGGGGAGTTCTCCGTTCGTAGGCAGTTTTCGCTAGAAAGCGGAAAAACGCTGCTGCGGGCTACAAGCGTAGCGCGTAGCAATACGCGGCAGCGAATGTGTTAAATCACGGTTCACCAAAATTTTGCCCATTCTAGTCTGATTCCAATTTTATTTACACAAACGTTGGATTTACCAAAACAATGTCTCAAATCTTCCTTCAGTGCGAATGACAGGTACAGACTGTGACTATGAATTTTGACATTAGCAGCTTTATGATTAATCACGGCATGTCTGGGCTGCGAGGGTTCCGTTACGAATTGTTTTTGGGCCCCAAAATGTTTAGAACATTAATGTTTCTATTCTAGAAACTGTTTTGTACTTTAAATGTTGTTGGGGAATTTCACGTAGCGTCTGAGATTCATGTTACGTTTACCCGCAACTTAAATGTTGTATTAATTAATTAGCAATGAAGCGAATTGCATGTTTTGTATTCAGTGGCGAAAGTTACGATGCTAATTTTTCTAGGAACAAGGCTAAAATTAGACAACACTGTTCATTTTCAAAATTAGCGAGCGTTTTTTCTGTTTATTGCGTATATGCCACTCATTGTACGGTTGACGTCTTTCACAGAAAACATTTGGCGCATTTTTTGATTAAATTATGTTCTCAGTAGGTAAGAAAACGAACCAAATAATATTAAACACTGAACTTGCAAAAGAAAACAAGCAAGTACTAGACGCGGACGTAGAATGTCGTTTGTCATTTCTTTAAAACCTACACGCGAATCCCAATGGTATCCGACAAAAGACATAAATCCTCAGAAACTCGATGCGCGTTTGTTTTTAATAATTATAAATCACGAGGTATTAATTGAAGATTTCTCGTGCGGTCTAACAAGCAGACAATGGGGTAAGCATAGGACGGTGTTTGCGCGCTATTACAAAGCAGTTCAATGTGAAACAGGATGGTGTAAACAGAGCTTTAGAATATAGTAATACGGAATAAGAAAGCCCGGAACCGGCTTCTTTGATATTTAAGAACATCCGCTGGGTTTTACGATTCGTTTTAAGTATAATGTCTTGGAATTATATAATACAGTAGCTATTAAATATATAACAACCGTATCTGAGTAGATACAGTCCGCCTCAGAAGTCACTGAACACTACTGTTACTTTGTTACTTCCACTAACGTGACATATTTCAAACTTCACAGTACCTATAACCGGTTATTGCGACAAAGTACTAAAGTGTTCAGCGACTGATGTCCTCAAAAATTGGTTAGGTTAGGTTTTGGGTAGTTCTACTAGCGTTTTAACCGCTACCAGTTTAACGACTCATAATTATTTATTTATTTATTTATTTATTTATTTATGGAGAACCAACAGCTTATATATACATCTTAAACATTATACAGTAAATACAGCGAGCCAATTACATGTTCTCGCCGACAATTACAGTGTAACAATAAGGCAGTATGCCCACACAGAGTCCCTTCGGATACACAAAAAAGAAATAAATAAAACCGGCCAAGAGCGTGTCGGACACGCCCAAGGTAGGGTTCCGTACCCATTACGAAAAAATCAAGTAATATTTTTCTAAGGATTTCGTATGTGTACGGAATCATCCAAGTTTAGGTATGTTTTATACCTTAGGCTACTATTTACTCTTAAACTACAAATAATTTCCAAGCAACCTTAGCCGCTATAATTTTCCTAGTAAATTTGTTATATTCACTACCATTCTGAATTTTTTCAAATTTTTCCACCCAACAGTTTAGATTTTAGAGGGGGGGGGGACGGCCGATTATAATGAAAATTTTCACTTTAAAGTTGAATATTTCGCAAACAGATCACTGAATAGAAAAATCATGTGAAATGGTTTTAAAAGACATATCCAACGATACCCCACACTATAGGGTTAGCCGAGAAAAAAAAAATCACCCCCACTTTACGTCTATGGCAGGTACCCTATAAAAATTTATTTTACTTTATTTTATTCAATCACTTTGTCGGCGTGACTGATATATATATTCATGCCAAATTACAGCTTTCTAGTACTAACAGTCTCTGAGCTTAGCCGCGGACAGACAGACAGACAGACAGACAGACGCACAGACATGGCGAAACTATAAGGGTTCCTAGTTGACTACGGAACCCTAAATAGAGAAAATAACTAAGTACTTAGTGACAAATAATCCAGCAGTTCAGCACTATTTAAGCGGCGGAGAAAAACTAATCAATAATCAAGTCCCGAACCTGACAAACCTAACCTACAGTAAGGTACAACGCTCAATGCACGCTCTCAAAATATCGACTCACCAAAGTACGTCTCAAGGTGTCAGTGTTAACATTAAACACGTCAATATCAAGCTCCCTCGTTAGTTTACTCAACTGTCTACTTGCACGTATACAAAAACTAAAAATTATATTGAAGAAATGAACCATAGTGGACGGAAGATTTTTATAAAACGGTACAGTGTGTTTGCTGTACAGATTCAATGTATTCAGAAGATTATCGTGCTATATGCGACAAGATACTGATAGCGGTTGATGTTGAAACACTAATAGAACTAGACTAATTTTATTTAATGAGCTGAAACAATTACTTTGCTCACTCTCGCTCATAGTTACGGTAGATGTAAAAAATGCGTTTTCATGCAGTTCCTCCACCTCTACACTGTAAACACACACAAATCACACAAATCCAACTATCACCACATTCACCACCACCAAACTACAGTGACGCGTTTGGAACTCAACCAGAGCTCATCTAGTAGAGTAGGTACCGCAACCGTTCACTATGCTACCAAATGTTAGACTCAAAAAAGTAAAACCGGCTAAGAGCGTGTCGGGCACGCCCAAGATAGGGTTCCGTAGCAGGTACGATAAAATCTTACTTACTTACTTACTTACTTTATTAATGTAGTTGTTTTGGTCACAACGTCGGCGGTACAGCGCCACCCATCGGCAAATCGGGTAACTAATCTAAACTGCAATCTACTAGAACTAGTATGTATGTTGAGTGTTTTTAAGATGTAATATATTGTTTTTATTTGAAAGAAGATACTGTTAGCGTAATCTTATAGGTACTTAAAGAAAAAAAAATGCTTGCAATAGCGGTTAAATTACAATCTTAGTTCAGAAATATTTTTTTACAAAAACTTAAAAACTGCTCAACTGATTAAGTTGAAAATAATTTTCCTAGAAAGTTTTTATTAAGTTTAACTTACGTGATTTTTTCCATATTTTTTAGACGTGCGGTTCAAAAGTTAGAGGCGGACACATTATTTTGAACTTTCGGAGTGAATATCTCCAAAAATATTCACTTTATCAAAAAATGGTTTTATAAAACCCCTATTTACTTTTAAATACCTATCCAATGATACCCCACACTATAGGGTTAGTCAAGAAAAAAAAATCACTCCCACTTTACGTCTATGGGAGGTACCCTAAAAAATATATTTTTAGTTTTTTTTATTTAATCACTTTGTCGGCGTGACTGATATATATATACATGCCAAATTACAGCTTTCTAGTACTAACAGTCTCTGAGCTTAGCCGCGGACGGACAGACAGACAGACAGACAGACAGACAGACAGACAGACAGACAGACAGACAGACGGACAGACATGGCGAAACTATAAGGGTTCCTAGTTGACTACGGAACCCTAAAAAACAAAGCAAAAGCAAAGTAACGCCTGATTTAATAAACTAATTTTATCTGTCGTATCTTTTCCAGAGTCTCTATAGCTTCGCTCCAGAGCATCGTGTCTGTCCGGTAATTGATGACACGCAATAATTCATCGTTTGTGTGAAGTCTCACGCTCGCAGGCGTGGACCGATGCCCGATGCCCGCTGCCCGCTGCTCCGATGAGCGTATGAGCACAAAGGTATTTTATGAGTTATGACTCCGCTATTAGTTCTCTGTTTCGTGGAGTTCAGGATATTTTTCACGTTCTATTGCGATTAAATGTTGTCCACTAGGTCTGTAGTGTGTCTACATTTTATAAGATGAGTGCGAGATAATTTGTAAGGGAAAGTTAATGTACGAAACAAACCCAATGCTAGTTGTTCTAACACTGATTTTATTCACAATTAACAATAAAAATATGCTTACTTAGGCAGCGCGCCGATGTCATACATGTGTGCATTAAATAGCTATAATATTATTACGAAATGATCTAAATTAAAGAATCATTGACTTATACATTATCGTGCGGTAACCCGTACAAGGTCATAAATACGTTTCGTAGGTTGCAGTGGCGGGGCGTGAAAATTTTTGAAAGTAAAGCCGGAGCAAAAAACCTGAAACTCCATTTATCCTCTTCTTGGAAGTGCAAAAAAGAAAGAGAGAAAAGCATATGGTAACTTCAATAGTTTAGTCAACCGGGGGGAATCTGGGTTAGTATACCCTTCGCCACTGAGGTTGTTTCATACAGCCGGTAAAATTATTGCCATATGAGGTATTCAGTCTTAGCTCACTGGTGTTACGAGTATAGGTGTCAATAGGTAGCGGCGATTATTTATCATTAGGTAACCCTCTCCTTATTTTGAGGTTAAAATAATAGAGCGTGCGCAGACAGAGAGCGGTCTGGCGTTCCGCGTTCCGAGTTCCGAGTTCTGCGTTCTTTCGAATGTAGTAGGTCCCTTACGATAACGCACACAGCAGGCGGTCGGAACTCTTGAGCGGTCAAAACACAGAACTCTGAACGCGGAACGCGGAACTCCAGACCGCTCTCTGTCTGCGCGCGCTCATAAGACATATTATAACCTAAAAGATAAGTTCCTGTGACATGAAAATTAGACGGACAAACATATAGACTAACTAATAAAGTCCGGTTGGCATTGTTTGGGTATGGAACCCCAAAATTAAATATTAAATTATTATTACCTTGCATCACAAATCCTCCATCATTTCATCAAAACAAATCTCACAAACGCGACAACGTAAACGTATTATAATGAGTTTGCTAGATTTGTGCTTTAGTTTGGCCGCGCGTGGGCAAACAATGCATTATTGCAGTCAGCGTCGACTCTTGCTCACGTAATGTTGACACCTACCTACAGCGCCTCGCTAATTGCTACAAAATAGGGTTTTAGATTGCATTTGACGTTATGTTTTGCTATTGGAATGTAGCTTTTGAAATAATCCATCCTACTAATATTATACTTATGGGATTAAAATGAAACTAATACTATAAATGTGAAAGTTTGAATGTTTGGATGTTTGCTACCCCATACCGCAAAAACCCTTTTGGCGACTAAGGTCTAAAAAGAAAACCGGCCAAGAGCGTGTCGGACACGCCCAAGGTAGGGTTCCGTAGCCATTGCGAAAAAATCAAGTAATATTTTCCTAAGGATTTCGTATGTGTACGGAATCATCCAAGTTTAGGTATGTTTTATACCTTAGGCTACTATTTACTCTTAAACTACAAATAATTTCCAAGCAATCTTAGCCGCTATAATTTTCCTAGTAAATTTGATATATCTACTACCCTTCTGAATTTTTTCAGATTTTTTCCACCCAACAGTTTAGATTTTAGAGGGGGGGGGGACGGCCGATTTTATTGAAAATTTTCACTTTAAAGTTGAATATTTCGCAAACAGATCACTGAATAGAAAAATCATGTTAGCAACCCCGCAATGATTTTAAAATACCTATCCAACGGTACCCCACACTATAGGGTTAGCCGAGAAAAAAAAAATCACCCCCACTTTACGTCTATGGGAGGTACCCTAAAAAAATTTTTTTACTTTTTTTTATTCAATCCCTTTGTCGGCGTGACTGATATATATATTGATGCCCAATTACAGCTTTCTAGTACTAACAGTCTCTGAGCTTAGCCGCGGACAGACAGACAGACAGACAGACAGACGGACAGACATGGCGAAACTATAAGGGTTCCTAGTTGACTACGGAACCCTAAAAAATGACTGAGCATAAAAATGACGACATGAAGAAATTACTAAGTTTTCCCAACTTTAATCGACACAGAAACATAGGTAGGTGTTCCTTCCTTCTATTATCTTTCTAAAGCAACTTTCTGGAGATGGTATAACTCCTTATTGAATGTCATCCTATGTGCTCTGAGGAGCCCTCTAGCGCCGCGGTACAAAACACTCCGTAAGCAACCGCCGCCGCGTGCGACTATCCTTTCCTTTTTTCGCTACCGTACTTTGGAGTGAATCTAAAGTGACTTTCAGACTTTTTGCGCTGTCCATTCGTTACCTACGTGCCTTGGTGTGAATGTAGACCCTCTGAATCATCATATCTACCATCTGCTGTGCTTTGGTGTGGACCTTCATATACTAGACATTTGTGATCTTGGTGTGATCTTCAAAGACCTAGGCAACGCCTGTGCTGCAAGGAGTTGACTCTGCCACCCCTGAGGAAACCAGGCCATTGGACGTCATTGGGTAAGCGAGTTAACCTTCTTCTTGATTGTTGCCTTTGAGGTCCCTTTCCTTCAAATAATTTATTGAATCAGGCGTTACTTTGCGGAGGTCCATATTAATGAACTAAAACAATTACTTTGCTCACCCGCGACCTTACAATAGTTACGTTTATGCAAGAAATGTGGAGGTGGAGGAACTGCATGAACGCACATTTCTTGCATAAACGTAACTATTGTAAGGTCGCGGGTGAGCAAAGTAATTGTTTTAGTTCATTTAGTTCCCTTTCCTTCTACTTTCTTTTAATTTCTCCACTATCCACTGAGCTACCGAACCCCTTTCTCATACAGTAGGTTTATGTTGTGTTAAGTTTGCATCGGCCCGAAGGGCCAAAAGCACGCAGAAGAAAGAGCACCGCATTTGTGGAGCTCCGTCGACACTGTGTCAGTTCAAATTGAAAAAAAAATACGCTACTGTGAAAATGCCTTCAGTGAAAAATATAGTGAGAAAAAAGTATTTAGGAAAAAATGCGAGTGGAAATTTTGCTACTAGGAAAAACGATTTTGGTCAATTGATCTAACCAAAATGTCGTCATTTTTATACTTAGTAATTTTTATACTTAGTAATTTTTATACTTAGTCATTTTTATACTTAGTGATTTTTATACTTAGTCATTTTTATACTTAGTCATTTTTCCTTTTAGACCTTAGTCGCTTACCTTTTAGTGCAAAAACGGCACAACGAAATTTAATGACACTTATTTGATTAACACACGATATACTTTTATCCCGGAAAATTGCACTTAACCCTTAGGATAGCGATAAGCGAATTCTTCGCAGACGAACTCGCTGGCAACAGTTAGTTACGTCTGCTACGTTTCACAGTACCAATCTGCAGGAGCTGCAGATTGGTACTGTGAAACGTAGCAGCATTAAGTTTGAAGTTAGAAAGTACTCAAAAATTAAAAGTTAATTAGCCTATTTATGTGACCTCCACATCTCCCTATTAAGAGAGCCATTCTAAGTTCGCCGTCGTTCACGTCACCGTTTCCGCCACAGCCTGCCTTACCATTGGAAACCGCCGAGGGGTACCCACTATGTGATTGAGTGCATCCATCTTTGTGGGGACATCTTAACCCTTCAATGCATAGCGTGTCCAAAAGGCAATGCTGTGTCTAAAGTTAATTTTCAAACATATTTGTAAATTCAAAAAACTTATAACTTGTGCAGTAAGGTTTGAAGTTTTGTCAATATTTAAATTAAGAAATGTACTTTAAAGTCAGCGTTTTTTTGGACACACTATGCATTAAAGGGCTAAAGATATGCCCGGCCCAATCCATTTTAAGCTTGGGGTCGCTTTCTAAACATCAGGGATTCGAGTTTTGAAGCGCAATGTGGTGTGCCGGTTTATTATTTAAAATAATCACATTAAAATACATAATCATTGAACTAAAGTATGTAGATTAATGTCAGACAACAGGTTTTTAACTCTTTGTTGAATACAATACAGCTTTCAAATAAGTTAACGGTTCAAAGGGCATTTAGAAATAGGCCAACTTTTATGAATGTTAAATTGTGAGGATAAATGTCAAAATCACCGGGACCCGCGCTTTTCTTTCTCTAAATAACGTCCACAAAGTGAATTTTAAACTAAGGCCATCCATAGCTGGCTTGGTCGTAACTAAAACTATCGACCAATTCTTTTTATTTTGACGGGGAAAAATAAGAGATGTTTTTTTTTAAGCGCGGGGCGGCAATTTCGGCATTGGATTTTCCGATATACCTAGTTAATAAATAGTTTATAAAAAAAACTGGTGAACGCAATAAAAGTGGTGGAGTGGCACAAGATTGTAATAGTTTCACCAGCTTATATCCATTGGTAGTTAAGTTAAGTATTCAAATGAAAAACAGAGTTATTTTTTTAAAAGCTTTTTATTAACTTGCAATGTATGGATATATAAATATGAATGTACGGGTCAAATCTTGGAAGTTGAATTTGATCCACTTCCAGTGGTCGGATCAACTTGAAATTTGGTATACTTATGTAAGTGGGATGACAATGCAAGTAGGTCCAGTCAGCAAAAAGTAGGTACACTCAGCGAAAAAGCTTGCATTGTAAATTAAATTTTTAACAAAAACTTATTTTAAAAGCTTTTATTAACTTGCAATGTATGTATCTATGTACGGTTCGAATCTTGGAAGTTGAATTTGACCCACTTTAAGTGGTCGGATTCACATGAAATTTGGTATACTTCAGTATGTAGGTTGGATGACAATGCAAGTACAGACAACAAAAAGTACAGTCAGCAAAACAGCTTGCATTGAAAATTAAATTTTTAACAAAAACTTATTTCGGATCTTTTCCGTCTTCTTGTTCTTACTTTTATATTTGTGATCGGTCAAAGTTCCGAAAATCATAAGTAAAACAACTTTACCAAGAAAAAAATTCGCGTTAACGTTCTCGTCTATAGTCTGAAATATCATTGGATGGGTCTTCAAAACATTGCAGGTTTGTGAAAATCTTTTTTCGATTCCGGGGCCCATTTGCGAAATATTATATCTTAATGCGCATTTTTTTTGTTAGCCTCCCCCCTCCCCCTACGACTACTTAGCTGAATTGTTGGCTTTAAAATCGTTATAAAATGAGAATAATGCCTATAACAAAGTTGAAACGAAAATTTGCAGATCTTAGTAGCCGAAGTATAAATATAAATAAATAAATAAATATCACGGGACAATTCACACCAATTGACCCAGTCCCAAAGTAAGCTAGGAAAGCTTGTGTTATGGGTACTAGACAACGGATAAACATACTTATATAGATAAATACATACTTAAATACATATTAAACACCCAAGACCCGAGAACAAACATTCGTATTTTTCATACAAATATCTGCCCCGACACGGGAATCGAACCCGGGACCTCAAGCTTCATATAGTCAGGTTCTCTAACCACTAGGCCATCTGGTCGTCGTATAAATCGTATAAATTATTTGCCGCATATTATTATGAAACTCTGCACTACGCGTAGTCCGACACGCTCTTAGCCGGTTTATTATACTAGTTAAGTTGTATTTCTATGAACTTGTCTTCCTGGAGTTGCCAGCAGTCTGACATCGGTCCACTTAAGCCCCATGCGGGCCTCGCAGCTTGGGCCGTCGTGAATTAAAAATGCATGGTGCATTAAGTGCTCCAATGGAAACGATTCACTACTGCGCCGCGGGAGTGCCTTGAGGACTCAGAATGTGTCCAATTCTACCAAGTGTACTTAACTTACTTACCTTTGGTAGAACTATTAAGTCAACGAACTACAAAGCAATCATCAATATTTAATAATTTATTGAATCAGGCGTTACTTTGCGGAGGTCCATATTAATGAACTGAAACAATTACTTTGCTTAGATCGGCACTTTGCTGATTTGGGACCTTTTCGTGATATATGCATTTTTTTTATATTATGTTTTATTCCTGTTATTTTTTTTTTATATATCACGAATAAAATTTTTCTTTCATTCTTTCTTTCTTTCTTTCTAACCCGCGAAGGTAATTGTTTCAGTTCATTAATATTTAATAGTTAGATTCTTGGCAGGCGCAACAAAGTCAGCCTGGAGTGAATTGCAGCACACAAAAACTACATTGGAAATAAAAAAAGCAGATGAGCTAGCAAGGGAAGAGCCCTCATTTCTGACCTATACACGCCCAATTCTCAGATTGAGAGCGCTTGGGCTGTAGTTCCTACGCGGGATCAATGAGGATTTGGAACTTCACACACACCAATAGCTGCCCTGGTATGCAGGTTTCCAGTGCCGGCGTTACGACCACTGACACCCCGGGCAAGAATATTGTGGCGCCCATTTATGGAAATCAAAATCGAGTGCCAATTTGGCGGGGGAAGCGTCGCACCCCCACCGATTGCTTCCTGAAATTTGGCGCCCTGGGCCGTCGCCCTATCGCCCCACCCCCTAACGCCAGCACTGCAGGTTTCCTTATAATGTTTTTCTTAACTGGAAAACTCATATGGTATATTTCAAATTAAACTTCGCATATAAATTCCGAAAAACTCTGAGACCACAATACTCTGCTTGAGAGGCCATGGGTTGAAAACTACTATCCTACCACAACTTTTTAGGGCTCCGTAGCCAAATGGCAAAAACGGATTCGTCATGTCTGTCTGTCTGTCTGTCCGTCTGTTTGTCACAGCCACTTTTTTCCGAAACTATAAGAACTATGCTGTTGAAACTTGATAAGTAGATGTATTCTGTGAACCGCATTAAGATTTTCACACAAAAATAGAAAAAAAAACAATAAATTTTGGGGGTTCCCCATACTTAGAACTGAAACTCAAAAGTTTTTTTAATTAATACGTGTGGGGTATCTATGGATTGGTCTTCAAAAATGATATTGAGGGGTCTACTATCATTTTTTTCTAAACTGAAAACTTTTCCAAAGTGGTAAAATGTGTGCCCCCACCCCCCTGTAACTTCTAAAATAAGAGAATGATAAAACTAAAAAAATATATGATGTACATTACCATGTACACTTCCACCGAAAATTGGTTTGAACGACATCTAGTAAGTAGTTTTTTTTAATACGTCATAAATCGTAAACCGCAATTTTTTATAGATACCTAATGGTACGGAACCATTCGTGCGCGAGTCCGACTCGCACTTGGCTGGTTTTTTTAATGCTCCTCACGGTTTCATTACAGCAAAGCGCAAAACATAATTGCACAATACCCATTAACTTTCCCCGTGACTTGTAATTTTTCACTTTCGCAACGTTTACCGAACACATTTCCATTACCGAATTAATAAAGCGTAACGTACAAACAAACGACAGAAATATAAACATGACTCGCGGTATGAAAAATGCTTACAAAGAGTGGAAAAATTAAGCGGAGGGTGCGGGACACAAAGATAATTTAGCCGCTATAAACTGAAGGAGCGGGCCGTGGTTAATTACCTACCTGGCTGCCGCAGATAGAGCGGAAATCAGTGAAGAGGCCGACTATGAAGAATTCTAGTTCTTGCATGAAATAAAAAAATCGTGCGTGCAGTTCCTCCGCGCGGAAGATGTGAAACTTCGTAAAGTGGAAATGAAAAAGGCACTTATACATCAATATGAACCTTATTACATTAACTTAAAGGACTAAATTTACTTATGCATCTATGTGTTTAAATTACTCTCTAGATGGCGCTTTTATCAAGTCTCATACAAATTTGCACAGACAGTATGAGTTATGCATCGCACTGTCGAAGTTTTTAACATCCGTTAGTATGTATACAATGCGAGATTACTTGCTTCGGCAGTAACATATACTAATGCTTTCATACCCCCTCCATGGTTGCGTTAAACGTTTAACGCGACCCTGTTGCAAGTCGCATTAGAAATTTCATTTCAAAAAAATTTCTGGACATTATATAAAAATGAATTCCTATTTCCCTTGGTCACGGTGGTCACGGCATCACGCGTGAACAGCTGGACGGATTTCGCTAATTCTTTTTTTGTTGTATTCGTTATTGTCGTAGGAGAAGGTTCTTATGAAAGAAAAAAATAAAAAACTTGTGCGGAAAATAAGTAAAAATACCTATAAGAAAAATTAACGTTCATATTAACTTTTCTAATGTAACCTCATGGCGTTTGACATAACTGTCAGTCGTTTGACAGTTGGAGTGATTGACAGAATACGTTCTACATTATAATATTGTAACTGACATTGGCCCAAGCCTTAAGGCCGCCATTAAGGGGAAATAATAATAATAATAATACATTATAATATCATTTAAATTAAATGCACGGGTCGGCATTATATTGATAAAACTAGCGACGCGCCCCGACTTCATGTGTTGTAGTTCGGGGAAAAAGAGAAAATATAAAGTAACCGTCTTAAATTATGGACTTTTTATTGTTTTTTCACCCCTTTTTTTTAAAGTTACACCCGTGCGAAGCCGGGGCGGGTCGCTAGTTTATTATATATTTATTAGTATAAATATAAACAGACGATTACAGCCGTCCGTCCTTACGCCGGCAGCGATAAGAGCACAGATATTCAATTGAATTAAAATTAACCGCTATGTTTTAGCAGGTGGCTGAGTTAGTTTTAGTGTCCGACCGACTGAACCTCTACCGGCGGCCCGATTTGACGTTTCTCAATTTTCGTGTCGCAGTAACTTTGTACGAACGTCTACTCATCATCATTATAATCGCAGCCTATATAAGTCCCACTGCAGGGCACAGGCCTCCTCTCAGACAATGAAAGGGCTTGGGATATAGTTGCCACGCGGGCCCAGTGCGGACTGGGAACTTCGCAAAGACCATTGAATTTCTTCTGAGGTGTGTGCTGGTTTTATCACGATGTTTTCCTTCACCGTAAAGCTCATGGTAAATTTCAAATATAATTTCGCAAACAAATTCCGAAACCAAAATCGATAAAATAAACTCGCAATAGAGAATAATTAAATTTGGTCTTTATTCGTGAATATACCACGAGTTCCCTTAAAAAAAAAGGTTCCATAAAAATACGAATTTGATGAGCGCCTTTAAGTGTATAATTGTCAGATTTTTTAAACAATCGCACCGTTCGAATCGAATCAATTATTATGTATGACGTTTGTCGAGAAAAAGTTCTACGGCCACGAATTAACTGGTTTGACTTTACCATAAAATTTTAATGTTGGCAGCCTTGGCTGATAGTGCCCCCGTATAATGGAGACTTTAAAAGAAAATTAGCGCTAGCTCATTAAACGTCGGAAAGTTGGCTGCACTGTTATTGGATTGCAGGTAAATGCGGAAAAAACGTTGACTGCGCAATTTACAGAGTCAAAGGTTTAAATGAAAAGACAATTAGGTTTCTCTATTTATGGCTTGTGCCATTTAATTTAGCGACGAGTGTTTAAATAACGACTATTGTACACAAGTGCTAAGATTAAAGGAACACATGAATTAAAAGAAACCGGGTAATGTTATTATTTCACTTTTCCGACTTCAAAAAAAGGCTTGTGCTGAGGCACCGAATTCAAACAGATTAGTAGAAAGATATTTTCATGCTTTTTGTCTGTAGTCGGTTCCATTTTTATTATTTTTTTTTGCCATTTATTTTTTGGGTGTTTTTTGAAGGCGGTTTTATTTTTCATTTAAAAATTAATTTCAGTTTTTCAGTTTCATTTCAAAATGCTTTATTATTTCAACCAGCTTTAATTTTTTAAATGAATGTCCGAAAACTCAATGATATCCGGCTACCGGGGAGAGATAAGTGTACCTGTTCTGGAACAAGTAAGAAAAAAAATCCGTGTCATTTACAATTAGTTACTTTTGCCGCCTGACGTACAAAGGATTAAAGGTTTTAATGTATTCTCCACTCTAATATACTTAGATAGTGATAGCAGCTTACCATATTTTACTATATTGCTTCTTCATTCACGAAAATTTGGCGAAAAGTGATCACCGCCGATGTATCAATATCGATGGCATAGAATTTGGCACAATAATGCTAATCGCCGATGAATGATGGCATCCGGCTCTATTTGATCGATCGGTGATGCATCGTTATAATCGTTTTATGCGCTTCAAAGTGCATGGTTTATTCATTTTTCTGTTTGATCTATCTCGTGCAACATCCACGCAAGTTAAGCCATTTCTATGTGAGTCGCAGCATGGTTTTAGGTCTGGTCGTTCTGTCGATACCAATCTTTTGATTCTGACTGATACTATCTCTGAGTGCCTGGACAGGGCTATTCAGGTCGACGTCATCTATTTTGTCTTTAAGAAAGATTTCGATCGCGTAGATAATGATATCCTTTTAAATAAGCTTGATGACATTGGCTTCTCTTCCAAGTTGCTGGCTCTGTTTACCAGTTGTCTGCGCGATCGTCGACAGTATGTTCGACATGGATGATTTGTTTCGGACTTATCAGTTCACACTCGTATTACACTCGTTCAGGTGTCACCCCCAGATACTACCCTTATTTATATCCCACAAATTTTTTATAGGTTGCTTAGGTTTTAACTCTTTGGAAGTGAGGCGAAATAGCAATCTTCTCATCATAGTCTGACGTTTTTTGCGCGAGGAGTCGGATGTTATCCAATTAGTGGATAGCGTACTCAGGCTAAGCGTCCCGGACGCCCCCCGAGTGAACCTCCGGCCGTGCGCGCGCGCACTGCTGGCGGTGCCGGCTACGCGCACGGTGTTGCGCCGGAGCGCGCCATTACCGCGTGCGCTTGCTCTGCTCAATACGCTTTTGGCATCCTGTACCCGAGTGTGACCTGTTTGCGTGGAGATGGGTAGCTGTGTGCCGGGAATGTTTGAGTTTTTGTGAGGCGATGGACAATAGGCCGACCACCGTGCAATAATAAAATGTCCTGCTGCTTTCTTTTGTATGCCTACTTAATATTGTTAATTTTATAAGTGTTTTTTAGTTTATGTATACTATCTTACTCAATTTTGTTATTTATAATTGATGTTAATTAATTTCATTTTAATTCTTATTCTCATTTTAATTCTTAGTTATTAAGTAAACTTTCTCCTTACTGTCCCCTTTTCCAACTCTAAATTCTATGTATACTCTTTTACTGTCGAGGCTATTCGGCTGTGGAACTCCCTGCCACTAAACCTAAGGCATGCCCAATCCTTACCTATCTTCAGATCCTTACTCAAGGAGCAAGCACTATTTACTATCTTGTACATAAAATTATAGCCTGCTTATATATTTAAAAGTATATTGTTTTGTCTATGTGTGTTTGATGTTGTAATTGTTTTTATATTACTATTTATTTTTATATATTTGCACCACCTGCAGTGGATATTATTCTTTTGTGAAAAGGTTGCCTGGAAGAGATCGCTCCGAAGCGATAAGGCCGCCTATTGCTTACCTTATATTTTTTCCATGTACATACTTGTTTTTCTGTATTGATTTCTTTGTGGTGGACAATAAAGAGTCATTGTATTGTATTGTTGTAATCTAGTTTCTCGGCGTATTGGTTCGCTAATTCTAATGAAATTGAAATTGGATTCTAATGAAATTTGGCACACAGATAGGTTATAATCTGGACTAAAATACTTATAAGATACTTTACATCCCGGAAAATGGCATAGTTCCCGCGGGATAGCAATAAACGAATTCTTCGCAGATGGAGTCTCGGGCAACAGCTAGTACATACCTATGTAATATTTAAAGATATTAAATACAAAAGTAAGTTTATCGCAACTTTATTATACCCTTTCAGAAAAAATATTTTAACTTGTTCAACACTAAAGAAATATCAAAGGAGTCAGGTTTAATTCAACGTTCTAAAAAAATCAACCCGTATTCATCATTAGACAATACCGTTCACAATACCTGCCTATAATAGTTCATTACAAAATTAAGCATTCGAGAATGGATTCCTTACCAGTACCTCTACCATGAGTTACACTAGTTCACAGTGACCGTACTCGCTAGCGACGGCGTAAATGATTTGTATGGAGACTTGTACTTCCGTAAGTGACCGCTAGAGGCGCTGTACACAATTCTCCATACAAATCATTTACGCCGTCGCTAGCGAGTACGGTCACTGTAAACTAGTGTAACTCATGGTAGAGGTACAGGTATCGTGAATACGTAACATAAACAATCCCTCACAAACTTTACTGTGTATACCCAGTGTTTCTGTCTCGCTCAATAGTTTCAAAGTTCGATCCAATCTCCATCGAGTTGAAACAAAAGTTACCCGAAAGCAAAACAATCTTGGATTTGATTTTCGCCACTTTACCAAACGGAGCCGATTTGGGGGCCGACTTCAGATAAATTTAATTTCTCAACGAGTCTATATTGTTAAAAGAGCTAACTGACTAACTGACAGACTATGCACTGCCTAAATCACTGTAACCAGATACCTACTTGAAATTTGGCACACAAACTTGAGGGTAATAGAGGTAGTTTATATATTTAGAGTACGGTCACCCGCAAAAATATGTATCGATTTAACCCTCTCATAATTGACAACATTTCATATTTCTAAGACTATAATTTGATTCGTTCTCTGTATTCTGTTTGGAAAGAGAAAGACGCTGATAGTTTTAAATTTTCACTAGGATTATTAATTAATTTGTTACAATTTTTTAAAGATGTGCTTATTCTAAAAGAGCGTAACGGTAGCGATAGCGTTACTTTTGTCTAGTCTCTATTAAAAAAATGATGACGTAAATTTGACGTTATGGTTTTTTTTTTATGGTTGTTATCAAATTTAAAATTATGACAGCTCTTTTTTCTAGTGAAAAGGGTAAAGGAAACATCTATTCTGTGGCACTATTTGTAAGTACATATATGTTTGTAAATTTGTTGTATTTTTTAAATATGGAGAAATAAATTATAATAAATATTTTTCCGTGTTCAGGAGGCGAAACTCTTTTGATTCCTGTAGTAATTTTCAGAAGTTAAAAAAATGAAAGGTTGATCCGACGCCATAAGAGCTATGGGCACGTTAGTACTATTACTTATTCTGTGCTATGAGACATATTCATGAGTAAGTTGTATGCACCCAATTTTAACAGTTTTTTCGAAATTTCTACGGGATAGAGACATAGTTATTTTTTTATTCCTACACGGGAGCATGGTCGCGGGATAAGCTAGTACGTGTACGTTAGATCATTATTTATCACCTAATTGCGCAGGAGCGTCTACACTATTTTTTGTACGACTTTAAACATGAAACTACCGTGAGACTTACTCATAGTGAAAATAAACGGATCACTCACGTCTTAAAACGAGTTTAACTCGACATGTTTCGGGCTAATCCGTAGCCCTTCCTCTCGGAGTCGCACGTCACGGCGGCTGCCAAACGCGCACTGCGTGCTACTGCCCTGGTCGCGCGGCTACTCAACGCAACTGACAGCGACACACAACTACCGCATGCGACTCCGAGAGGAAGGGCTACGTATTAGCCCGAAATATGTTGAGTTAAACTCGTTTTAAGACGTGAGTGATCCGTTTATTTTCACTACTATTTGTACAGTTTGATAAACTTTCGTTATTGTTTACCTTATTAATCTACGTCTCGGACTTAACCATTTGTAGTCCATATCTATATGTAAGCCTTAAATTGGTAACAGTTCAATCAACCGCAATACCTATATACAGCTACAGACATGTCATTGAGATAGACTTAGTAAGTGAATCTTACATGGAGAATCGAGCGTGAAAAAATCTTGACGTCACTGAAGTGACTTAACTAGTCAAAGTCATAGAACCAAAAAACGAATAGGTTCTAAGCGCGTGTTTTTCTCCGAACCGGCAAAGCGACTATAATTTTTTGTACAATTATTGTTTTTTTTTTTGTTGTATTTTGTACGTTTTTTTTGGGTTGGGTGCTCGTTCCAGTTTTGAGAATAAACTCGTAAAGAGTTAAAAATGTATTAGAATTTTGTGTGGTGTTTATAATAATCGGGCCTGTGTCACATTTAAATATGTAGGTGTTGATTTATGTGGAAATAGAGAAGCTCGGGTTTATACTTGAAAAGACATGTGTGTCCTACAGATGTAGTTGTCTTGCGCGTGTGATAGCAGAGGAAAAACCTAAAGGGTCGTAGTTCATTGACTGAAGATTCGGATTCGATCTTACAGATTAGCCTTTACGAACGCAGCGAGGGTCATTTTTAACGTCCCTACATTTAGTGATGAAATTCACAAGGGTCCACGTCACTTTAAAAGTATTTAAACGCGGTAAAGATGGTTTATCTATTTGTATTTACAGGAAAACGAGCAAACTGTATTTGTGGGACGTGAAAAGTAGACTTTTACTTAACTTTTGAGCCGCAAAGTACATTGAACATGCATTGTCTTTCTCAATAGTACGTCTGTGGGTGTACCTAGAATTATAATGACCAGCTTAATACATACGTGTAATTAGTAGGAAGCTGAATATGTGACGTGTACACGATTTAATTGGAGGATTTGGTATCATAACTAAAAGTGTACGGTCACGGAAAATTAATGTTGACCAGCTGAGAACCATATTTTTGCAATAAATGTGAGACAAAAATGATTTTCCAACCACATCCTAGTAGGGAGGAATGTCATTTTACTGTAGTCAAAAACATTTTCTTGTCTCTATTTAACGTTAGAATTCGCTACATGATACGTAGCATAGCGTACTATAAGGGAAGTGCTTTGAGTTTGAACCCTTCTCTGGTTGGTAAGCTTGTTAAGCTTCTGTTAATTTAACATTAGTCGTTTGTTTTTATCTGTTAATTTATCATGATTCATGGCTTAGCTCAGAGGATTAATCCGATCGATTCGCACTTAGAGTACTTCTTGACCTCGCTTCCAATCAGCCAAATCCTAAGTAGATCGTGGCAAAATCGATCGTGGAAAGTGTCCACTAGGGTTGATTTTATTATACTAAAGCCAACAAAAGCATGCGGTTCAGTTGATGTGATCAACGTAGCCCATGGATACCAACCATTGAGACTACTGGTGCATTGCCGGTCTTAAATACTGTATAGTTCGAAGCATGAAGAATGACCTGAATAGACAGGACGAGATTTAAGGAGCTGACGCCAACCTTCATTAATGAAGTGGTATAAGAAGAAAAATGATTTGTGCCTGGTACAATTTTAGCTCTTTGTCCCTGTACACTGTACCTACAAGTAGTTTCTTAACCACGTACCTAAGAAGAGAGAGTTAATGAAGCGCCTGTATAAAATAGTCGAGTAAAAGAGCTTTTTGCGGCTGCTTATAGAATTAACGTTTTGACACAGTTGTACAATCTACAGTTTTGATTTTGATGTTGAATGGGCCCTCATACTTGGATTGTACTAAAATCTGTGTCGCCCCACTCGCTCTTAGTTGCGGCACATGTTTCACAGCTAATAGGCTTTTTTAGAAGTAGATGGCTTCTCGATGAACTACAAACTTTGTACCCTGCTCTTCTACTATTTACCAAAGCGTGTTTGGTAGCAGCGGAACAAGGTAAAAAGGTTGTATGTCACTGATGTACGTATGTATGTATGAAATATATTTATTCATAAAAAGTTACACTTTCATTTAAATGATATGTTAATTAAGAAATTAGTCATTCTTCTATTCTGTATCACGGCGGTTTTTGTTTTTTTTTATGAAGCTGACCCACGACTGATCTCTGTTTCACCTCATGAAAAGTTCAGATGATCCCAAAGGTGTATCTCACTGGTTGGTTATAATATAACCATCAATTAATAAATATTTCGTAATTTTTCTCTTTTCTTTACCTGCATAATCTAGCAACGTTTTCAAGTGCTGTACGGTGCTGTAACGTTGTACTGTAACTCGATTTCAGCTAATTCTAGTTTATTGCAACAAAAAGCATTCCTCCGGGTGCATCCACTCCTACGTCCCCGGGCACTTCATTACGGACAGGGTTGCTATTCTGTTATGTCATAATTTCGTAAAATATTGAAAAAGCTTGTTACGTAACACATAATTCATGTTAGACAGTGATAGGTCATTCGTTTTGTTTGTGAGCTGTTGAGTGCTCGTGTTAGCGTTGAGGATGAGTTCGTAGAGCGTTTGAAATGTGTTAGCATTTTGAGTTTGTGATTGTTGCGTTTGTATGATAGTATCGATTAATGCAAAAGGGTATTTTCAATAAAAAGCGTAAGTGTAAATTTTCGGCGTTCTTATTCAAAGTCACACACAAGTACTATTAATTTTCATAAAGAAAAAGTGTCCTTCAGTCAGTTTTGTGACTTTTTTTGCATACAGTTTATACATATATGAGTCGTCACAAAACTAACACAAAAAAATGTATGGATAACTAGGGAAAATAAAATCTCTCTTGATTCTGAGTAAAAAAAAACTCAAAAAAAAAACTCAAAACTCAAAAATTCCTGATTTTAAGAAAAAAGCAACACTTTTTATTGAAATGCCCAAAAGTGGAGAAGTAAGTGATCGCATAAATGTAGCCTGGATGTAGCTGTCGTGAACAAATTGTAGTACCTAACAGAAGAGTAAGGTAAGAGGTTTGTGTGGTTCAGTGGAACCACTGCACTTCTCCTCTGTATACTTACGTCATGTGACCTCTAAAACCTCTGCCTTATCAGGGCCAGGCAAGTGTCTACGCTCCGAAGCATTTACTTGCACTGGCGCACATTGTTATCAGTCAAACTGCTAGCCAAAGCCACATAGCTTGTTAAGACGATTACGATACCAAATGAGGATTTTAGATTTTGCAAATACAATATTCGATAATGCCTGGAAGAGCTTCTGGTCCATGAAGCCGCTAATGAAGGGCAGCCTTCCTGTCACTTAAGCGCAAACTCGTCGACATGTGTATTCTTCCCATCTTAACCTACGGCGCCCAGACTTGATCATTAACTGAGGGTCTAAAGTCCAGGCTTAAGGTTTGCCAGCGAGCAATGGAGCGCAGTATCCTGGGTGTTCGAAGATCTGATCGAATCAGAAACACTGCACTGCGCTCCTAAACTCGTATTACAGATGTGGGTGTCAAAACCGCCAAGCTGAAGTGGGACTGGGCCGGACATGTCTGCCGAATGCATCCGGACCGATGGGCGCGAATCGTTACCGAATGGGTTCCGAGGGATGGCCAAAGGAGCAGAGGCAGACCTAAGAGGAGATGGCGGGACGACCTGAGCGCTTTTCAGCTCGATTGGCAGGTGCATGCCCAGGATAGGGAAAAATGGCGGAGGAAAGGGGAGGCCTTTGCCCAGCAGTGGGACATATTATAGGCTATATATATATAAAAAAAATACAATATAGATATATCGTTATAGTATAGGTAAATCTACCCAGGTGAATTTTTCGCTTCGAGCCCTTATCTTTCAAAACAAACGGTATAGTCATAGTATTAACGTTCAAATTTAATGTAATGGCTCGAAGCGAAAAATTCACCTGGGAAGATTTAAACTTATACGTTCTATGAAAACCTATTCTTGTATGGCGAAGTTAAGATTCGTTTCTAAATTATTTTTTCTACTCATGGATGAATACTAGGAACACTTAGGTAGGCAGGTATAAGTACACTTATACAGAAAATTTTATATTTTTGTGTGTCACAAGGGTAAAAAATTGTAATAGGTATTTACAAAATTTTTCTTGCGTCTGACAACCCTGGTTAGCTTAGTCGCTGCGCCAAATAACACGAATACCTACAAATACAACATTACATTGTCTGTTACTGCTGAAAAATTGAGCATTCTTCACAATCTAGGTAATATCCTGTGCGATCTGAACTTCTGGCTTCATTATAACGAACCATCGTAGGTACCTAATAGCTGCCATGTCATTCCTTATTGAATGTGTACTACTTCCACTTTTCGTTTCTAGTTGGAGTATCAATACTGGGATGGATCACCTTTGTACTTTATCGCATTGAAAGATGTAAGTTTTTCACCCAAGCAAGTACCTATGATATATAATGATTTTTTAAGGAAAGATACGTCTTATGATACAAAACAACAGAAAAACATGCTTCGAACGGAATGGCAGTACACACACATACATTTTGAAACATGATGAAATCCGCGCAAGAACTAAAATCACGGACATAGCTCGAAGAATCGCTAGACTTAAGTGGAAGTGGGCAGGGCACATCGCTCGTAGATGAGAGAGGCAGAAAGGTTCTCGAGTGGCGTCCGCGGACCGGAAGACGAAGTGTAGGTAGGCCTCCAACAAGATGGAGCGACGACCTGCTGAAGGTGGCGGGAACGCATTGTATGCAGATGGCTCGGGAACGATCTGTTTGGCGAGCCTTGGGGGAGGCCTATGTTCAGCAGTGGACGTCTTTCGGCTGAAATGATGATGATGACACGTACATTTTCACGTTCTTCTTGTTCCGGTTACGAAAGGCATACGGTTGTCCTTTTCTTAGACGTCATGTGAGCCCAGAGACTTAGCCTTTGTTCTACGCCTGCCTAATACACATTTTTTATTTTTTTTCATGTTAGAAAGGCCAGACAAACGAACTAGTGGGTCACCTGATGTTAAATGATCACCACTGTCCATAGACACCCGCAGCGCTTTACGCGATGCCAGTGCGCTGTCGGCCCTAAAGGAATGGGAACAGGGGAAGGGGGTGAGGGAGGGGAAGAGGGAAGAGGTGAGGTATTGGGCCCCCGGCACTCTCACTGACCGTACGAAACGCAAGCAGGATTACTGCTGCTTCACATTATGCCTGTGTCGCGTTTTGCCTAAACTTCATTCTTTGTAGCATTTAGGCTTGGTTATATTTCGTCTATTTCGCTGTTTCTATGTAGGTACTGTACCTAATTCGTCATTTGACTCTGCTGTAGTCCTATTGCTTTTAAGTCTTATTACGACGTAGCCCAAACAGATTTAGACATAATGCGTTACAGAGATTTAAGCATAGTGATAATTAGGAACGTCACGTTTTATACTAAACGCGTTTTAGGTTTAAGTAGGAACATAGGCATAATGCGTTTTAGACAGGCGTAGAACAAAGGTTCTATAGCCGCTAAGCCGTGGTAGGTGGTGGGCCACAGTCAGTCAGTCAGTCACGGTAATGTTTTATAGGTATAGATTATTGACAAAGTAAAAAGTTCCTTTCAAAACCTTTTGATGTCTATTATCCAAAGTCCCTGGCAGCAGATACACTATTCAGAAGGCCGTGGGTAACGTAGCTCGAAGCGCTTTTTCCCATTCTGAGTTACATCCCAACGTGAATTGGACGTGTCCATCGAATCGAAAAGGCTTGTTGAAACTTTACATTTAACAAAATAGATAGCTGCAGACTGAATGCCTGGGACAGAGGCAATCAACCTAGCGCAAACACGCATACGGCCTGTCATTCTATTTACATTCGCGTTTTAAATAAACAATCCTGTAATTGTGGAATTGACGAATATTTGAACAGTAAAAAATCCACCAAATTTGTTTTAGACATTTCAAATGTTAAAACTAGGTTTGTTGTTGTTACTTGTTAGCTTTAAATTAACATGTCGATAATGTTTTAAATATAGTTCAATACCACATCCATACCTATGTCAAATACTCGTACTTACATAACCTCTAAATGCATACCTAATCACAGTAATCACGATGATTGATAAAATTACCACAGCGGTCGTGTTCACAAGTAGACATTATTTGAAAGATTGATTTTATAAATAAATAAATAAATAAATAAATAAATAAATGAAAAGTGTAAACAGAAGCACAATTACAAATTTTATCGTTTTTATTTCCTTTTATAATCGACGTCACCATTTTTCCGACTTTACTACTATTCTACAATTTTACAACTTTACTACTATCAATGCGCACGTTTTTAGGTGTTTTCATAAGTTTTAATAAATCTCGGTCGATTGGTGTCAGTATAACCAATGAAATGTATTATTTTATTTGAACCACACTCTTTGTTTTAACTCAATATTTGAAAATTATTTTTGCTAACTTACTTGGGAAAATACACATGGGTATATTGCTTTTGCGTGGCTAGGCAGACCAGGTTACTCGGGTACTTAGCTCGCGGGTTATTGCTCTTATTAATTTATGAGGTCTGTCGTAATTACAGAAAATCGGAAATTTCATTATTTCAGCTATCAATTGACTAGTAAAAATGACATCGGAGAGTTCCCGCTTACAGCGTTTCCCTGAAAGCGTGTATCATGTTGTTTTTATCCTGGTAAAAGAAAGTAACGACTTCAGTAATACGAGCCATACTTTAGCAATTAAGAACGAGAGCGCGTAACGTCGAGTCGACATCGTTACAAAAAGCTGATTGCTCATAGCCATATATTAAGTTAATGGGGCCTGCACTAAGCACGCCCTTGACTTTAACGATGCGGCGAAGGAGGCACGAAATAAATTTAAATTGGTTGGGCGGTGACCGCCGGTCACTCCCGGTATGAACGTCCAGACAATGAATCGTAGGCGAGCTATTGACCTCTTCAATTATGATTTAAATGACCTGTTTTTACGTAACTTGAAATTTAAGTTTAAACATTCATTGGAAAACGTTTCCAGAAATTTTGCTTCTTACCTATATAATTATCATCTCATCTCCGGCCTTGATATACCTACGTTCCATGGCGCATAGGCTCGCTTGTCGTTCTCACACAGGTGCAGTTAAAATGTCTTAGAGGTGCGACCCACAATCCTCCGCTTGAGAACAAATAGAAACGGCTAGGCTACCATGACTAATCCTACTAATATTATAAATGTGAAAGTTTGTGAAGATGTTTGGATATTTGAGTGTTTTATTCAATCACGCAATAATGGCTGAACATTTGGTAGCATAACGAACGGTTTTTTTTTTTTTTTTTTTTAATCTTTATTTTAAGGAACTTTGATCAAGTGGATTGAACATGTCAGTTCCAATAGGCCTTAACTAGATAAAAAACTACCAACCTTACAATTAAAACACATGGCTCAAGCCAAGAGGGGATACGACACGACCCCCAAATCACAACGCCGAAGCCCCTGACACAGACCACCAAACCCGTACACGGATTCTCTGTTAAATAAACGCAACACAGTCCATTTACTTACTTTCTAAAAATCCGTATACAAATCTAGCAGCCTGCGACAAGGGCTCCGACAGTATAGCTTGGAAAACACCAATATTTAAGAGGGTAAGGTCCCAGACTCTACAGAACGTATCCCTCTTGACTCGAGTCCTTGCACACTCCATCAATAAGTGATGCACATCCTCAACCATACCACACTCATCACAATTTGGCGACTCCGTCTTCTTCATTAAATGCGCAAACTTATTTAGAGGAACATGGCCAGACCGAAGCCTATGCGCACAAACCAGTTTTGCTCTGGAGAGCCTAGCAGAGTCAAACCAAGGCACATGAGGAGGCTCAGCCTGCATAGTTCTGTACCAAATGCCCTTTAACTGAGACCGATCACTAAAATGTTCTTTCCAAAGATCATAACATTTGCTCTTATACCGCAAAATTACCTCTGAGAACTCAGGAGCAATAACGGCCTCGGTTCCCTCAGTCACAGATGACGCGGCTAGCCGGTCAGCCTCCTCATTTCCCAGTAAGCCAATGTGTGACGGAATCCACTGTATTTTTATACGTCTGCCTGAATGTTGGAATAAAGAAATCAGTTCCAAAATTCTGTAAGCCGTAGAAAAACAACGCTTGCCCGATGTACACCGAGCTATGTGCTGAACAGAACTTTTGCTGTCAGTTAATATCACAATATCACTATAATCTAACACATGGACGTATGATAAAGCCTCAGCAATTGCATAAAGTTCCGCAGACATAATCGATAGGCCGCCCAAAATTTTAAATTGTGCCTTTTCATTATTAACAGGGTCGTAAAATGCTGCCCCTAACTTATCGCCACACTTGGAACCATCAGTAAATATTTTATGATAACTGGAATACTTTTTCTCCAACTCTAAGATTACCTCAAGACGAAGAACGTGCCCGTTGTATTCACGTTTAGCCCCACGAATACAATCCAGACTACCGAACAAAACATCACCTAAATGGAATTTTGACACCCAGGCATCTAATTTAAACATAGGCAATGGACACGACGAGGAGATATGCTCATCAGAAACCTCCACAATTACATCAGCTAGCAACGGCTTCCTCTTGCCATTCCAATAACCACTTTGGCATACATTGCCTAACTCACGAATCATGTCAACAGTAACATTATTTGAATAAGTCAAAGCTTTTAAACTAAACCTAATCGCTAAATATCGTCTTCTGACATGTAAAGGAACTATACAGAGTTCACTCTCCATGACATGAATAGGCGTTGACCTAATGAAACCTCCAATCACCCTTAGAGCCTGATTTTGGATTTTTTCAAGCTTATACACATGCGTCTTGGCACTGTTATTATACAAAAAACATGCGTAGTCCATCCTACTACGAATCAATGAAATGTATAATCTACGAAGATGCTTAGGATGAACACCCCAAGAAGAACCAGCTAAAGTTTTTAAGATACCAAGAAATCTTTGAGTTTTTTCAACAACATAACCAATATGCTTTCCCCAACGCAACGATCGATCTAACCACATCCCTAAATACTTGGCTGTAATGTCAGAGCTCAATTGTATACCACAAATATTAAGACTGACATGCTGAACCTTATGACCCTTGCTAAATACACAGAATTTTGACTTACTGGCAGAAACATCTAGCCCTAAACTATCTAGCACATCTATCATTATACTTAAAGAATCTTGCATACTACTAGCACCATCTTGCAAAGACTTGGACCTAATATACAACACAAAATCATCGGCATACTGTGCAATATGAACTTTGTCTATCTCATGACAAATCTGATATGTAGCAATATTAAACAAAAGAGGGGAAAGTGGATCTCCTTGAGCCAAACCTCTATCAGTCCATCGAATAACAGAAGAATCATCATTATGATCTCGTAAAATGAGATGCCTCTCACTCAAGAAAGCCCATAAATATTTACAAAATTTTGCACCAACACCTAAACAATCTAAAATATTAACAACTTTTCCAACCGACACATTGTTATATGCTCCTTCAATGTCCAAAAAACATGCCAAGGTAGACATATTCTTCGAAAAGCCCGCTTGTATATAAGACACAAGGCGAGCTAAACAATCCATACAAGATTGACCTCTTCTGAAGCCTATTGTATCACGTGAAAAAACTTCATTTTTCTCTATAAACCACTCTAAACGTTTCATCAACATCACATGGAAAATTTTGCACACACAAGAGATTAAAGAAATGGGTCTCAACTTCACTAACTGATCCTGTACATGAGTTGACTTCGGAATAGGAACGACCTGAATCATCCGCCACTGCTTAGGCACAACACCGGACGCAAAGATCAAGTTGTATATCTTGAGCAGAAACAATTTAGCAACAAGTGGCAAGTTAAAAATCACTTCATACGTTATCCCATCGACACCTGGCGCAGAATTTTTCTTATGCAAACAACTATTAAATTCTTCTAACGAAAATTCACCCTCGAGAAAAGGATTGGCCGAGCTAAACGCAGGTATTTCGGATTGCACATAGTCAGGCGTAAGAGAACACAATAACTCTAGTCTGCTTTCCTTAGACGCAATAATTCTAGATCGAGAATAACCCTTCATCCATCTCATACGATTCCACATATCCGACGCAGTCGTAGTGTGATCAATACTTTGACAAAACTTCTGCCAACTGCGAGATTTGGCGTTTCGAATAAGCCGCTGTGCCTCCGCAACCTTTTTCTGCATAAAACTCAAATTATCTGGAGTCGGATTGCGCCTGAAATGACGCAACGCAAGCCGCCTCTCCGCAACAACCCTGGAGAGTAGGGGACTCCAGTAACTCTTGGGCTTAAAAATGCGCGTAGGATCTGTACAAGTTTTAGTTATAGGGACATTCTTGGTTAAAGCCTCCTTAACACGGGCTTCAAAAATATTATATAATAGATGAACATCATTTTGCACAAAAGAGGAATTATCCATAAAAAAATCTCTCAAAGAGTCTCGATAACCTGGCCAGTCTGCATATTTGAAATTAAATTTTTGTATAAAATGACGAAAATCCCTGTAATTTAAACTTAATTTGATAATAAGATGATCACTACCCAAATGCTCATTGGACACATCCCAAGTAAAATCCACAGCAATGTCTGAAGTGCAAAAGCTAACATCAGGAGAGCTTTCTCGCAGAATGCCATCCACAAATTTAACCCTTGTAGGCTTCCCATTATTAAGAGATACAAAATCATGCTCGAGCGCCGAATCAAACAACTGACCACCTCTTGAGTCACACTTATAAGACCAATTTGTATGATGAGCATTAAAGTCGCCCGCGACTAAGGCTTTCTCAGAAAATAAAGAGAAAATTGAATCCCAATCATATTGCGACGTCCGTACTGAAGATGGACAATATAGAGACACAATATACTTTAACGAGGCACAATTTAAAATTTTAACACAAAGAACTTCAATACCAGAATTATTTAAAGCAATATGAGATACCTGAGCTTTTACAGAATCATGGACAATAATAGCCACTCCTCCATACGAATCTAATCTATCTTTTCTGAATACATTATAAGAGCTTATACGAAGAACGTTACTGTTATCTAACCATGTCTCATTAATTATCGCAATGTGAACTTTTTCTCTGTTTAAAAAAAGTTCAAGCTCAGTTATCTTAGGCCTCATACTTTGAGAGTTCCACTGAATTATATTCAAATAGGAATCTAAATTATGTCTAGCCATTATTTACATTACTAAAAAAAAACTGAAATAACTCAAAATCCTTAAAATACTTCTTACACATTTCCAAGCATTCTTCCACAATAAACTTACAAACACACTTAAACTTCTCCTGCCAACTCTCGTTTGATAATAAAATATCCTTTACTTTCTCAATAAACCGCTCAAAACAGCTACGTTTCCTTCTTTTCCTTCTCTGATCTCGATCCTCAGTGAAAATGTTTTGGGGCTGCTCATAAGTAGGATCTTCATCTTCATTCACTACGGGGACTCTCTTTGGCTTCTTTCTCTTTCTGACCTCTTGATGACTTTCAACCTCTGTACAACCTTGGCTTCTAGGCTTCTGAACTATAGGCTTCTGACTGCTGACCCGCTCCGACGCGTTTCCGTTCACGAGCTTGGTCAGAATGGCATCCCTATATGACTTGCCAGCTCTCTCCTTTCCAGCATTGCCAATATCTAATCCGTCCTTCATTGGCCGATGCGATGATGATGGCGCACCCTGCTGATCTCTACTCTCCTGCATATATAGCGACAGAGCTCTTTTATAAGCACAGCCTTCATTCGACATGATTCCTCTTATCTTCTTTTCTCTGAGAAATGCCGGACAAGCTTTATTTAGAGCCATGTGAGGCCCTTTGCAATTAAGGCATTTAAAATTAGTTGTCTCACAATTGGCATGTGTTCCTCCACACTTCGGGCATATTATTTTACCTGATGGACAAAACCTGATAAGGTGCCCAAACTTCCAACATTTTGAACACTGGGTAACCGGAGAACTATACGGGTTTACCTTAAATCGACATCCATAGGCATAAACATAGGGGGGCAAACAGGAGCCTTTGAAGCACAGACGTATAGCTTCTGACTTCACCCATTGACCATCACTACTCAAACGATTCAACCTTTTTACCGACATGATTTCTTCCGAGCTATCAATATTCCTTAAAAACTCTTCCTCATTAACATCTAACTCCACATTCTTTATGATGCCATAAATGTAATTCAATTGATTTGCCCAGTACACACGTTTGTCATCATTGTTAAATTCTACCGCCGATAAAAGCTTCTCTGCCTCTTCCTTCGTGTTGAATTGTATGCGCACCTTACAGGGGCCCGAGAACTTAATTCTTAAAATGCCTTGTATACCCTTGGCTTGAAGTAACTTGGCCAAACCTATCTGTTTTGGCAGATCCGTCGTCGAAATTAGGTATACTTCAAAAATCTCATCATATGGTACTGAAGTTGTAGCCGCTGTACCCCGTAAACGCTTGGGTCTCCTTCCTACGGTAATGAAACTGGCATCAGAGGCCCAACTATCATCACTCGGGCCACCAAATCTCTTCTCTGACGCCGCGCGCACTTCTGACATGGCATCTTCACCGCACAAGGCATCCATTGGAGTCACCGGCGCCAACCCCAGCACATTCAAGCTGTCCAACGACGTCGACTTGGTTCGCTGCCCACACTCAAACATTGAAGACGACGCACTGACTCCTTCACCCGGGTCACAAGACCCTATACTCGTTTCACTCATATTTAACGCAAAACGCTCCCTAAATTAAAATTTATTTAATTAAAACGAATAGATGAAAATTTGGCAACCGCCGCCTTTGACAGCCCAACGTCAACCATAACGAACGGTTGTGGTACCTACTCTGAAGATGAGCTCTGGTTGAGTTCGGAACGCGTCGGTTATAGTTTTAGTAGTGTTGATAGTTGGGTTTGTGTGATTTGGACAGTGTGGAGGTGGAGGAACTGCATGAACACGATCGTAGGGTCGCGGGTGAGCAAAGTAATTGTTTCAGTTAATTTCTAACTCTTATAGTTCCTGACTTCTCCCTACTGATCCATTTGTATTGATCATCCTATACATCTTGTGTGTATTGAATGTCTATTACATTGAGTTGAAATTAATATTTAAAAGAGTAAACAAAATTAAACTTTGTTTTTTAGGAAAAGCATATATATGCCTGAGTATAGCGCCTGTGCTGGATATACCAATTACCAGATGAGCACCGTGTATCCAGGAATTCTAATTGTTAACTGTGCAGATACACGAGTACGGCTGCCTATACCATGTTATTTACTCTATGTATAAATAAATAAATATCACGGGACAATTACCAATTGACCTAGTCCCAAAGTAAGCAAACCTTGAGTTAAGGGTACTAACTAGGCAACGGATAAACATACTTTATAAATAGATTGATACATCCCAAGTAACAAAAACTTCTATAACCAAGGCTTTTTATCACTAAACAGTAATATAGCAGGCCTATAATGGTAACCATTGTGACTGCTTGTACTATAAAGGTTTTCAACATAGCATTTTGGTTCTTTAAGATTAAGTTCTATAATTTAGCTCTTAGAACGCTTACAGGACCATACAAAAGAATATTTAAAGTGTTGCATTGTAATAGATATCAATAAAACGATTATGGTTTTATTTAGTACTATAGATGACCCTGCTGACACTTTTATGTATCTATTTTGCACTAATAATGCGCCAAAATAACTCTTACAGTTTAGTATTGTAGCAGCATCGAAAAAACTATTACAGGATCAATCTGCACTATAAAAGTACCTTGCACGACCATTACGTAACGTGTTAGCTTCTTAAAAGCTCCCTCAACATCGCTATGGGGCTTGTTCTGTAAGCGTAATGAAAACTCTTCTATAGTACAAAATAGTACCATAGCTACTCCTGGTGCGTTGCTAAATAGCTTAAATTCTAAATATTTCTAATATGGCTGCTGCTTTTGCTATAATAGCATATTAGCAGCACGTCTGGATCCAATGTGTACTATAGCAGCGATAGTCGAGACTATTCTTTAATTTATTTATTTAATTTTAATTAAAACATAAAAATTATGAAGGCGCATTGTCAAATTTGAAATCAGCATAATGATTTTATCGATACAATTATTTTCGCAAGTGCAAGTTACGGCAGAGTTACAGTCCTTAAACGATCAACGACAGCAAATGACATAAAGCATAAATCATATATATTTTCTTGGCAAATACAACACAAAAAATGGCGAACAAGTGTTGATAAAACAATCACTGGAATCGGTTACGGTGAAAAATAGCACATTAAACATGTTTTGGTTACCTTTATAGAGCACATTTGTGACATAAACGTTGCAGACAGCACTATTTTAGTACTAAAATGCGTTTCTCGACACTTTTACATTTCAACTATAGAGTTAATTTATCACCGTGAAAGCCTTTATGTAATACTTATAGAATAAATCAGTGATGTAATTAGGGCCTTTTCGTGGTTTTATAAACGTTTACAATACCATTACAGTGCTAATCATGAACACTAGTTAGCACGCTCCAAATCGAATCGGTCTCAGGACTTTTATAGTACCAAATTTTGTTACTTGGGATACTTACTTAAATATTATATTAAACGCCAAGGACTCGAGAACAACCATCCATATTTTGCATACAAATATCTGCCCCGACGCGGGAATGGAACCGGGGACCTCAAGTTTCGTAGTCAGGTGGTCAAGGTGGATACCTGATAAGTTACTTCCAACTGTAATGATTGGATATCAATGAGGGTTTCCTATAACCAGCAGCGGACGTCTTACAGCTGAAATGATGATGTTGATTGATACATACACGCCTCTCTGAACGACCTGCTCCGGAGAGCCCTTGCCACTGCCAATGTGTCGTCTATTCTAGAGCCGAACGGTATCTATCACACGTGACGACGGCAAGAGGCCCGACGGCATGTCACTTATTCCTTGGAGGCAGGCCAGGAGTCTGCGTCGATACGGTGGCTCTTTCTCACATTGCTACCACTTCCATTCGAGCAGGTGCGGCGGCCACTGCGGCTGAACACCTCAAACGGCGCAAATATGCCTGTATAGGACAGTCGTACTTATTTGCACCGTTTGGGGTAGAAGCTCTGGGCGCATGGGGTCCAGGCGCGAAGGAACTCGCAAAAGTGATTTTCTTCGCGGCTGATAAAAACGACTGGTGACCAGAAGGCAGGCGGCTATTTCCGCCAATGATTGAGCCTAGCCATTCAACGCGGGAACGCTGCCTGCCTCCTGGGAACTATGCCGCCGGGTGATACCCTAAAAGATATTTTTTACTTATAAATTTTTAGTTTTAGGTTTAGTTTTTATTTTTATTGTTAATCGTATTTTGAATATCTGTAAAGTTGTATTGTAAATAATGTAAATATATAGGTTAGTTGTGTGTACATTTTGGAAATGATATTTTTCATAAAAATAACGTCCAAGGCAACTTACAGCCTACATATTCCGATTACATTTCTGAAACAGTTGGCAATTAAGGTCAGGAACATTAATGAACGGGTCACTTAATGCGTCCATAAATAGTACGACAACACAATGTAAAGATTTATGGTTGTGTGAATTCACTGGATGTTTTAGTTCTATTTGTAACAACTCAATGTCTGAATTCCTGTGTGGATCCCGGTCCCGGTCGACTCTATTAGTCTATTTTAAATGCTGTAGACTAGACATACTGTGTCCAACCGAAGGGGCGGCGAACATGACCATAGATCAATTTATTGGCTTTTGTTCATAATACTTATGATTAACTGGTGGTTGGAAGCGCCATTAAGGTTATAAGATACCAGCTTTTTAACCTTCCTCAAACATTAGGTTGACAAATGCAAAAAATATTTTTCCAAATCCAACTAGTAGTTCCAGAGATTAGTGCGTTCAGACAATCTCATCGAGAATTTATTATAAGAACGGATTATTATATTTCATTGATTTACGTTTTTCTTATACATAAACTTCTAATTTATAAATACTTAGTTAAAAACTGTTTTAAGAAAAATCGTTTTGTCTTCGTCTAGAGAAGGCAGATGTCATCAGAAGTTTAAATAACGTAACATAAAGTGTTTGTGAATAAGGTGGGTTATTCTTTTTAATTTTATTTATTTTGAAATGTACACCTACGTATTTTCTTTAAATTTTCAGTATGCTGCCAAAACTTAAGTAGTATATAAATCAGAGATAGTGCCGTTTTTCTGAAAGTGAGATATCTATTAATTGCCAAAAAAATAAAGCTTTTTTAGGGTTCCGTAGCCAAATGGCAAAAAATGGAACCCTTATGGATTCGTTATGTCTGTCTGTCTGTCTGTCTGTCTGTCCGTCCGTATGCCACAGCCACTTTTTTCCGAAACTATAAGAACTATGCTGTTGACACTTGGTAAGTAGATGTATTCTGTGAACCGCAGTAAGATTTTCACACGAAAATAGAAAAAAAACAATAAATTTTGAGGTTTCAAATATCATTTTTTTCTAAACTGAATAGTTTTCGCGAGAGACACTTCCAAAGTGGTAAAATGTGTCCCCCCCCTGTAACTTCTAAAATAAGAGAATGATAAAACTAAAAAAAATATATGATGTACATTACCATGTAAACTTCCACCGAAAATTGGTTTGAACGACATCTAGTACGTAGTTTATTTTTAATATGTCATAAATCGTAAACCGCAATTTTTTATAGATAACTAGCTTTTGCCGCGGCTTCGCTCGCGTGTACCATGAGTATTCCAAAGAACCAAGATATCAAGCAAGCAAGCATACAGGCAAGCAAGCAAGCAGGTCCACAATTGACCGAGAAATCGGTGAACATACCTACATAAAAAAATACATAAAGTGGAATGCATAACCTCCACCTTTTTTAGTAGTCGGTTAAAGAGCCCTTGCGGCCTACTTACAGTATAAAACGCAAAATCCCGTTTTTTCCCGTTCCCGTAAGAATTTCGGGAAATGTTTTCTTAATGCTCCCCTACACTCCCCAAGGAACCCACATGCCAAATTTCAGCTTTCTATGACCAGTAAAACGAAAGATCCCGTTTTTCCCGTTCCCGTGGGAATTTTGGAAAGTCCTCTCTCAATGCTCCTCTACACTCCCCAAACAACCTACATGCCGAATTTCAGCTGTCTACGACCAGTAAAACAAAAAATCCTGTTTTTCCCGTTCCCGTGGTAATTTTGGAAAGTCCTCTCTCAATCCTGCTCTACACTCCCCTAGCAACCTACATGCCGAATTACAGCTTTCTACGACCAGTAAAACGAAAAATCCCGTTTTTTCCTTATCCCGTGGGAATTTCCGAAAATCCTTATTACTGTTTTTTACTATTATTATATTATTAGTAGGTAATTACCTACTTTTATGCCAAATTTGAAGAGTCTAGTAATTATAGTTCATAGGATCCCGTTGAACTGAATATATAAATCCCGATTTTTCCTTATCCCGTGCGAATTTTGAAAAATCCTGAAATTAATGTTTTAACTAATGTAAGACCTACTTGTGTATCAAATTTGAAGAGTCTAGTTATTATAGTTACTGAGATAGGGTCACTCGGAATCGAATATATAAATCCCGTTTTTTCCCGTGCCCGTAGGAATTCCCAAAAATCCTTCCTTAATGGATGCCTACATTGTATAAGGTATCTTTGTGCAAAATTTCAAGTCTCTAGGTCCAGTGGTTTAGGCTGTGCGTTGATATATCAACAGTCATTTAGTTTATTTAGACACTCACCCCATGCATGCATGCACCCCATCCAGGGAGATGGTATTTTACGTCTGCCACGTCGGATTTTAAAACCGTTGTTGTTTTCATAACCAGCGACCCGATAAACCATAGAAACAACACCCATGTTGATTTTCAGATTTTGTTACCCCTTTCCCCCCTTTTAGGGGTTGAATTCTCAAAAAACCTGAAACACGTGTTTACTCATTTATCATTAGGAGTACTTCTGTGAAGTTTCGAATAAAATAGTCGAACTAATCTTGTTTCCCCATACAAACTTTGGACCCCCGTTTCACCCCCTTTGGGAGTGAATTTTGAAAAATCCTTTCTTAGTGCATCCCTAGACCTTATAAGGAACCTACATGCCAAATTTGGAATCTCTAGGCCCAGTGGTTTGGGCTGTGCGTTGATATGTCAGTCAGTCAGTCAGTCAGTCAGTTTCTTCTTTTATATATATAGATGGTACGGAACCCTTCGTGCGCGAGTCCGACTCGCACTTGGCTGGTTTTTATTTATCCGTTTTCGTCACAAAATTTTATAATATGACTTAAATACGTAATTACTACAGATTTTAATCTGCAACTTAGTTAGTAAGGTCCTTATGAATGATTTTCAATGTGAATTTTCCCGAGAATTTCGAAAGAAGGATTAAAATAGCTTGAAGTATGAGCTGCCTTACCTAGTAATTACATTATTATGTTAGTTTTTTGCGTTCTATTTTTATAATTTACATGGTACCTTCGTCGGTAATAGTATGGTTAAAGCGGTTTATTTATTAAACACGTCGGACGTTGCAATTTTATAATTTTTGTAATTATATATTTTAGTTCACATCCTCGCAGTCATGAATAATTTGAGTAATGTTTATGAGTAATGTTAATCACGACTTATAAGTTATAATCGTGGGTGGTCGTTGTTGATCATGTGTGTGTAATTAATTTGACGTTCATGAGTTCCGTAATGTGCATTGTGTTGAAAACGAAGTGCAATAACACATGTGAAACTGTACAACATACAGTACGCTTGCAGTAGTTACAACTGTACTGTATGTCTTGTCTCAAGTATATATATTTCCTGTGATTTAAAAGTAAATATTTACCAGCTTATTTCAGTAAATATGTAACATAAATTTATCCGATCCCTCCTTAGTATCTCCTAAATGGGTGCGCAAAATTTTGCACCTTTTTTGTTAAAGAATATATTGAAAAACTAGCTGTAGCCCACGACCCCGTCTGAGAAAAATTGGGGTATCAAAAATAGCCTACGGCCTATTCTCAAACGGGTATGTATTACAATACCGAAGTACGAAAGACCGAATGTATTATTATATAACATCGAATGGGTCAAAAGACCGACACGATTTTTTTCTGAAACCGTTAACTTTTTAAGATTGTTATAAAACTAACCTAAACTAACCTAATGGGTTCTGTATGATGCCGTTTTAATAAATTCTGAGAAGTTTACGGTTTCAGAAAAAAATTGTGTCGGTCTTTTGACCCATTCGATGCTTTAATACATTCGGTCTTTCGTACTTCGGTATTGTAATACATACTACCCTCTCAGACCTACCAAATATAGACAAAAAAAATCGTAGAAATCGGTCAAGACGTTTCGAAGGAGTTCCATACCAAACACCGTGACATGAGATATATTAGACTAGCTGTTGCCCGCGACTCCGTCTGCGAAGAATAGAAGTAGGCATAAAAAAATAACCTGCGACCTATTCTCAGACCTACCGAATACGGAAAAAGTTTCATAAAAATCGGTCCAGCCGTTACGGAGGAGTTCGATAACAAACAACCGTGATACGAGATTTTTTTATATATATTAGACTAGCAGTTGCCCGCGACTCCGTCTGCGAAGAATAGGGGTATAAAAACTACAGTCCGACAAGCTCGTGCGCGACCCTCCGCGGAACCCTGTCGTAGTCAGCGTTTGCCGCACTTATTAAAAACAATCTTGTTAAGGATAGCAGAGGCTCCCTGCGACAGGGTTCCGCCGAGCGCCGCGCACTTGCTTGTCAAGGTATAGCCTACGACCTATTCTCAGACCTACCGAATACAGAAAAAGTTTCATAATAATCGGTCAAGCCGTTTCGGAGGAGTTCGATAACAAACACCGTGACACGAGATTTTTGTCTGCTGTCTCTTCGGTCTGCTTTGCCGATCGCGACGCTTCTATGCATTTAGTATGAAAACTGATTCAAGCGGGCGCCGTGACTGCGACACGACCCCGTCCCACGTCTCTTCTGCGCGTGGCTTGCGCCTAAGTCCTCTGTTTACTGATTACGTACCTATAAGTTCTTCATGAGTAGCTTACAATTAATAATAACAATAACAATAATAATAATAAAAAAAATGTATTAGAAAATAGCACAACGAAACTTTACTGGGACCGAGACATAGTAACCGACCGCAGCATCCTCAGCAATAGACCTGACATCACACTTATCCAAAAATCTACCAAAACCACTTACCTTATAGATATCGCTGTTCCCAACACACACAACCTGAAACATAAACACACCGAAAAAATACAAAAATACATACCTCTAGCAGACGAAATTAAACAGATGTGGCATCAAGAAGTCGTCAAGATCATTCCAATCATTATCTCCTCAACAGGCATTATTCCCAAAACCCTTAAAACAGCACTTAAAATATTAGACCTCAACGACAACACCTATATACCCTTACAGAAATCAATAGTTTTAGATACTTGTTCACGCCGATTTCTAAATCCTACCTCACTACCAGTACACAGCAACCAACAAGACAATCACACTAACACAGACACAGACACTACACAAAGCACATAATTTACACAATGGTTACATGGTACTTGGCTTTCGCCCGTATCATGAATCAAAAAAAAAACCGACGTTATGTCGGGATTCAAATTCCTTTATAATAATAATAATAACAGGACTATTATAGCCAATAGGCCTGATATCGTGCTAACAGATCGATCGAAACGCCAGGCAGTGCTCGTCGACATCACCATCCCCCATGACGAGAACCTCGTGAAAGCTGAGAAGGACAAAGCCAGCAAGTACCTTGACCTAGCTCACGAGATAACCGCCATGTGGGATGTTGATTCGACGATCATTGTCCCGATAGTCGTTTCTGCGAACGGGCTGATAGCGAAGAGTCTCGACCAACACCTCAAGAGACTCTCGCTAGATGGCTGGATCAAGGGTCAGATACAGAAAGCGGTACTCCTAGACACTGCGCGGATAGTCAGGAGGTTCCTCTCTCTGTCGCCCTAACCACCGATAGCCGGTGGCACCCTAGGTTAGGTTTTTATAATGATTTTATGATTTGTATGTATAGTTTTATATTTTACTTTTTGTATAATTATTGTAAAAATCTAACCTAAGAAAAAAAATATAAATAAAGAGAACAATAATAATAATAATAATAAAGGCGTAGGGACGTGACGACCCCATCGCCCGCTGGTGTTGTGGTGTCTGTCACCAGCGCAGTCAATCAAAAGGCGTAGGGATGTGACGACCTCATCGCCCGCTGGTGTTGTCGTGTCACCAGTGCAGTCAGTCATCGCAGGGCGGCTTGTGAAGAGCTGTTGGTGCGTAGCGACACCACGAACCCAAGACCTCCCGAGGTACACATACACACATGCGCTTATACACACACACACACACACACACACACACACACACACACACACACACACACACACACACACACACACACACACACACACACACACACACACACAGCTACACACCCACCCCGCCTCTAGTTTGCCTTTGTTGGCCGCCTAGAGTGGAGCGCAAGAGCTAAATGCTCGAAGGATGAATGTGTTTCCGTAAGTGGCGAGTTGGCATTTTGAAGTTTAAAGTACAGGAACACCTCTCCATCCTTAGCCGTTCACACCAATGTTGCCGCCTCGTTGCCCCGAGTGGGCAATAGTTTGAGGGGCCCATTTAGTGAATGGCGAGTCACCGCCTACCAAAAGTTCAGTTTATGAGATATTGAAATGGTAGGTGTCCTTTATCTCACTCCATAGCCCGGTAATCCTGTCCACAACATCCCAACCCCATAGCCAATTCCATGTCGATTCCTACCTGGCAACAGATTGGCAACTGTGGAGGACTGTCCGCTAGCACATCCTCATGGTGTATTAGGGATAGACCTCCATGGTTGCGCCCATCTCATTTGTATTATATGGTACCAAAGGCCTCTTCATGTTGGCTTTGGCCCCATGAATGCCTTTCAAATGACCGGGTCCCCATAGGCCCGTGATCGGAAATCCGTACCAACATAATAATAATAAAAACTTTATTGCCATCGTACATTTACAAAAAATAATAATAATAAGAAAAACAACTTAAAAACTAATAGCTACGCTTGGCAATAGGTACCGGACTCAGCATTTGCTGGAGATAATGACGATTTCCAGCGCTGGTTTTCAGCCCGGTCCTTCTGGCAAGGGTGGCCGCAACTATAGCTAAGAAAAATATAACAAAACAAAGAACAAAAAATTAAATAAAAAAAAAGAAAAGAAGAATAGGCAAACATTTGTGTTTGTGTATCTTGTGACGTGTTATGTTAGACGTAGTTTTTTTTGTGTGTTAGTAGTAGTTTGTGTTGTTTCTGTGACTTAGTGGTTGTGTGTAGTGTATTTATTTATTTAAATTACTAGCTTTTGCCCGCGGCTTCGCTCGCGTGTACCAAGATATCAAGCAAGCAAACATACAGGCAAGCAAGAAAGCATGCAAGCATGCAAGCAAGCACGCAAGCAATATGCAAGCAAGCATGCATGCATGCAAGCAAGCAAGCGTGCAAGAAAGCGTGCAAGTAAGCGTGCAAGCAAGCGTGCAAGCAAGCACGACTAAACTTCAGGTAGATACGATCCTTTACAGTATTTCTTTGTATACAATGTTTTTCACTAATTCGGAAGCGAGCACTAAAAATCTGTATGACCAGAAAGAATACAACTAAAGGTCTATCTATACATGCATATGATATTTAAAGAAACTTCCTATAACTCCTAACCGTTAAGGAGTTTAACCTTCCATCATCAGCTCACCTGGATAACCTGCAAAAATACAACTATCGGTCTATACGGACCTATAATATTTGAAAAAATATCCTCAACTCCTAACCGTTAAGGAGTTTTACCTTCCATCATCAGCTCATCAACATGAGATGATGTCTACCAGACGCAAACACTTAAATAGCTTGAGAAAATATATGAAAAACGTAATGCATGCCTACAAAATTTGAAGGTTGCCCTCGATTTCCCTGAGATCCCGTCATCAGATCCTGATTTGGTGACAATGGGACCATCTTATTTTTTAAAATCGGTCCACAATTTTGACCGCACAATCGGTGAACATACCTACATAAAAAAATACATACAGTGGAATGCATAACCTCCTCCTTTTTTGAAGTCGGTTAAAGAGCCCTTTGTGGCCTATTTACAGTATAAACTATTGAATTTTGAAATTTTAGCTTTCTACAGCCAGTAAAACGCAAAATCCCGTTTTTTCTCGTTCCCGTAAGAATTTCGGGAAATGCTTTATTAATGCTCCCCTACACTCCCCAAGGAACCCACTTGCCTAATTTCAGCTTTCTACGACCAGTAAAACGAAAAATCCCGTTTTTTTTACGTTCCCGTGGGAATTTCAGAAAGTTCTCTCTCAATGCTCCTCTGCACTCCCGAACCAACCTACATGCCGAATTTCAGCTTTCTACGACCAGTAAAACGAAAAATCCCGTTTTTTCCATATCCCGTGGGAATTTCTGAAAATCCTTAAAACTGTTTTTTACTACTATAATTACCTACTTCTATGCCAAATTTGAAGAGTCTAGTAATTATAGTTCATGGGATTCCGTTGAACTGAATATATAAATCCCGTTTTTTCTCGTTCCCGTGGGAATTTCGGAAAGTCCTCTCTCAATGCTCCTCTACACTCCCCAAACAACCTACATGCCTAATTTCAGCTTTCTACGACCATTAAAACGAAAAATCCCGTTTTTTTCCTTATCCCGTGGGAGTTTCCGAAAATCCTTAAAACTGTTTTTTACTATTATAATTACCTACTTCTATGCCAAATTTGAAGAGTCTAGTAATTATAGTTCATAGGATTCCGTTGACCTGAATATATAAATCCCGTTTTTTCCTTATCCCGTGAGAATTTTGAAAAATCCTGAAATTAATGTTTTAACTAATGTAATACCTACTTGTGTATCAAATTTGAAGAGTCTAGTTATTATAGTTACTGAGATAGGGTCACTCGGAATCCAATATATAAATCCCGTTTTTTCCCGTTCCCGTGGGAATTCCCAAAAATACTTCCTTAGTGGATACCTACATTGTATATGGTATCTATGTGCAAAATTTCAAGTTTCTAGGTCCAGTGGTTTGGGCAAAACATTAAAAACGACACCCATATTGATATTTAGACATTTCAACCCCATCGCACCCCATCCAGGGAGATGGTGTTTTACGTATGCCACATCGGATTTTAAAACCGTTGTTGTTTTCATAACCAGCAACCCGATAATCCATAGAAACAACACCCATGTTGATTTTCAGACTTTGTTACCCCTTTCCCCCCTTTTAGGGGTTGAATTCTCAAAAAACCTGAAACACGGTTTACTCATTTATCATTAGGAGTATTTCTGTGAAGTTTCGAATAAAATAGTCGAACTAATCTTGTTTCCCCATACAAACTTTGAACCCCCTTTTTTACCCCCTTAGGGAGTGAATTTTGAAAAATCCTTTCTTAGTGCTCCCCTAGACCTTATAAGGAACCTACATGCCAAATTTGGAATCTCTAGGCCCAGTGGTTTGGGCTGTGCGTTGATATGTCAGTCAGTCAGTCAGTCAGTCAGTTTCTTCTTTTATATATTAAGATTTAAGATTTATAGAAGTATCCAGTCCGTTAGCCACGGACTGGATACCACAGGATGGATGGCGGCGACGAGGTAGACCCAGGAGGCGTTGGCGGGACGACCTAGACTTGTACCTCAAAGACTGGAAGGACACCGCTCAATATCGGGATGAATGGCGACAAAGGGGGGAGGCTTTTGCCCAGCAGTGGGACACTTCTCCAGGCTAATTAATAATAAAAAAAATTATAGAGGTACATTTGTGTTTTCCCCATGCAACAACAGATTACAACAAAAGATTGCCTGAAATTTCTTCCTTTACTAAATCATTTCAAAGTGAGAGCACTGTAGATAATAAGGCTTTGTAATGTTCTAGCAAAACAAAGTGACATATGATAATATTTCACGCTGATAATGTTTCCGGTTATAAAATGCATTAATGTAAGCGCTGAAAGATTTAATTGCGTCATAATCTTTTAAATTGTACGTTCGTTGCTCTGAAAAGCGTTATTGATATTTATGTTTAAGATAATTTTACCTTAATTACCCACCTTATCTTGACATCATCTGTTGCAATGTTTAGTCTTTGTTTTTATTTAATGAGTGTTATGAATTCATACGTAACATTTGATGACTATGCTTGGAGTTTCTCTACGGGATTGCATTAGAAATGATGAAATCCGCGCAAGAACTAAAGTCTCGGACCTAGCTCGAAGAGTCGCTAGATTTAAGTGGCAGTGGGCAAGGCACATCGCTCGTAGAACTGACGGCCGATGGGGCTGAAAGGTTCTCGAGTGGCGTCCGCGGACCGGAAGACGCAGTGTAGGTAGGCCTCCAACAAGATGGAGCGACGACCTGGTGAAGGTGGCGGGAACGCATTGGATGCGGATGGCGCAGGGCCGATCTGTTTGGCGAGCCTTGGGGGAGGCCCATGTTCAGCAGTGGACGTCTTTTGGCTGAAATGATTCGATGACTAGAAACTATTCACATTGATAGATTGCTTCGTAGATTTCACGTAAGTAGGTATACTTAATTTAGTAATAACCAATCCTACTAAACTTCTAAATGTGAAAATGTCTGTATACATTTTGGTGAAAAGAAGATAGGCAGATTTGTATGCACTTTGGCCTAGGGACCAATAACGAAAAGCCATATACACCATACACACACCATCGGAAAGGTTTTTTCATATTCTACAACTTTTTGTATGGCGGAAAATCTCGAAACGATGTGTAAAAAACTGGCCAAGAGCGTGTTGGACACGGCCAGGATAGGGTTCTGCGGCCGTTACGAAAAAAGCCTTGCATATCTTATTAATTTTACTATTAAATATACTGTCCGTATTAAACAAGCAATATTTTATAGGTCAGGCTGCTATTTACTCTTAAACTACTAATAATTCTCAAGCAAACTTAGCCGTTATAGTCTTGTTTGTCAATTTGACATATTTACCTACTAGGTACCATCCTGTTTTTTTTTTTAAATTTTATACTTACCAACAAAACTGTTGCGAACGAAGCCTCTGGCTATAGCTAGTAGTTATTGCTCACACAGATAATGAAAATTTCATACCTGCGAATTTCACTTTTATTTTGAAATCATGATTTTCTAGAGCAGCTTAGTAGGCAGGTGAGCCAGAGGCAGAAGCAAAAGTGAGGATATTTTTGAAGTAATAGACATAATATTTGTAATTTAAAGAGAAAATATCTGAGAAACGGTAGTGTGTGTGGTCGTTTGCTCGGTCGCTGCACGCTTGGCTGAAACTTAGTTAGGGCTAAGACACACACATTTAGACTAAAATCCAGTGGTTACTAACCTAGTTTTGGAATTCTCCTGAAATACATTTCCAAAGGAGATCTTATCTCTATCAGTCTAACTTCGAGAGGGTAAATATCGACTAGGTTGTTTGATTCAAGGTGGTGAAAATATCTGAAGTGTTTCCATTTTGCAGAAATGTCTTCGTTAAGTATATTTCGATTCAATTTAATTCAATTAATTTAATTAAGATACATCCATGTATGTTTATACAATAACTAGCTGTTGCCCGCGACTCGATCCCCGATATCGGGTATAAAAAAAGCCTACGACCTATTCTCAGACCTACCGAGTATGGAGAAAAAAAATTGATAAAAATCGGTCAAGCCATTTCGGAGGAGTTCGAAACCAAACACCATGACACGAGATTTTTATGTATTAGAAGAAGATGTTACATTCCATAAGAAGAGAGTTCCGGTGTCTCCAATTCTCCATACAATATTTGTACTTAACATTATAAAATAAGGTAGCATCTAATACTTACCGAGTCAAAACACAAGAACTGGTCGATAACCTGACACAAAATAACAATCTGGGAGCACTTTACAACGCAGCTTTACCCCGATTTGTAAAGCTAAAAAGAGGAAGTATGACATGACAGATGTAATTTACGGGCGGGCTGCGCGCGCGCACTCCACGCCCTATTAGCGCGGGAAATTAATCCCAGCACCGCCACCCGTTATGTTTAGAGACTATAGACGATGTTTAGGGCATTGAGCCAAATTGGTTAAGAAAATAATAATTTGAAAAGGATTTATTGAGTTGAAATGAATTTATACTGTTTCCTTGACTACTATTATTGCAGAGAAAAGATTGACACTGAAACTTTATCAAGTTTGAAATCATGTCAATAATAAAAAAAAATAAGTATGTAGTGTAAAGTTTGACTAAAGGCATGAATTTCGCTTTTTGTTTACCTTGTTGACAATTTTGTGGCATAATGCTTAAATAGGTAACAATTACGACGCTGACGGACTAGTTTCTGCAACTGCGAATGTTGTAGTCAACTAGTTCATGCTTACTGCGTAGTTGCTTTTTATATACATTCTGAATCTTTGAAGTTAAGTTAGATCCTCACTCACCAATCTATACTAATATTATAAAGCTGAAGAGTTTGTCCGTTTGTTTGCTTGAACGCGCTAATCTCAGGAACTACTGGTCCGATTTGAAAAATTCTTTAAGTGTTAGATAGCCCATTTATCGAGGAAGGCTATAGGTTATATAAAATCACGCTACGATCAATAGGAGCGGAGCATCAATGATTAACGCGGACGAAGTCGCGGGCACCAGCTAGTGTACTTAGATTTTGATCATGGATCCTATTACTAAGTAACAAATTAACGTTATAAACATTTCAATTCTAAACAAGCATCTTTAAGTTAATATTTATTTTTATAAGTTAGCGGACAAACAAAATAAATTTTTGTAGAAACGACATTTTTAATACTTTAATACATAAGCTTTAACTCTGACTGTACATTTTTTTAATTGTACTTGTTTGCATTTTCATCGAAACTTTATATTGGTACAACATTTCAAGTCAATCCGATTACTAAAAGTTGGAGAAAATACAAACATACAAATATTGCAAGTTACAAAACCTTATTAGAGGAACGCCGAGAAAAAGAATTAGGCATAATGATAAGGCCAGTACCAAATTTTCTTTTTACATTGCTGTTTCTGAAAACTAATCTAGAAAAAAATACTGGCAAAGTAGTTCGGCAGAATATAGGTCGGGTGCGAGGTTAATTTCGCCTGCTTGTGAAGCTGGAACGAGGGCAACGGGTGACGTACAGCCTGCAGCGAGCGCGATGTAAGAGTGTTTACGTTGTAATGATCTGATGGATGTCAAATGTTCCAGCTATGTTTCATATCATCGTGATGTTCATACTCTTGTGTTCCTAAGTCGAAAAAGTCTGTCAAATAAGTAAAAAAAGCGGCCAAGTGCGAGTTGGACTCGTACATGAAGGGTTCCGTTCCGTACCTCGGTACAATGTTTTGGAAACAGTTCAGTAAAAAATCTCCAAAATGTAAGCACTAAAACCGCAAACTTATAGTATGTAAACTTCCGAACAGCATATAGAGTCACTTGCGTTGCCTAGCAACGGTCGCCGGAATCAAAGACACTGCAAAAAAACACGTTTCTTGTATGACGACCCCCTTTAATTATTAACTTTAATTTATTTTTAGTATTTGATATTATAGCGGCCACAGTATTACATAACCGGTGAAAATATCGTGTCTAGTTATTACCGTTCAAGAGATAGAGCCTTGTGACAGACGACAGACAGACAGCGGAGTCTCAGTAATAGGGTCCCGTTGGCACCCATTGGGACGGAATCCTAAAAAGATTTACAAAAGATGCTTATTATTGCTTATAACCTATGCTGCTTGACGATTTTTTAATTCTACCACTTGATGCTATCTATTCAGCTAAGTACTAAATTTTTAGTTTTAGGTTCAGTTTTATTTTCCTTTATTTATAAATTGTACATACTTTAGATTATTACTATTTAAATACAATATTGCTAAGTACGTAGGTATTTTTTTATCTAAAATTGTCGTCTTTAAAAATATGAAACTTCTAATTTTCAGGTTTTGAGAAAATTTATTTCATAATAAAATGTAGTACATATATGAAGGCTAGTTTCATTATAGGTTAGGTAAGTTCAGTTATCCATTTTGAAAAAAATATTGTTTCGTAAATAAAACACTTTGTAACAAAAGAAAATTATGATAAAATAAAAAATAAAAGTTTTGTAGCTCTTAAATAATTGTACTACATGTACGCAACGGGTACATGTACACGTTTATCGAAAAATAGGGTTTAAATCGCACATCTAGATCTAAAGAAGGTCAACTCAAAATAATATACTATTCTAATTTAGACTTCAGTCAATTTCTGAAAGGTCTGAATTAAAATGGTACCTGTATTATTTTGAGTTGACCCTCTTTAGATCTAGATGTGCGAAATTATACCTGGAATAGGTCTTTTTCTCAATCTTCCGTATGAAGACGTCCATATAAATTTGCTATCGTCCCAAGTAAAAAAATCAAGATGTGCTTAACTTAAAACTTAACTCATTTCGAGATACCAGAATGCATTTCACGTGAATACCACATTTCCTTATGTCCACGCCCGAGACCGACGAGAGCGCACGAGGGTGTCATATTGTCATTCGATTGCCAACGCAGCTAGTGTGAAGTAAAATCATCTTTCAGTCAAATTTGTAAAGTCTAGTGTAACTGCATCAAACTACCGGTTGGATTGGGAACTGACAAGCTTAACGTTGTACACCGCGAATATTACTGTGGATAATCATTCTGACTCGTATAGCGAGAACGTTAAGGGATAGCTTTCAAATTCGGATCATTTTATTAGGACAGATTTATATTGGTTTTTAACATCACCACTATTATCAAGGGTCAATAGCAGTATCCGTAGTGGATCGATGGCGGAAGCCAGCAGCTATCGGATGTAGCCGTGCCTGGCGATGAATAAAATTATTTATTTTTTGACTGACAACAGGAAGGTAATTTGTGGTTAAACCTTTTACGTATGAATAGGCGGCGGCTGCGTCGCGCTAGCGTTATTAACAACGCGATGACGTTGTTTGGACAGCTTTCTCGATTTTAAATTAATTCATCCGTTTCATCCGTCCGTTTATAATTAATCCGTAAATTTATAAATTACAAAGCGCGTCAGCAATCGTTTCGAAGTTCAAGCTCAATTACAACTTTGCGATCACGATTAAAAATATGTTTCGTTTTGTGCGTCTGTCCAAACAGCACAACGAAAAGGTACGTGAAAACTTTGCAAACTTTTTATTCATAACACTTTCGGGCCAGTATAAAAGGTTTTACTTTGTTGATGGATGTGCAAATTGTGTCCGCGTCAATTGAATAAAAGGTTCAATGGAAATGCCTTTCCGCCGTCCTTTGCACCTCAAGGATTCGGCGACACTCGACAAATACTAAAGTAGGCATTTTACTGGGCCTGAATATTAATAACCTCGTGCCTTTTTCCGTGCATAAGTATTAGAGACGCTTTAAACATGGCTCTTTGCCACAACTCATCAGAAGTGTTCAAAAGTAACGTTCTTAATTTTTCGAGGCACATTTTTATAATATTTAAAATTAAATGAACTGAACGTGGTTAGGGTAAGGTTTAATTTGTGATAGCGTTGGTGCGGTTAATGTTATACTTATGTACACAGCCCATATGTAGCTAAGTGACGGAAAATGAGGTGCGACATTTAAGCGGAGTGGCGATACAGGCCACGCTTGACCCAAATGCTGGCACCGCGCTAGGCACTCGATGATGTTAAGAACTTAATTTATTACTTCACTGGCCCAAAGCATATGATGTTCATGTTCTTTGAAAATTAAGAGAGGAATGTTTCCATAGCTAATTTAAAAGAGAAGCTTTTACGATTTTAGGCCTTGTCTTTTGTCAAAGGCCGTCTCATAGCATTCTATGTCTTATGAATGTTAAATACCTAGAGAAGCACTTCATTTATATTGTCCTACATTACTAATTTTAACAAATATCTTTATGATGCTTTTCATTAACAAAAAATAATCTTATATTTGTTTACTTTTTAATTTAGTTGATTATATGTATAAAAGCTTGAACATCGATGCAAATCAATTTCAGAAATTAATATCAACAACGCTGTAACAGGTACAATCTAAAGGTGCTTCTGTATTTACATTACAATCAACAGGTACCTAGATGACGCGGCTTATTGAGCTATAATAACATGTAGTTAAGCCAATAACCAGTAAAGCATCCTTGTTAGACAGGACTTATTATAAAACTTATTTTGAGAAATATAGTCAAACGCAATACCACTTAAAACCTTTTGCATACCTACCTATGACTATAAGTATACTTACAAAAGATTTATTTCATTTCAAAGACATTAAATTCAAGTGATCCGTAAAAAAATGTTTTTTTAATGTAATTTTGCAATGGTGTCGATATAATTTATTAACTGATTAAAATCTTACTAAGCGCCCGCAGTTAAACCCGAGAACTTCTGACTTTATTATTTTATGCTCGAATTTAATAAACTCACTACACCCTCACACTATAATTATATTATGCATTTCCATTATGCATTACCCTCTGGTCATTTTTTTATTTTTGATTTTAATTTATTCTGATGTACCCTTTGACCGTACGTAGTATTTTTTATTTTTTAATAACTTGAGTGCAACAAAAGTAAGTATTTTCAAATCTGAATCGTTTAAAATATAGCATCCTAAGTATGTATTTTCAATTAAATCAGAGCTAGTCCACGTAATGATGATGACTGCAATAAATTTACATACCACTTAAAATTAAGCTCAAATCGGGCTTCCCAACCCGTGGCCACGAGGGCGTGGCGTGGACGGGCAGAATTCGCCACGCCAATTTGATGTTTGCCTTCCCCGTTTACCTTCTGTAGATTATTTCCAAACATGTTATTAAACTTTCTGTGCAGTAGCAACCCTTGCTAATGACCTGATAACGTTCTACTGTTATTAAAGGATACGATCCTTAAGTGTGCGTTCTAACTTTTATTGAATTTGCCTCCGTTTTTCGCTGAAATTTCGGAGGTTGAAACGGTCGTCTTCTCGTCAGTAAAGTTGTTGTCATGTCATTCATTGTAGTGATATGAATTGCTTTGAAATTTTCATCACTTATAAAGCTGTTTTACTTTTTAATAAATTAAGTTATCTGCGAAGACGACAGTCTGAGGATTATTTTCACGATTAACAAAATGTACTAAGCGCGAATATTTCGCGGTTTTAAGGCGTTTAACAGGACAAAACTTGTAAAAATAGATAATTCGAAATGCTCCGAAAAACACACCTTGTGTTCTACAAAAATATCTAGCTAAATCGTTGGCTGTAACTACGTTAAACCAACATATATTATTATTTTGGTCCAAAATGTAAAATTTAAGTGTCGTTCCACGTCCCGGTGGCTGTGCCTGGCTCCGAGCCAGCAATGTGCCTTGGTGGACGTGGACAAACTAGGCATCGAATTTTTACAACCTAGATAAGTTTCCACACAAATATTTTCCTAGTAGGTACGTATACGGTCTACGGCACGTAAGGTATTCTTTTGTGATAGGAGAGCTAAAGGCAATAAGAAGAAAATTAATAAAAAACGTTTTTGAGCTATGAATTTTTGGCAGTCTTTTTTATTGCATAGTTTTCACTTTAAAATAATAATTATAAGAAAACTCGCAGGTAAACAAGTTCAAAATGATGTTTGAATATTGGGCATTTTTCGAAACGTTTTTATAGTGCATGACAATGTATTACTATGTGTTTTGCTTGCAATAAATTATTAATCAGGTTGTGGTTCGTATTAACAATAAATAAATAATTAGTCAGTAAAGTACACATGCAAAGATTATTAGGGATATATTTAGCATTTATTTGACTATACCTTGAAAAGTCACCATCATCATCATCATTCCAGCCTATACATCCCACTGCAGGGCACAAGGCCTCCTCTCAGAATGAGAGGACTTGAAAAGTATTTAGACATAATTTATTTATTTTACTACAACATAGTGATTTTTGCAGGCAATCTAATCAAATGTTAAATGTACATGTACAGGTCAAGTGGCACCTAATATTACATACTATTCATTGCAGTTATAACCAACCACTACTAGAGTGCTCATAACTAAATACTGGTAAGCTCCCAGAAACATTGTGGTTGCAATGCAGCGCGCAATCTCCTCTTCGGAGCCACAAAGCCTATCAAATTAGTAGCTGGTTGCACTAATAAAGGCCATAGTAGCCATGTACATAAACAAGATAAGGATATCTGTTGGTACTAAGTGTCAGGTGCTGTAATCAATTCAGCTCATACCTATTGTGATCTTTCATGATTCTTTTTTGAACTTTTTGGATTTTCATCGGACTTATGTACGAGTCCTTTTCCTGTAGTTCCATTGCAGAAATATCATTGAGTGAACGTACCGTTGTACTCATTCAAAGAAGTTTCTGAAAATGTTGGTGTTTTGGTAACCTTTGTACCGGTTATTTTAAACCCACCCAGAAAATTCCCTATCACAACATTGTTCATTCTTTCATTTATCCAATAAGTAAGATCACTTTTAACATTCATGAAAAACTGACAACATTGACACTGTCGTTCTGCTGCAATTAATTATTTGTTGGAATAGGTATCATAATAAAATTCGAAAAGATTGCAGAACTTAGCTATTGTATGGTTGCAGTGTTCAAGCGTTGTCACCGTAGAGTTCAAGAGAGTAACCAATTCAACTCAGAAATTTGCCTATATTTGAGCCCTTGATTTACATAATTACCATTATTCCTTTTGTGTTAAGTTAGTTACAAAATCTTCCTGGAAAATTACGATGAAAATTTGGCTCGCATACGAGTTCAATTCGAGCTAAGTAACTCGTAAATGTAAATCACCGCGTTGAAACTCTAAATTCGTCGCCTCGAAACTAACTTGAAACAGGCTGTGGCTTGCCGGCGGCTGGGCACCGGTACAATTAAAATTTCATACGAGTGCTTACCCTTTGGAAGCAGCGCGTGAGTAGCCGATGCTCACTTGTTCCGGTGCCGACTTTAAATGACAGCCATGCGAAAGAAAATGCTTGGTAGGAATTTTTTAGGGTTTCGTACGTAAAAATGTGGGTGCATACAACTTGCTCGTAAATATGTCCCATAGCTCTTATGTCGTCGAATTAAAGTGTCAGCGCATAGTTATGAGAGAATTAAATCTATACGCATTTTTGCTCTTGACTGTACTTCAAAGGTGCACAATGGGACCCTGTTATAGGAGCTCAGCAGTCTGTCTGCACACAAACTGCCCACAGTGCAGTGCTGGCACACAGAAAAGTATATTTTGTGCCGATTACTAGCTTATTAGAAAGAAAGAGAAGATTTTATTAGAAAGTTGAAATTTTTACGAAGTGACTTCTGTGTCATTTAAACAGCAACAACTTAACTTAAAAAAATGAAAAATAGACGAGAGTATTTTGTACTTATTGTATTAGTACCTAGTCCTCAAAGAAACGTGTTTTGTCAGTGCGTTGGAACGGCATCCTCTGTGGCCGATTTTTTTTATAAAAATGGACGTGAAACCTTACGGTATCTATAAAAACTGCATTTACATTAGTATCTACATAATTTTAATTTTAGGAATTTTGTTCCAGTACAGTAAAATACAAAGTGAAACGGTTCGAAAATGCCATTGGATACTATCATATTTCGCAATAACCACAATTTCAACTGTTTTTGTTTCATCTAAGTCAATTCCACTCAATTTGGTAGGCTGGTATGTGCCATGATTTAATTACCCTAAAGCTGAGCAAATACGTCGACACCCAATTAAACATTAAACACATCGTTGATGCCGGTAACAAACGGCGTCGTGCGTTCAAGCGACACGGAACCATTTTGTTGAGATGTGACTCCGTTTAAGCCAACTCATTCATCATCATCATCGTCATTTCAGTAGGAAGTCCACTGCTGGACATACGCCTTCCTCATTGATGCCCAATAATTACGGTTGGAAGCGGCCACAACGGCCATCTGTTCTGCGTGTTATATGGCCTGCCTATTACAACTTCAACCGACTTATTTAGGCTGAGATGATGATGATAATGATGAATTCAGCAAATTGGGTTAGTTTGACGGAACACCCCTGTAAATTTTTTTTAGGATTTTTAATTATGGTTGACAAAATGTTTCCATACGTTGGTCGATGTTCAAAGTGTACCGCGTCTAAGGGCTGACTACATTTTGAATCAAAAATTGCGCTGAAAAACCTCTAAAGGGTTGCTTAGTCAAACTAATCCATCTAGCTGCGGAAACATTCTGAATTAATTTTAAAGCATCTTGTATACAGGGTGTCATTTTTTTGACCGTGCAAAATTTTCCCAGGCATTAGTATCAATTAAAGATGCCATTTCTAAAAAAAGACATAGGTAAATTTTTCACAAATAAATGTGTTGTCCGAAAAAATAATTAGTAACGTGTGGATAATCGGGAGCCGAGTGACGCTCGGGGTTAGCGGTGCGGGGGGAAGGGCGCGCTCACCTATCTTATCTCGACCCGCCGCACAGCTGTCCACAAGCGCATGGTTTTTTAGGATATCTTTCGCCTGATGTGTATCAATATTTTAGTACTGAAAGGTACTGGAAAAAAACGCATTTTTATCTTTCACTAAGGAAACCAGTATGAAAATTTGCACGATCAATAAAATTTCATCCTGTATTAGGTAGACAGAAAAGTAAAAAGTGACGGTAGAAACAGATTCTGAATGCGTTATGATTGCATGCACGCTGTACAACAACAAATTGTATAAAACTGTGTTGCCCGCGATACCGTCTGCGAAGGATTCTTGTACCGCTATCCCGGGGGAAATACGCAGTTTTCCAGGATAAATCTCTTTAGGTAACAGACAGACACACTTTAGCCTTTTATAATATTAATTATGAATTTGATCAGATCCCTTCCAAATTTGTACACATTCTCATTGCACATGACTGTGTTATGTACGCAACTATTAAAGTATGTAGAGTATAAAGCATGAACGGTCAAACTCTCAACTCTCACAATTGACGAGACTTTTTATACATCTGAAAATTACTACAGAAATATATTATCTGAATTTACCAATACTGCCACAGAAAAGATATGTTTCCTTTGCCTTTTTCACCAGAAAAAGGAGCTGTAATAATTTTAAGTTTGATAACAACTTCAACGTCATATTTACGTCTTCACTTTTTTTTAGAGAGACTACACAAAAGTAATGGATCTATCGTGTGGTAATTTTGGAGTTATGCTCTTTCAGAATAAGCACATCTTAAAAAAAATGTTATATATTAATTAATAATCCTAGTGAAAATTGAAAACTATCAGCGTCTTTCTCTTTCCAAACAGAATACAGAGAACGAATCAAATTATAGTCTTAGAAATATGAAATCTTGTCAATTAAGAAGTGAAAGATAATTTTAAATGCAACAAACAAATTGTAATGTCAAAGGATTTTCTGGAACAGAGAGCAAACTGATTAAATATTTGACTTCTATTGATTTAACAGGCTGAGTACCTACTGTTAAAACAAGTGACTGTGTAATTATTTTCATCAAATTTTGTCGCTAGACGAAAATCTTTCACAGTAGTTAGTGAAGTAGTTATTTAAACACAATGATGTTTCTCGGAGTGCGATAAGTTAAGGTCGTAAATATTTGAATTCAAAATCGGTTCTAGTATTAGGACCAATTAATTTATTTATCGGTTATTTTGCGGATGACTGTACTTTATTATTGACTGTAGCCAAACAACATATTCCCACTAAATTCAAATAAATACTATCTTTAAAAGTGGATAAAATTTGACTTGCAAGATTTGACCCGAACAAACAGACATTGCAACTTGTAATGATAAGATTTTGTTAAATGAACCATTTTACTCTATACTAGCTTTTCTGACAATTTTTTCACTACACTCGTTTGTACACTCGAGGACTCATAAATTTATACAGCTATCGAGCCAAATATGTTATTTGAACACCAAACTTATGTTTAGTGACTTAAGTGGCATAGGTGTATAGATAATTCTTACTCTAACGGTAGGGGGTATAGGTATTCTTGGTAACGAAAATAATTATATTTGCGACCTTGACTGTACTTGCATTAGATTTAATCTAATGCAAAAAAATTAAGTAACTTATCTATATTCCTTGCTAATCGTTACATTTATTTATTTTACATTTATTTACCCCATTGGCGGCGACTTGGGACAGATTTTTTACCTTTAGCTTTAGTTAGTTTTAGTTAGATTTAAGTTAGTCCTAAGTTTTTACTGTTTTTATTTCATATTCGTTTAATAAATAAATTCAGTATATTGTTACATATTTGCTGTGATTTATTTTTCAAAAGTGCTTTTCAATAAAAAGACCTGCCAAGATCGCTTACCTGCTTTCTAATGCTAAAAATAAAAAAACGAAGTACAGGTGCATATCAATCATTACAATACTCTCGTACAAATTAATTAATCATCAAACGAAGTGCAAAAGTTGAGAGTAATCAGACCTCGTCAGACAATCAATCAATATCCTCGCGAGGTCAACACCCTCAAAATTTCAAAGTTTCGAATTTGTTTGCGTCCTTCATTTGTTTGTTGCTTTCGCCTTCAAGCATGTAGGTAATAATTGGTTTACAAGTTATACAATATTAGGTTTTGTTATCGAGCTGGCACCACAACGGTTGTTAACTTCATCTGGTGTTGGTGTTAAGAACTAATTTGGCCCCGGGCGAATGGGGTCGGGTTGCAAGTCAACTAATGTTTACTTTGGGCAAAGTTACCCTTCTCGATAGGAACTCCGGGAATTCTAGAACAAAAACAAGGGCCAGAGGCGTTTATTGTTACAAACCCATTTATAATAGTTATCTCTACTTTATAATATTAATTTCGTGTTACGGTTTCGGGTAAAGTTGAACAGCTTATGCTAATGCCTTTTAGTCATTATATTTGAGTTTATAAAGCATTATTTATGCAAGAGTCGTGTTCTGGGACTGGATGAGTAATAAACGACGGTTTGTTAACAGCATATCTAATCTAGGCATGTTTATCGGGACTTGTCATCGCATCTCCTTTAATATTATTATTGTCCTTAGCGGTAGCCACCAGTCTCGAAGTTCTTTCTATTTATATAATTCAGACGGATGGAGTCTCTTCAATGAGTTGATTATTTTTTTTATGTTTATGTGAAATCTTATACAGCGCGTCTTCAGTTCTTGCAGTAAGAAGTTACTTATGAATCACACAGTTTTTAGTCGTATCCAGAGACCATTTCCTTGGTCGTATCCATCATATCTACGACTCAGTGAGTCAGTTCCGAAGTAACTTAAAGTCTAGTTTGATAAAGTAACCTTTTTATTTTCAAACTGCAATTCTTAGGAAATGGGTACCCAACATGATTGAATTCAGTTTCCGTTACAGCAAAAGAACTTACGTACAAGTGCCATTTTGTAGCTTTTAGCATTACGGCCTGTGATTTTTCAGACTGATATAGAACCAAGCTCAGTCACGCTCGGAAAAGAGACCCGTTACATTTTGCTACCTGGAAAATGGAATGCAATAACCCCGCCCGACACAACGCAGAAATAAATCGAGTGGATTTATCAAAGAGACCAATAAACTAGATCCACTAATATCATAAATGTATCCGATACTTTGATACTCGTTGATCGTGTTTGCGAGCTTCTAATCTATAGAATCGTCGCCATCAATCCGAGTAAACATCCTTTTTGATAGTTGTTCTTAGATGAAAGTTACACGAGATGAGTTTTATCCATCATATTCATCTTTGTTGGAAGACATTCTAAGTTATTATTTATGAGTGTACTTTTTGTCAAACTCTAATTGTGTTGTTTCGGAAACAATAAAAGTGTTATAATTACATAGCCATTCTTTAAAATTACTTAGGTTGACTTATTTCTTTTATCGTGTAAAATTTTATGAAACCTCAAATCAGAGTAGCTTTAGCAAACGTTTTCCTTTTCATGGTTCCGTACCTAAAGGATGTCAACGGGACCCTATTACTGAGATCCCGCTGTCTGTCTGCCTGTCTCTATCTCTTGAACAGTAATAGCTAGAAACTAGAAATTTTCACTGATTATGCATTATTGTGACCGCTATACCAAAAAATACTAAAAATAAAATAAAGTTTAAAATTAAAGGGGGTCGTCATACAAGAAATGTGTCATTTTAAGCACTTTTGACTGCGGCACTGGTTGTTAGGCGTCAGCTGACAGTTGCTAGGGAACACGTATTATTAACAGCCTTAATCATGGCGGCTCGTATACGCGCCAGCGTCTATATATAGATTTCGGCGATTCTTTACTGTTTTTAAAACATTGTACCTACGGAGGTACCGGACCCTCCATGTACGAGTCCTACTCGCACATGACCGGTTTTATTAAATTTAATTTTTAACCCCCGACACAAAAAGAGGGGTGTTATAAGTTTGACTGCTATGTGTGTGTGTGTGTGTGTATCTGTCTATCTGTGTGTCTGTCTGTGGTATCATAGCTATTAAAACGGGTGAACCGATTTGGATGCGTTTTTTTTTAATAGAAAGCAGGTTTCTTGGCGATGGTTTTTAAAATGATTCATCAAAATCTGTTAAGCGGTTTCAAAGTTATTCGATCTTTTGTTAGCTGCGGAAGGGATCTTAGACGCATAATGGGCATTGACTTAATGTTCAATCAAACCTACGAGTGACATAATTGCGTTGGGGGTTTTTAAATTTTTAATTTATAGTTATTAGATTCTCTGTCATTAATTCATTATTTACTAGCTCAGTTTTGTAGTTAGAATTTGTTATAAATAGATGGCAGAGTGATTCATCGTAATTTTCAGTCAATTACCTTCTGCAAAAGTTAGCTGGTCTCATGTGATGTAATTAGAATATATCGAATAACTTCCCCCGAAGCTTTGCATGCCCAAATAAAATTCAGAGAATTACGAATCATTTCCGTTGCCTATCGCAAAGGTTAAGATCCGATAAACACGTTTGGGGAAACCGGATGTGTTTAGGAAATTTCGGCTTTAATTCGTTTTGTAGAGGGTATCTGTGTGTCACGATACATTAGCAGTGTGCTTCATATTAAAACTAGTTAGTTAGATACTTTATATAATTTTGTTAGCTGATTAAGAGGGTACGATGGCTGAGAGACTTTTGAGAAATAGGTATTTTGATGAAATGTCGCTGTCTCGCCCGAACCCCTCCATGTCAGTACAGCGAGAGCGGGACAACTGCAGCTCAGACCGTTATTAGGCGCGTAAAATTGATCAAAACAGCATTTCGTAATCCCCTGTTTTCTTTTCGAAAACTGGACCAATAAAATTATTTTTTTCAAAAATAATTAGAGGACAGATTTAGCTATGCCCCTATGTTTTCCTTTTTTTGTTTATATCAGGGATTCTTTTCTGATGAGTTTCTGAAAATGACGTTGAAATTGGGCAATTTTTTCAGGTTTTGAAAGCTCATATTTCTTATGTTAATTGAAATATGGAAAAAAACGAAACATAGGGGCATAGCTGTGGTAGATACAGATTACACAGTTAAAAAGTTTGGCTCTAAAGCCATTATCCAGGGAGGAAACAGGGGATTACGTTTGTATGGAGAAATGGTGGTGACAATAATTCTTCTTTGTTCTCCAGCAGGCTTGTTGTCTAACTCTTCTGTTGCTTGCCTTTGTAATCACTATTTCTTTCTGTCAAACAGTTTAAGATGATGACAGAAAGAGATGGTGAAAGCGAAGGCAAGCGTCAGAAGCGTTAGACAATACGGCCTCTGGATCGTTTGGCAGTAGGTAGACGCATTGATGTTAATTGGGATTCTTGGCTTATTTAGTTATTAATGGTATTTTTAATTTAATATCGCTTTTTGCAAACTATAGCTTGCTTCTCTGCTAGAAAAGTGAAAATACGCAACTTCTATCAAAATCAAAATCAAAACGTTTATTCTGCAAATAGGCCGCAAAGGGCTCTTTTACATGTCACTTTTTTAAACTACCAGCGCTTTCGTAAGGACCATCATTGCCAAGAAGAATGCGCCGCAAGAAACTTGGCAGGAAGTCATCTTTTCAAATTAAAATATAATAAATTACAAACTAAAAAACCATACAAATATAGAATTAAATAAAAAATAATAATAATTATATAAACACTACGAGACACATGTATTTCATGTAGATCTCACCTTCCTTCACTTTCACATAAATCTTACTAATATTATAAACGCGAAAGTTTGTATGGATGGATGGATGTGTGGATGTTTGTTACTCTTTCACGCTAAAACGGTTTGACGGATTCCGATCGATGGCACATAGATAGTTTATAACCTGGATTAACATATAGGACCCTTTTTATCCCAGAAAATTGCATAGTTCCCGCGGGATAGCGAACTACTTCTTTGCAGACGGAGTCGCGGGCAGCAGCTAGTTGACATATAAGGCACAGTCTTAGCTATCACGAATACCACACCAGAAACGATATTTTTTGTTTGGGAACGGTTGTATGTTCATTTTAATTTTTGAATGGAATCACTAAGGACCGAAACGCGTTAGCATTATATTGTGTCGATTTATATGGAAATGGAAGAAGACAGTTTCTACATGAAAATGTTTGGTTCATATGTGTCGCACAAACATAAAATAAATATAAATAAAAATAAATATTAGGGGCAATCTTACACAAATCGACCTAGTCCCAAACTAAGCAAAGCTTGTACTATGGGTACTAGACGACGATGAACATACTTATATAGATAAATAAATACTTAAATACATAGAAAACATCCATAACTCAGGAACAAATATTCGTGCTCATTAGGGTGTTTCACTTTTGTAGGTGAAAAAAATTTTTGTGATATTTTTTCTGACTTTGCTCAGCTTCCGGTTCTAGCTTATGTTAAAAGAATATTTTCTAAATTTCAAGTGGATTGGACCATGTTTAGAGGTTGCACAGAATGAACAGCTCTAAATAAGAATCAAAAAAAGAAGTAATTACTTTTATTTAAAAATAGCACAATATGGTAGCCACACATCGTTTTTAAGTGAAAGAAAATTAAATTAAGCATAAAATAGAACATTAAGTACTCAATAAATAATTTACTACTTAGGCTACACAAGTTGCAACCTCATCTTTGGTTCGCTTGACCACACATTTTCTGTTGCATGCTTATTTCTGCTATTCGTCTCTGATCGAATCATTAAATAAAGAATAGTTACTCTGTCTTCTAGAATCTTACAGGATGCGATTGATGGCAACAATTTACTGTTTCAATGTTAGAGTAAAGGTGAATGATGATAATTTTTTTGAGCCATTTCGCTTCTTTTGGTCATCCGAGCTCGATGAATAGTAGACGGCGGTATAGAAACATCTAAGACATCGTGACCAAGGCTTTTAACAGCTGTAATAAACGAAGTAGATGCTAGCTTGCCGAGTGGAGCGGTCCTATGCAGCTATGAGTGTCCAATCGAGAGATTTTAGTTTACTTATAAATAGGACTTGACATTTTTGCTGGTGGTACAGAGAATAGAATTATTTTCATCATCTTCATGACTACTTATTGAAGGGCATTCTTGGTCCAAGGTCACTGTCATGTTGATTTCTTTAATCGATTTATAATGCTACATTTTATAAGCATCCACTTTGTCTTGTCTCTTATGCTTTCGGATAATTTCTAAGGAAAACGTTAACAAATTATGGTAAGTGTTCCTTATAAAGTTATTAAATGTTAGCTCAAACAGTTACTGTCTTGACATATATATTAGCATTCTTCCACACCACACTTCTTGCAGTTTAATACTTGTCTACTTAGTGGCGTCCGAAAGAGTTTCAACAGCACTTATTCCTTGGAAGGAAGTCCAGCTCCTAACAAAATATCACAAGGAAACCTCTCGAGTAACCGAATTCGTCGTTGACTATTCATATTATTATTTACGTTACAATATGCTTCAATCTTTTAAACGACACACTTAAATCACTTTATAACCCTCGACTTCAGATAATAAACTTGAAAATTTTGCTATCCTCTAATACACCGATATCAATTACTTGACATAAAAGTCATCAAACTGTGCAACCTTTAGATGATAATCGATTTTACTGATTTTTGGCGTATGAACTTTACATATGAGTGGAAACAAGAATTCGAGCAAAGTCAAAGAAAAATCAAAAATTTTGAAAAATGAAACACCCTAGTGCTCATCACACAAATAAATGCCCTTACCGGGATTTGAACCCAGAACCTCTTGCTTCGTAGGCAGGGTCACTGCCAACTAGGCTAAAACGGTCGTTAGGTACCTGTAGTGCATGAGTGGTAGCGGAGGAGCAAAGTTGAAGTATGCCTCTGAAAAATAAAGTCGAATCATTCAATTTTATTTGGATTTTGTTGCTGTAAATCATACAACATCTAGCAAATATTATAACCACTTAAGATAATTTTCAAGCATACTTCTTGTAACAGCTTTATTTTCATTTACAAGTTGTTGTGTGTGTACAATCCCTACGTTGGCCATCTGGACTTAGTCGGAATGCTTCAATCCCTACGCGCTATATTGATATTAATTGGACGACACAGACCGCCCGACTGATCGGACAAAAAAGATTAATAAGAGCCGGATCCAATTGTAGGAATCCCTTTTGTGATTTTTAGAGTAACAGATAAATCCATATACTGCAAACGAATATAAGACTCTGAAATAAGACCGTTCCTTTGTTGTTTGGAGACTGATATAAATAGACCATTTTTACGCTTCGAGCGGACTTTGGCAAGTGAAAGAAACATTTTTGTCAATAAACAAAACGTTTGGTAATTAAATAGTATTTTATTCAATTTTTACATAACAGGGCTCGTTAAAGTCGAGTACGGAATTAGGGCACGAGGCTTTGCCAAGTGGGCTAAATAAGGTATAGTCGACCAAGAAATTCTTTTACCATCCTAAGGTTCAATGTCAGTTCAGCTTAAAACATTTAAGGTTATTTTCACTTATTATTCAATGTGACAGTCAGCCTTATTGTTTTTATTTAGTTAAAGAATTTATGCAACTGTTGTATAAGTGAGGTCTTAAAAGGCGAGTGACGTGAGTTGCGATACGAGCGAATGCGAGTATCGCAATGGAAGACGGCACGAGCCGTTAAGACCAAATTATACACCGTTGCATACAATATTTTTTCTACGACTCGACTCTACTGGTACAGTCGGGTACAGTGGGGTAAAATGGGGTACAGTCGGGTACAGTCGGGTACAGTAGGGTACAGTAGGGTATAATAGGGTACAGTAGGGTACAGTCGGGTACAGTAGGGTACAGTCGGGTGAAATAGGGTACAGTAGGGTACAGTCGGGTACAGTAGGGTAAAATAGGGTACGGTAGGGTACAGTCGGGTACAGTAGGGTACAGTCGGGTGAAATAGGGTACAGTAGAGTACAGTCGGGTACAGTAGGGTAAAATAGGGTACAGTAGGGTACAGTAGGGTAAAATAGGGTACAGTAGGGTACAGTCGGGTACAGTAGGGTACAGTCGGGTACAGTAGGGTAAAATGGGGTACAGTCGGGTACTTATTTTACCCTACTGTACCCGACTGTGCACGACTGTACCCTACTGTACCCTATTTTACCCTACTGTACCCGACTGTACCCGACTGTACCCTACTGTACCCTATTTTACCCTACTGTACCCGCCTGTACTCTACTGTACCCTATTTTACCCTACTGTACCCTATTTTACCCTACTGTACCCGACTGTACCCTATTTTACCCTACTGTACCCGACTGTACCCGACTGTACCCTACTTTACCCTACTGTACCCTATTTTACCCTACTGTACCCGACTGTACTCGACTGTACCCTACTGTACGCTATTGTACCCGACTGTACTCTTCTGTACCCTATTTTACCCTACTGTACTCGACTGTACCCAACTGTACCCTATTTTACCCTACTGTACCCGACTGTACCCAACTGTACCCTATTTTACCCTACTATACCCTATTTTTGCCCTACTGTACCCGACTGTACCCTATTTTACCCTACTGTACCCGACTGTACCCTACTGTACCCTACTGTACCCTATTTTACCCTACTGTACCCGATTGTACCCTATTTTACCCTACTGTACCCGACTGTACCCTAGTGTACCCTATTTCACCCGACTGTACCCTACTGTACCCGACTGTACCCCATTTTACCCTACTGTACCCGACTGTACCCTACTGTACCCTATTTTACCCTACTGTACCCGACTGTACCCAACTGTACCCTATTTTACCCTACTGTACCCCATTTTTGCCCTACTGTACCCGACTGTACCCTATTTTACCCTACTGTACCCGACTGTACCTTATTTTACCCTACTGTACCCGACTGTACCCAACTGTACCCTACTGTACCCTATTTTACCCTACTGTACTCTACTGTACCCTATTTTACCCTTCTGTACCCGACTGTACCCTGCTGTACCTTATTTTACCCTACTGTACCCGACTGTACCCTACTCTACTCAACTCAGCAGGTCTAAACTGGGCTTTAGTGTTGAGTGTACCCTACATTTAATATTATGTGGCAGCTAGGTGTATCGTAATAACGACATTACGACACAAGTGCTGTTATGGCGAATAGATTAAGTATAGACTTTCTGAAGTCATATTATCTATGTTCTTATATATTTGTTCGCGACCATGTAAAAAACAGATAAAAGTACAGGAGTAGGAAAAAAATGCTAAAGCAATTACATGGTCTACTATACAAAATTTTGAAACCTTATTATGTATACAATACCTATACCTACCTATTACGTACCTATTACGTATACAAAAGACCGTATGTATGTATACAAAAGATAAGCAATATTTTCAAATCATTAATAAATCAACATACCATTTTTCTATTCATGGTGGTACCTAGTGGTTTTCTTGGTTGTGGGTCTAATTGCGTTTGCATTGGTTTATTTTAATTTTACATGGAGGAAGCTTGGGAAAGTGATATGAAAAACCATTTTATTTTCAAAGTAGCGTTTCGCACTAGGTCAATTGGTATCAATTGTCCCATGACTTATTATTATATTATCTACTTTGCAAGCTCAACACTTTGAGATTAAAATCTCATTTCTCAAAAAAATTTACTAGACAATCGTGTTTTTTCCGTGTATCCTTCGTTTGTGATTACCGACAGTATATCGTTATTTTTTGGAAATATTTAAACAACACTCTGTACAGGACTTCAGTGAAATTTTTCAATGCAGTACTTAGTTAGTGTGCAATAAAACTGACTTTTGGCTCAGCACTAAAAAGAGCGCCTTTGTGATTGTTTGTGAAAATATAATTCGCATATAGAGACATTCGGCTTGAAAACTTTAACTTTTAAGTATGTATATGTATCTATTTTGTTCTTTTTAAATTGCTTAAACCCCGGTTCATTTTGCAATGCATTAAGATTCCGAAAGGTATGCTTTTCAAAATTAATTAAAGTGTGATTGTAGTGGCATGGAGCCAAGATTCTACAGCTTACCGGAGCAGGAGGAACGTGAGCCCAAATCTTTACTAAGTTTCTTTAAAAACTAGCTGTTTTCATCTCACTGCTGCTGGGAATCTCTTGCACAGTTAGAAAAGGTTGGATTGTAGTCTCAGTACGAACTCTCTGTTCTTTGAAAACTTAACACAGTCATATCCTTAAGATGTTATTTTATTAATGCACAATTTTCGCAAAACGTCGTCATAAATTACCTACATCATCATTTTCATCATCATAATTTAAGCCGAAAGACGTCCACTACTGAACATAGGCCTCCCCCAAGGCTCGCCAAACAGATCGGCCCTGCGCCATCCGCGTTCAATGCGTTCCCGCCACCTTAACCAGGTCGTCTCTCCATCTTGTTGGAGGCCTACCTACACTGCGTCTTCCGGTCCGCGGACGCCACTCGAGATCCTTTCGGCCCCATCGGTTGTCAGTTCTACGAGCGATGTGCCCTGCCCACTGCAACTGATTGAAGTATAGCGAACCTATGAACTTTTATATCTGAAACTGCATCGATGGCGGAGGACCGGTCTGTTTGGCAAACCTTGAGGGAGGCCTATGTTCAGAAGTCGACTGAACATGACGTCATTGGGCTGAAATGATGGTGATGATGATTTTCTGAATTTTATCTATGTATTGAAAATTAATAAGGTAAGAGATAAAAGATTCACCAAAAATAACGTAGGTACGGATACAGATCTTTCTTCTCCCCCTGGATTTTCACGTATACGAATACGGATATCTGGCACATCACTTAGCACACTAATTTACGCAGCAATTGGATTATTAGTTTATTTCATTACTACATTTTATTACATGTTGCTGTCGTCCAATCCAAAAGCAGGAAAATATACGTGTCCCTATTGCATCTCTTCATTTACTTACACCTCTTGACTGCAACTTCTTTTGTTCCCGTGGAAAATACTTTTTCGCGGGATAAAAAGTAGCTTAGCTAGTAGCCCGATCTGAGGCAGTATTGTCTAACGCACGAGCGCTTGCCATCGTTTTCACCACCTCTTTCTGTCACCATCTTATACAATACGTTCAATTTTAGTTTACCACTGACAGATTGCTTGCCGTCATTTCATTTCCAACTTTAACACCACACAAATAAAGTAGTTATTACAAAATCTGCAAACGTGGGTTGTTACTGTTGTATTCTAAAATTGGCTTTATTTGTAGGTCGTTAAAGTTGAATATGAAATGAAGGCAAACCATCTGTCAGTGGTAAACTTTATGTAATTTTAGTGTACCATTTGTCAGAAAGATATTTCTTTCGCTATAGCAAGCGTTGGCGCGTTAGACATTACGGCCTCTGGAGTAGATGTAGGTATCAATATTAGTAGTTCTAGTGATTAAATTCTACGGCCTACAGATAAACGAACAAATACACAAACGGACAGAGTTACTTTTTTACAATGTTAATTAGTTGACAAGATGATATTATATGATTCTTAATCGATGATCAAGTTCCATTTTTTTTTTGATTAATTAATTCCTGGATAGTGATCACATTGAAATCGCAGTTACATAGAACCAAATTCATTGTTTTCTGTAATATACTTTCTATGTACATATGTATAGTTTCAGGTTTTAACAATATCGTTATTTGTGATTAATTAAATTGTGTGGTGATTGCGTCAGACCTCAACTATTGAATTGGATTTTGGCTTAATTTTTATTATTATTTTATCACCGAACAAAAATCATCGTGTACCTATAAATATACACCATGTTTTTAGTTAGTTGTCTAACTTCCACAAATGGCTTCAGTACATCGGTAGAAACTAAGTACCTGATAGTTAACTTTTTGTCCAATTTCTTTTCCTCTTTCATACGTAATAAAATGATAAATATTGTGATCAATCAAAGTTATTGTAAAAGATCCATTAGAATAACAAAAAGTTAGTTTGAAATATAACAGTTCAGTGTTTTAACTTCGACGTCATAAATTAGACACTTTTAAAACTAGTTTACCGCGCCTAAATAGGTAATTTAATTTAGTTTATCTCTTTAACAATAAGAGTTAGGACACTAGTGTATTAGATAATTTAACTTCATTTAACCACTTGAATGTTTTCTCAAAGTCAAAGAAATAAAAAATGCAGTGTACATTAGAATATACAGGGTGAAATCAAAATGGTGATACAAAATTAGTATTTCTAACTCAGTTAATGCTGGATAATATAATGCACTCACTCATTTGTTTTAATTAGTCTTATAAAATGGTGAGGGATTGATCACAATATTTATTTTAATATGTGGGAATTGTGAGGGACACTGAGAACGTGATTTCATTTCAACTTAGTATGAACATCATAATTAAATTTTATCGGATTAATTTTAATAATTGAGTTAAGTAATGCATTATGTTGTCCAACATTTACTGAGTAAGAAACACTAATTTTGTACCTATTACCATTTCGATTTCATCCTGTATGTAGACAGATTCATCAGGACATTAATCATTATTAGTACCTACGATGCGTTACTAGGCAAACATTGTTAAGTATAGATATACTGTAGTAACACAGAAAGGAATAGGTATGTTAAAAACTTTACCATCATGTTTCGACATAAAATTATCAGAAGCAACAGCTGTCCCCGTTTAATGTCAACAATAAGCACGTAAATTCCTACAGATGTATTCTCGGCTCTAATTTTTATTGGCAATTAAACAATTAACCCTTTAAAGAGCATAAAAGACCTTAATGCACGTCGCTCCCCTCCGGGAGATGCGAAATTTTATACCCATTCAGAGCATTGTATGAAAATTTAAGGGTTGTTTTTTATAGACCCGGAGATGAAAGCGCTTGGCCTAAGTGAATGCAAGCATTTCACTTTATTTTTTCCTGTAAGCTGTAATGTTTGTGCTACCTTAAAAGATTTGAATCCCTTAACGTGATTCTATGTAAGCTAGGCAAAGCTTGGCAATTTTTGCGGATAAGTCAGGCGACTAACCATTTTTTTGCTTTGGGTCCGAAAAATCTAGTAATTTTTTTTTTGTTACTTGCTTAGGTGTTAATATGTATTGTGTGTGTGAATAAATTTCATGTTGACCTAGTTTTTTTTGATATTAAAATGTATTCAACATGTAAGCAATTTTAAGCCATTAATTTGATTATTTATTTTCTGTATGGCTTTAAAAATGGATTATTTCTACTTAAAATAAAATGTGCCGCAACGACAAAGTTTTCGCCGCTAAGTAACGCATTCAAACTCAAATAAGACTCTCACACCCATTTACTTCCCATCTTGTTAAACCTGTTTTCAGCAATAACATATTTTATTTTACTTTACTTTCAACCTTAAAATAAAGTGTATCGTAGTAGAGTAAAGAGCACCGAACAGTTGACCAACTTATAACAGCCTTTTTTATTCAAAACCTAAAACTACACTCTTCACCAATACTTTCAACATTTTCATATTGAAGCACTTACAAAATACTTACCTATTTATGAAATTATATCACTTTTGTGGGCTTTTTACGAAATACAAAATGTTTTATTTAGATTACTTACTTAGAAAGGAGATGTGCAATCTCGCTGACAGATAATTACAAAGCTGAAAGGGAGATCAGGAGGGAAGAGGAACTACGCAACAGTGTGAACACCGCCCTAGGCCAATCGGGTCCAACAAAGACGTAAAGGGTGATGTTTGATGGCAAAGAGCTCTATTGATGATGGGGGTAATACAAAAGGTCGAAATCAATATTTGTAAAGAAGTAAATACTTATAAATATCAGGGCAATTAGTGCAACCCTTTTCCCTCCCAATCATCATTGGCCATTGTTCAAAATTATTAAATAATTGCCATTATTTATCAAGCATAATATGTTATTTAACTGGAAATTAGTAATCGCCAAGGAAGCTACATGTGTTTTAGGTACCCACCATTTTTTGTGATAAAGTAATAACAAGGTGTATGAATGGTAATAATCTTTGATGTTTTAAGCCGTAGGTACAAAGTAAAGGAATTTCTTGGTCGATTATTTAAGGGTAGGTAGTAAAGTACTCAACGCTTAACATGTATAAACAATTCTTCATACCTACATAATATATTATTATTATTTAAATTTTTTAGACTAAATGTTAAACGTCTTTTGCTGATTTTATTTGCGAAGTAAGAGCATCCATCAACTAACCTAATATTCTAGAAGCAGACGAAAACTATACTTGGCTTGCATGTTAAGTGTAACATAGAAGATAATAAAGGCAAGAGATTTAATAAAACGATTTAGTGACTTTTATGATTTATTTAATAAAAATCTCTTTTGACTTGAACACGGTCGCTAAATTCTTACAGACAGTTAAAGAAATATAACATTGAGAGTGTTTACCTCTTATCAGTCCAGTAGCTTAGCACGATAGTTACATACCTACCTATTACTTAAGTCTCACTGACTGATTCAAATATTTCAAATTAAATATTATTTACATAGTTCATGAATGTTTAATAAAAGTTCTTTTCTAGACTCTTGTCACATTAGGCATAATGCGGTAATAGTTTTCTGATATCATTCAGTTACAAAATTATCTGACTCGATGATCAAAAATGCAACTAATATCGTCACCATCTCCACCATTTCCACCGTTTTGCAGCAAAACATAATCATCGCAAGTTGCCATTAGCACAGATAGATTTGTGGCACTATTAATAGAAAGTCGCTTGTCTAGCCAACATCTTTTTATCCAAGTGAGTTATTATGGCTATGTTGTCTATCATTCCTGAAGTGACAAGTGTCTACTTTTTTATTTGCCAGCATTTATAATATGATTCACGTCGATTGCTGCTTACTTTAATGTAATGGCAAATTACAACATTCTATAATTTGTGACTTTAAAATTAATTTAAAAATGGGACTGAAAATAATCTATCTTTCTGAGTAAGTATTTATTTTGGTAAAAAGCTTATTGATTCTATAACAGCATATTTGTCATAAGCCTATTGCTCGTTCCAAAATCTGTTTGATAAAGTTATAAATTTTCAAATACCATCAAAAAGCATGTGATTGATACCTCTTCCAGTAGTTTTTCCTACTGGAAATATAAACCAGTATTATGAGAAATTACTGTTTTATTTAGTAGAAAACATTGATACACAGTAAATACATGCACACTTCAAGGTATCACATTCAGACCGATGTTAATTGCAAAAGAATTTCGTAACCAAAGAACAGTGCACCATATGCTAACGTATGTACAAAATATACAATTACACACTAACAACTATTAACAATGGACTTGATAGAATAACATTTCTTTTACAAAACAATATTTTTACACAAATTCTTAATTAATATTTTAAATAAATGGGTTGGACCATCTTAACATTTTTTTCGTAGTTACGAATGGTTTGTTCTTTTTTTACTGTATATTTTTAATACATAAAGTGATGTTACTTTAGTGAAGTGTATTATTGAAGTGCAAAACATTTTTGTATAGTGCCCAGTAAGTAATGCTATCATTCAAAGTGTTTACGCTTTAGGTAGCCTGCGTACACCGTATCAACACCATTACCCACTTATGCCCAGGCACTTACGAAATATACCGAAAACTGCAGACAACAATAATTAATACACATATCCTACGTGTGATAATTAGGTATATCAAAAATTACATACAAACATCAAATATGTAGGTACTTAACAAAGTAATTACCAGCCTCCCCAACGCTATTTCATTACCACGTACAAAATGCGATTTAACTGTGTCAGCCTTTTCATGTACCTAGTAACTACTAAAAATTGATAAGTAGTAACAACGTAGTCCTTATGTTTCTATGAAACAGTTGTCAAAACAACACAAATAACTAATTAGGCTTTTCTATCACTTCAACGTATACTCGCCGCGTTTACTTTCCGATCGGACTCTCTTTGTTTATATACACATTTTCTTAAAAGTACTATCCTTTGTTACGTGATCCACACTTGAGCAGTTTGTCTTTGAGACGCACTGCAAGGTTCTAGCGCAAGAGTAATGGAATGTTTCTTTTTAAAATGACGTCATGTATGTCGGGGGTCGTCGCCGGGCGGGTGTTTATCGCTGCCCGATCGTGTTGAGGAGCCCCTCGGACGAGTTAGAGACGGGAATCGCGAGGGGCCGAGGCCCCTCAGCTCTGCGCTAGGGAATCCAACGGCACCACCAGTTTTCCGTTGGAGTAGCTGAAACAAAGAAAAAACATTAAAATTAAGAACCAGACAACCCCTCTCAACGGTATTCTTACAGATATACTTTTACAAAACTTTCAAAATACGAGGGGCGTTCAATATAAAGTGAGAATGAGATGCAAACTCTTTTAATATTACGAAATTAAATACTGGCCGGTAAAGCTAATCTATCTAGCTGATTGCTATGAAAAAAAAACTAACTGTCTTTTGTTTAAAAAAATATACGGTAATTTCTTTGCAATGCTATTGAGTACGTTAGCGAAAATGGAGAAAATTGAACTGCGCGCCGTTATCAAATACTTGTATTTGAAAAATTTTTCTACGGACCAAGTCAATTTGGATTTGCGGGACACTTTAGGGTCTAATGCTCCTCCGTATTCGACAGTCGCACGTTGGTGCGCCGAATTTAGACGTGGAAGAACATCGACAATGGACGACCCCCGCTCCGGACGCCCTACTACAGCAGTAACTGAAGAAATTGTGAAAAAAGTCGAAAACTCAGTTTTGGCGGATCGTCGTGTCGCAGTTCGTTTTATTGCTGAAAATGTAAAGATTTCAACGGGGAGCGTGCATAATATTTTACATGAACGCTTGGGTATGAAAAAGGTATCTGCGCGTTGGGTACCAAGAATGCTTACTGACACGCAAAAACAATCTAGACTAGAGATTTGTCAAGAAGCTTTGAACCTGATGCAGCAAGACCGGGAACTTTTTTTGGCGCGATTTATAACAATGGACGAAACATGGTTCCATCATTACGACCCTGAAACGAAACTGCAGTCTATGACATGGAAAAGGCCATCATCTCCAACTCCGAAGAAATTCAAGGTGAGCCCATCTGCCGGTAAGGTCATGGGCTCAGTTTTTTGGGATGGTAAAGGGGTATTAATGATTGAGTATCTCGAGCATGGAGCCACTATTACGGGCACTTTATACGCCAAACAAATAGCAACATTGCGCAATGAGATCCGCGAAAAACGGCGAGGTAAACTCTCGAAAGTTGTGCTGTTCCACCAGGACAATGCCCCGGCACACAAGTCCGCCGTTGCAATGGCTGCAATTCGTGATGCTGGGTTCGATATCCTTAAGCATCCTCCGTATTCACCAGATCTCGCTCCCAGTGATTTTTACCTATTTCCGAGATTGAAACAATACCTGAGAGACCAGAAATTTGAAGACGCCGACGCGGTAGTCGCTGCAGTACAAGATTTTTTAAGTACTCAAGATGAGACCTTTTTTAAAAATGGAATTTAAGTTTAGAAAAAAGATATACTAAGTGTATTATGCTAAAAGGTGACTATGTCGAAAAATAAAATGACATTTAGTAAAAGTTGTTTATAACATACTCATTCTCACTTTTTATTGAACGCCCCTAGTACAAAGTTTTTCAAGCTTGAATTTACACGAACTGTTTATTAAAGTTATTCTATTACGTAAGTTCGAGTTGATATGAATATTAACCTGTATGGTATAGTGGCTGTTCTGGACTTAGCTCGGCTTGGCCTACAGGCGTCATCTGCAACCAAGACGTTACACGTTTGTCTTTTTTACATTTTGTCTTGGCGGGCTAATCGGGAACTTTTTCCCGTTCTAAGTTACATCGTATCGCCGGCTTAATTAAGTGGTAGCGCATGCTATTGTCTCGGTTCTTCCGGAACAATACTTATCTCGAGTCGAAGTCAGTAGAAGTAATATCTTCGATACCTTAACGAGGGAACTTTGTATCGACTTTGTTAATCGTTCCTGACCCAGCCGCTGCGCTGCGCGTTATTATTCTTGACGAATTAATATTTTAACATTATGAGTTTTGGTTGGGGACTTGATATTATACCGAAAAATAATGAAAGTGTTTTGTGGTGAATGTTGGTGTTATTTAAGGGTTCTGAATTCCTCCATGAGGTGAAAAATAAAGTTTTATAATGGACGCGGCTTAGCCAATCGGGGATGACAAATAAATTATAATCTTTAGTAAAAAGCGTGCTGAATATTCTTTTCATGAGAGGCATTAGTAGTGAGTGAAGATTGATTATCTAAGGCGAGTTAGTGTGGTGGGGACCCTTACCATGGTGCGGCTAACATCGTTGTGAGAGGCACGCATCGCATGTGACCGGCTCGGCTCGCCGCTTGCTCTGAGAGCCCTGCGACCCAGACTTACGCCGGAAAGTGTACCTAACGAGCAGACCTGCAATGCAAAATGCCGCACCGTTAACAAAACAAACAAACAAAAACAACAAACAAAGCCACGCGCGCGTCCATCTGAAAAACGCCAATGGGCGAACGAAAGCGGGCGAAAATAAAAAGGGAATGATACCCTCAGGGGTTTTATGACTTGATACCGCGGAATCATTCGTGTTTTATGTGATAAAGGAAACGCGTACGCTGTACAATTTTGTAATGAATGTTATTTTGCTAACTGTGTGTGATAAGTTTGTTGACTACTAAGAATCGCGTTACTTATTATAAACACGTACATGACCTAACGATTACGGTTCGTAATAACTATTCCATGCATCTAATTTTTCTGTTATGTCTAACTCTAAAACCATATTAAATGTCAACTCACCAGTAAGACCAGCTTTATTGATGCTGTTGGAGCTAGAGAAACCTGAAATTTTCTTCCAGGATTTTTTATTCCAAAACCCCGTCGTCTTGGCGTCGCCGCAACTGGAGCTCCGCGGAGAGGTTGCGTCGCGCGGGCAGCGCACACTGCACTCGTCCGCGCCCAAGATGCGGACACCGGCACCACGTGTGCCGTACGCTACTGCCGGCAAGTGCGGCACTGACCCCGTCGGCTTCCGACGCAAACTGCCCACATAGCTCGCCCCACTGCTGCTCCCACTGAACCCGCTATCTAAATCCGGGGGATTACAACTCGCAGGCGACAGCAACTCATCCGTCGGCCCAACTCTTAGCAATTCTTCTATATTATCCCTATCTTCACCTCGCTCTGAATCAGGTGACTCGCATTCTGGCATCAACATCGCTTCTACACTGAGATTGAGTTCCCCTAAAATTCGTTTATGTCTCGATTCCACCCTACGAACTTCTTCTTCGACGACGCTTCTGTCTAGGGATACAAGCGATTGTCGAGGCGCATATCGATGTTTGGGACAAGTTCTGGTGCCATCCGTGATTTCTTCATAAATATTTTCCTCAGTTCCGTATCGAGTCACGTAATTGTGCCGCGCGGAACGATCACGTGGCATCCCTCCGCGTCCTCGATGCCTATTAGCTTTTCTTGAAGATGATGGCATTGATAAGTGGTGATCATAGTAGGCGTAAGAGTAGTCAACAGGTTCAAACCTCTCCATTGTGGCAGCGATATTGGTCCTATTCCAAGTCTGGGGTGGAGGTTCCCTCGATAAATTGACGGCTGCAAGTCTAGCAGGAAGGATTTCATCCAAATCTCTAGCGCAACGTTCATCGAGCGATTGTGCACCGTCGTCCTCTTCCCTTCGGTGCTTCCTGTGAGGCCGGCGACCTTGCGTCCGCGCGTGGACGCGTTCGCAGTCCGACCCATGCCCGTGATTGTAATCTGGCGTGTGACTGCGATTATAATCAACCGGTCTGTGCTTGCAGTCTAAAGTGTGATGGTAATCGGGGGTGTGCCTAAGATTGTAACTGGAGTTTCCTTCGTAGTCAGATCGATCGTAGGAGGGGCTGTCGTCAGGGTTGCTGGTGTGAGGGTGCGGGCAATCGGCGGCGATGCCGGACTCTGAGGAGGGGTAGTCGTGAACCTCGGCCGTGGTGAGCATGCGGTCGTCGGGGCGCGCGGGCTCGGAGACCGCGTGGCGATGGTGCGGGCGCGGGCGCGCCGTCTCGCGGCAGCTGGCGAAGGCCCTCTGCAGTGAGGGCGGGTGCTGGTAGCGGCCGCACCGCGCCTCGTACACCGCCTCCCCCGACTCGTCGGGGCTTGGCGGCGCGCTTTGTGATTCCATGGCTCATCCTCTCATATCCAATTGGTTTCTGCAAACAAAACAAAACCATATTAATCAAAGCTAGCTCAAGTCCTCAACTAGGTACTAAAGCCGTAAAGGACACGTAATGGCTTTTAACGAAATTCTGCGTCCCGAGGCGCGTTGAACTAAGGTCAATGAATTCGAAATTACATGCTCCGTGATAAGGGTAGGGTAAGTGACGATCAACACCGTGGCCGACGTCGATATATCATCATCAGCCGACGGGTCATAAAAGGGATTTCACATTGTGTTTACGTTTCATATCAAGATTTTACTGTTATGTTTGTACTTCAAACACCATTATACGGTACCGAAATGGAAATAACTTAGCTAGTAATACAAACTCAGGCAAACTTTGGGCACATAACGAGACGGTAATGAGGCTATTGCTGTATATATTATCGCAGACATTATAAGAAAAGTCTTTGCTGTACAGTAACAAAGTAACAACAGATTTTAATCAACGTCTTAAAAACTCTCGAAACAAATTAGTAAAGTTTCAGTGAACAAATCAGTTTCTGATGGTGAACTTAGTAAGCTTAGTGCTCAGCTTCGAGAGTTTCACAGCGTAATTTATGTTTCCACGTATTCCAATACAAACATAAATCGCTTAATATTCCTTCGTTCAAAATAAATATCTTGAATAACGTTGCCGTTTTTATTGCGATCCTTGCGTTATTGCGCGTTCCAATTTATTACGATAACGATAAGTGTCCGTGAACTAGAGAGCGGAGAGCGGCGCGTGACACGGGGCGGGCACCCTCACGCGTCGCCATAGCAACGCTCGCAGCTTCCCGCGGTTTATCGCCGGGCTTCCGTCCGATATTCCTTGCATCTAAATCATCATCAGCGTTGGGAAACGCCTCGTAAAGCGCCCGTTGACCGTCCGCCGGCAATAATTCGTTATGCCCGCCATCGCATCGTCGCCCTGGGATTTCTCGGTACAATTGTGTATGGGCCGTAAAGGCGTCCTATCTATAAGTGGCACCGGTATACCGGAGCCTCGGTTTCCGTCCAAACTCGGTGGCTTAATACAGAATATCAATACGTATTCGAAATACGAACACACGAATAGTGAAACTGTACTTATTGAAATTAAAAAACGCTCTTTTGCTCCATAAACAAAATCGCCAAATTCCAATTTATTATCGGCAAATTCCCCCAATTTATTCCAATGATGTAATATATTGTCATGCTGCAGGGACGTTTTTGGTCCCCCTGCGTGTCCCCTACAGCATAACTAACTATAAAAAACTTGCGACGCCTTTATAATCGCGACGTAATTGCAACAAAATGAATGGTTATTTAAATCGCTTTTTCCCGTTCGTGGTGAATTAAAAAACAAATAGTTACTGTTGTTTTATCACTACCAGAAAATCCAAATTATGATGCATAAAACTATTAGAAAATCATTTGAGTACGAATATTATTCTTTACACAATCTTATTTTATACATACCTACGTGATATTTTAGTTCCTTCTTGGTAATGATTAAATAAATTATCAACCGTAAAATGGCACCCCATCGAGGCACTTACCATTTTATTCATGCAACGTAAAGATATTTCGTATTCTGAATGTTGCTTTGGTATTTCTAATATCGACGCTTATTATATATCATGGGGCGACGATAAATACGCGCAAGCTCATGCAAAAAAGAGGGTTGCCGGAGTTTCTATATCGTTTTAATTATAGACGCTTTTAGAGCTGTTCTAGAATGTTCGACGGTTCTAATACTCGAAGGAAAAAAAGGAATTTTAAAATGCAGACTTGGCAGAAGCCCAGCTGATCAGCCGAGTGTCACCGTGTCGGTCGTTAGTGAGACGGCTTACTAAAGTGCAGAACAAATTTGCAATTTACCAGACTACGGATAAAGTACCCTGTTCCAACTCATACCTTGTCTTTGATAGGTACGTATCTACTAATTTCATTAAAGCTAAGTCTTTAATGTCGAATTAGTAGTAATATTATTAGTAGAGTTAATTAGTAAAAGTCCTCTCTATCGCTTAACTGAACAGTGACGCTACATTAAGTCCTGACAAAATCTTCCACCGCTCGAGTGTTCGAACTTCGGGATGCGCTAGTTCAACGACGTTACGTCAAAAAGTTTTGCGGCGATGTCGAAAGACGGGGAAGAGAATGATTTAGCAAATGTTGGCCATACAAAGTAGTTGAAATAGTACCTGTTAATCGCCTGATAGTGGCGAAGGGTACTAACAACCCAATTCCCCCCGGGTTGACTAAATTTTCGAAGTTACCAAAAGCTTCTCTTCCGTTACTGCACTTTCAAGAAGATAATAAATGGATTAGAGGTCTTTTTTTGCTCCGGCTTTACTTGCAAAAATAGATTCACATATGACGTGATCAATCCTACTAATATTGTAAAAGAACAAGTTTGTGAAGATGTTTGGTACTTGTTGGTCAGTTACATAATAACGGCTGAAAGAATTTATTGAAACTTGGCGTAGATGGACAAAGATCTGGATTGGGAAGTTGTCTGAGGGAACGTTATTCCTTAACGATGTTTCCCTAACCTTTTTATGGATTACTAACACGGGCAAAATCGCGGAATAAAAGTAGTTCATTAATAATATCAGAGTTAACTATACATAATTATGTAACTTTGTATCTTCTTAGTGATCTTATGTTTAATACTATTCAGAGACCAAAAGCCGAGGTGGCCTAGTGGTTTGACCTATGGCCTCTCAAGCAGAGGATCGTGGGTTCAAATCCCGGCTCGCACCTCAGAGTTGTACGGAATTTATGTGCGAAATTACATTTTGAAATTTACCATGAGCTTTACGGTGAAGGAAAACATCGTGAGGAAACCTGCATACACCTGAGAAGAAATTCAACGATGTATGCGAAGTTCCCAATCCGTACAGGGCCCGCGTGGGAACTACGGCCCAAGCCCTCTCATTCTGAAAGGAGGCCGTGCTTTGCAGTGGGACGTATATAGGCTGGGATGAGAGAGCAAAAAACATCAACTGTTTAAATAAATTTCACGCGATATAAGACGTTGGTTCATCAACATTACGTTAAAAAGTTTAGCGTCGGCAGGGCACAGGAGAATGAGTGGGCAGATATTGGCTTGACAAAGGGCCTTAGTGTATTGGGTATTGGTTCACTGCCTTTTTAATCACAGAGCGCGTGACCGATTGACGTAAGTATCCGAGACCGGTGACTCATGCACTTTATGTGTTCGAGATTACTTAATTTGTCACGGGTCATCTACTTTAAGTTGAGTGAGCGTAGAATAATAATAATAATAATAATAATATTTCAGACTAGGTCCATATTTTGTTAGTTACAATAATAGGTGATACAATGTTAATAGTACAACAACAAACGTAATAATAAACCATTCATTCACAGTGTGTGACTTCGAACAATTTTTAACTAAAAGTAGTTAAATAACTATAACAGTTGAACCGACTGAAATTTGAGCAACTATGGAACCTTTTCACAGAAAATGTCACAGTGCATTTTCTGTTTCTTTTTACACGACTACGGCAAAGCCAAAGGAAGTGTAATGATTTTAACAGTCTATGTTTGTGTGTACGGATGTTCCACCGTAGTTAATATAAGTACTCATAGGTATTTATAATAAAAACTAAACTAAAAATAACTCAACTATACAGTTCGCCTAGTCATGTCCCTGCGGTAGGGTACCGGCTGGCAGCTTTTCTGCGCTAGATTGTAATGCCAATACGTTGAGCGAGAAATGTGCCTTATGGTCACGGACCATGGTTAATTTCGAGTGATTTAGTTTTATTCGGCCGAAAAGTTTGTGAGTGTGTGAGCTGTAGTAGCTGTAGTAGGGTCAACGTCATAAATAAGTGATCATTTATGTACCTTGTCGCTTTTAGTCGTTACATAATTTCGTATGGATTTTCAAACATAACGTTAAAGTAACAGGATACAAAAGTAATCAACTTATTTATGACGTTGACCCTACCTACCAATATGTATATAGTGGTATGATTTAAAAAATTGCACCCCTAAGTTGAGCAACTATGTCCTAATTTTTCGCCAATAGGTATCTATTCTTCCGTCAACGCCACTCAAGAACCTTTTTAGCCCATCGGCCATCACCCATCAGTTCTACGAGCGATGTGCCCTGCCCGCTCTCACTTGAGTCTGGCGATTCTTCGAGCTATGTCAGTGACTCTAAATTCTTGTGTGGACCGGAAGACGCAGTCCTCCAGCGGAGCGACGACCTGGTACAGGTTGCGGAATCGCGTTGGATGCGGATGGCATGGGACCGATCTAAGCTGTTTGGCGAGCCTTGGGGGAGGCCTCTGTTCAGCAGCGGACGTCTTTCGGCTGAAATGATGATGATGATCTATTCTTCTGTAGAATGAAACCAATATTTTTTCTTCTAAACCTTTAGTATTTATTTAAAAAGCTCCGTCTCGACAAACAAAACACAAACCACACGTTAAGAGAGTTATTCGAAGGAGCCATTTTAACGGCCCCGCACTCGAAGCAGACATCATTAAGTGGTATTTGTGGAGATCTCCGCGTTTTATTACAGAAAGAAGTTAATAAAATGTGCGAAAATATACCTAAAACTGTTTCCGAACTCGTAACTTGGGTTTATTCCACCGTGTAACCCAAATTTCGTACCGCGTGTAAGTGGCCCAATTTAATTTCCACGACATGCGATGTGGTCCACATTAACATAGCTATATTTGTGTAATTCATTAGTTATTACTTACTATTTTACTAACAATATCCTGGGGTTTCAGTAAAAGAAGGTTTAGTAAAGTTGGTCGCAAATAATGGTAGCTCTCTCTCTATTTTATTAAATCTACTAGTTGTGAGCCCTGCATTTGGCCGGGTGTACTAATAAAGATAATGACACCAAATTTTAATTGCAAGGGTCTTCTGTCTAACTCACTCACCTCTTTATGTGGTCTTCTTTTTTGTGCATTTTGTAAAGTTTCACTTTTTTGCACAATTAAAAAAACTTTCGTACAGAACTTGTTTCAACAAATTAGAAACACGGAAAAAAGTCCAACTAGGTGCAACAGTTCTGAAGTTTTTGTACAACAAAAAAAAAACTTACGTACAAAACTTGTTTTAACTAATTAAAAACACAAAAAAGTATTAGCCAAATAGGTGCCAGCAGTTCTGAAATGATGCACTCACAAACATTCGGCAAATTATTCTAAGTATCTATAGAAACGCGTGATCCTCATTCGAATATATAGGTACAAAATTCGGTCAAGTTTCAATACAGTCGCAATACTTTATTATAAAATGGGGAGAGGAGAAGGCTGTTTAAATAACTTAACAAAGCTCAAACTTGAGAGAGAATTGGATATCACAGCCTAATGTTGGATTAAAGAAACGACGACGGTTCACAGCTCTTAAAATTCATCATTATTATAAAGCCTAACAACCAGAGCGAGCTCTGAAATATACGAAGCTGTATGCTTAGTATAAGTTTTACCTCGCGAAATACTTCTCGATCGCGTTTACGTAAAAAAAATGAATTACTAGGGAAACATGGACAGCGCCTCCGTGGCCGCGCGTCCATGTTTCCATAGAATTGAAATTTTTAGGTAAACGCGACCGAGAAGTATTTTGGAGAAGTAAAACTTATACTAAGCGTACTGTTTAATATTAAATGTCATTTGGACGCGTACGTGGTCACTACGTTACATAATTGATTCAATATATTTTTGTGCTCGCTGTTGCCCGCGACGCCTACAAAATTACTACTAAATTTAAGTATCGCTATTTTTTTGCGCGAAGAACAATATTAGTGCCTCAAAATACGCTGATACTGTTTAATTTAAGCTTCATCAAATCGCATATTGCATTCATAAGGAAATGACTTGATCATACAAGCGAAAACTGCGACTCAATGGACGCATTTACTGCGTATTGCGTATAACCATCGCGTAATTTATGGTATGCCCAACTTCGACTCCAGCGGGGTAATTTTTTTTATTTATTTGGTATAGGTAACGCCACGAGAGTTGAGGCGAATGATTACACACACAGATACAAAAAAACCGGCCAAGAGCGAGTCGGACACGTACAAGGTAGGGTTACGTAGCCATTACAAAAAAATCAAGTAATATTTTTCTAAGGATTTCGTATGTGTACGGAATCATCCAAGTTTAGGTATGTTTTATACCTTAGGCTACTATTTACTCTTAAACTACAAATAATTTCCAAGCAATCTTAGCCGCTATAATTTTCCTAGTAAATTTAATATATTTACTACCATTCTGAATTTTTTCAAATTTTTCCACCTAACAGTTTAGATTTTAGAGGGGGGGGACGCACGATTTTAATGAAAATTTTCACTTTAAAGTTGAATATTTCGCAAACAGATCACTGAATAGAAAAATCATGTTAGCAACCCCGCAATGGTTTTAAAAGACCTATCCAACGATACCCCACACTATAGGATAAGTCGAGAAAAAAAAATCACCCCCCCTTTACGTCTATGGGAGGTACCCTAAAAAAAAATATTTTTTTATTTTTTATGTTACCACTTTGTTGGCGTGACTGATACGTATATTCATGCCAAATTACAGCTTTCTAGTACTAACGATCTCTGAGCTTAGCCGCGGACAGACAGATAGACAGACAGACAGACGGACAGACATGGCGAAACTATAAGGGTTCCTAGTTGACTACGGAATCCTAAAAAGTACTGTTTGCAAAAAAGTAGTGAATGAATGAAATGAATGATTGAATGAAAATGTGAGTTATACGATCTTATGATGAAATACCTACGCAATAGGTATTATGCATATTATATTTTTTCTTTTTTTTTACTATTACTATTTTTGAAATAAAAGAATTTGAAACTGATAAGAAATATTCGTAACAAAAATCGGTATTTTATAAATAGCGAAAAATATGCTTATCTGATTTAAATAAAACATGTGGATCAAATTATTTTATGTTCTGTTTTGTTTGAACTAGATATATTTTCCTAAATAGTTCTTAATGAAATAGGTTGAAGAAATTTTTAGTCAAACTTGTAATTCACTGTTGAGTCTGTTGAACTTGCTATCGGTACGAATAAATGTCAAAATCCCGCTGTCATTACATAACGTGTTGTTGTATGCGTGACCTCAACTCTCATGGCGTTACCTATACAGTGAGCTGCAGAGAAAAGGTACACCCCTACAACGGCGGTACCTTTTCTCTGGAGCTGACCGTACATTGTTTGATACCTACTTCTTTTAGAGTTTTAAAAACGACGTTTGCACATTGAGTGTACTTACCACTCAGTTGCTCGCGTGAAAAAAAAACCGGCCATGAATTGCTCTCGCCTTGCGTTGCAAACAGTGACGCGGTGTCGAATTACGTTTAAAAATCGATTTTTTTAATATTTCTCAAATGTGAGTTACATAAATTATTACACAATAAAGCCAAAAAAACAGAGAATATGTTTCTAGTAGTAGTTTAGTGGGCTATTGTATTGAAATAATTAATAAAAATGCACAAAAAGCAAAACAATGCTTACGTACCTACGAAAATTCGGGGCACTTTTTCGAGTCGATTTCAAACACTACAAACCACTTATAAACACTTGAACTTATAAAAACAAACACTACAATCCTTGCCAATAACAACCGTATGCGTAACATTGTATTTACTAAACACGATATAATTTATTTCATCACAAATCTAAACAGCTGATCTGTGCCCGTTACGACTCGAACTTTACTTGTGTCGTCGGAATATTTTTTTCGTTCGAATTTTGTACCATAGACCTTCGGTTTTATTTTTTTTAATGTTGCTAGTTTATCTCTCTGTATGAATGATACTATTAAGGTCTCAATACACGTTGACCAACCTAAGGAGAAGACAAAAAGTGTGAGATCGGTGTCTGGCAACCACAGTTGCCAGAAGCATTTTGCTAAAATATATTTGGCAACCGTAGTTGCTCAAAGCACGTGAACGGTTAAAACTCTCAAATCTCAGTATGCAAATATGTCACGATTCCAAAACAACTGAATGTGAATAGTAACGTTACGAACGTGTTGGCTTGCTAACGATGTGCGAAACAATTGAATTAATGTGCATGGTGGACCATATGCTAGCTCGATTAGGGCCACTTATTCAATTGTCTGTGAAAGTCACACCAAGTTCAGCCAGGATCTCTATTCGAAAAGTGCTTTAACCATTTGCTGACGATATGCATTCGATGTTGTAACTCACTCTTACGCATTGTAGATAACATTTTAAGAAAGTGACACAGCATTGTAAGCAAAATCGTTGCATATTGCTTTAGACGCTTCGAATAGAGGTCCAGTTGTTTATACATAGAATGTCAGTCATTCTACAGCTGCATACAATGGACAATAGATGATGTAATATTGTTATGAGAATGCTTTGCATTACTTAAGTGTTTTGAACGCTAATTCTTAATTATTACCTACTTAGGTACACAAATGTTTGATGACCTGAGAGCTGAGAACCAATGTTGATGTCTAGTGCCCAATTTTTTTATAAAATTTGTGAAACTAGTTATCCTTCGAAAGCGGTGAAAATCTGCGCAATGCTATAGAGTACTGATTTCAGCAGTTCTTACTTTTTTTGCGACAAGTTTTTATAAATCAATTCTGTTTTTGCTGAATATACGTCAAAATATTCCGGATATAAAATTTATATTAAAAGAAACGCGAAATTTATTAAAATAAACGTGTGTTTATTTTGATGACATACGAAAAGTATACTTTACGTAGGAGTACCTAATACTTAAGTCGTGGTTGTTTTTATTTGTTATCCAACAAAACTGTTTATTTCTAAGTATGATAAAAAATACAGGAAAAGCAGGAAAAGGTAAAAAAACAAGTAAAAGAAAAGTTTTCTGAAGAGTTCAGACGTAAACAAAAACAATGGTAGGTACTTAGCGCATTTATAGGCCCAGGGGGGAAATGGTAATGCTGCTCTAATACCCTGCCGAGTATGCGCTTGGAGTGGAAAGCGGACTTAAGTCGTTAAAATTCAGTAAAGCTAAGAACACATTACAAACGATAGGCTCTCTGTCGTAACAATTATTCCCGGCTCATACTCGTTTCATACTCGTTTTATTGCTGTAT